>BGPR01000680.1:160262-187829 GCA_013235015.1 Araneus ventricosus
GGGAAACTTCAAGACCACGAAATTAGCGTCATTCCCAACAACATGGAAAAGTACATCTCCTTCTCCATCCGACGAAGAAAGGAAAATCCTGTCACTTTGCAGTTTGTCGACAGTTTTCAATTTCTTAACACCTCTCTCCAGAAACTAGTCGAAAATTTGGATCACAGTAAGTTTTCCATCATGCAAAGCTGTATTTCTTCACCACACAGGGATCTATTACTGAAAAAGGGCATATATCCCTATGAGTATATGTCTTCATTCAGTAAATTTGAGGAAACTCAACTGCCTCCACGCTCTGCTTTTCACAGTTCCCTCGTCAATGAAGGAATCAGTGAAGCTGATTACGAACATGCCCAAAATGTTTGGAAGTGTTTTGAAATTAAAAACCTAGGAGAATATCATGACCTGTATGTCAAAACTGACGCGATTTTGTTGTCAGATGTGTTCGAGAACTTTCGGAAACTGACACAAAATTTTTATCGGCTTGATGCAGCACACATGCTGACTTCTCCGGGCTTGGCATGGCAAGCAGCATTGAAAATGACAGATGTGAAGTTGGATCTGTTTACAGATATCGACATGCATCTGTTCATCGAGAAAGGGATTCGAGGAGGAGTTTCCATGATTAGCCATCGACACAGCGAGGCCAACCATCCCCAGTGCCCAAACTATGATGCCAGCGAAGCCAACAAGTATATCACCTACTTGGATGCTAATAACCTTTATGGGTAAGAATCTTTTTAAATAATTAAAGTTAATGTGATTGTTTATAATATATTTCTCTAAAGTCTTAACTGAAATAATATGATTGATCATAATATATATAATTAAAGTGTTAATTTAACTGAAATAATGTGATGTTTATATATATATATAATTAAAGTTCATTTAAAAATATTAACAATCAAAGAATTAGCTGAAGCAATGAAAAGTTCATTTAAAAATATTAACAATAAAAGAATTAGCTTAAAAGTTCAAATAATGTGATTCATAATATCTAAAAACTGTCTTTTGTTCTTTTTCAGTTGGGCCATGTCTCAACCATTGCCTGTGAGTGATTTTGAATGGCTTTCGCCTGAGGAGATCTCGCTGCAGCAAATATGCCAAACCCCCGATGATGCCACAACAGGTTACATCTTGGAAGTGGACATGGAATATCCTCCCGAACTCCACGATCTGCATAACAACTATCCGCTGGCCCCTGAAAGAATGACCATCACACCTAATATGCTCAGTCCAACAGCATTAAGCATTTTAAATGAAATGAACATAAAGCCTGCATTAAAATCTGAGAAGTTGATGCCAAACTTGTACAACAAACAGAACTATGTGCTGCACTATAGGAATCTAAAACTGTATCTCTCATTAGGACTCAAGTTAACAAAAATTCATCGAGTGATGAAATTCACTCAACGTTGTTGGTTAAAGGACTATATCAACTTTAATACGGAACAGCGAAAACATGCCAAAACAGCCTTTGAAAAGGATTTCTTTAAACTTCTCAATAATGCTGTTTATGGTAAAACCATGGAAAATTTGCGAAACCGGGTGAAGGTTGATATAGTTCAGACCAAGAAAAGAGCTGAAAAGTTGGTTGCTTCTCCTGCCTTTCATGCGTTCACAATATTTGATGAAAATTTAGTTGCGGTTCAGCGGAAATTGACCAAACTTTGTTTAAACCGCCCAATTCAAGTTGGATTTGTCATACTTGAGCTCAGCAAAGTGCTCATGTATGACTTTCACTATAACGTTATCATGACAAAGTACGGTGATAAGGCGAGACTGCTTTTCACCGATACTGACTCTCTTTGTTATGAAATAACAACTGATGATCTTAACAAAGACCTTGAAAGAATGAAACAGTATTTAGATTTTTCGGATTATCCGAAAGATCATCCTTTATACAGTGATGAAAACAAAAAGAAAATTGGTTATTTCAAAGATGAGCTTAATGGCCAGCCCTGTCTAGAGTTTATTGGGCTGCGCTCAAAAATGTATTCCATTCTTAGTGAAAGAGGTGAAAAGCAGACAGCCAAAGGCATTTGTAAGAGCGTGCGGCAACAACAATTGAAACATGCCAATTATAGAGAATGTTTGCTGAGTCGTAAACCTTCGACCATCTCTCAGAACAGAATCGGCAGCGAGAAGCACCACATTTTTTCGATGCAACAAAGCAAAAGAGCTTTGTCTGCTTTTGATGATAAGCGATTTTTACTTGAAGATGGTGTGACCAGTCTATCCTATGGTCATTATAAAATAGGTTAATTTATAAAAAACTGGATTGAGGCGATGTGTCCTTAAGACGCATCGGGTGGTGGTTGGGCTTGATCCTTTAAAAATATATAATTTTTTAAGCGTTATGTTTATTTTAATGTTTTATTTTAAGCAATAGATGGAAAACCGGATTGGATTCAATGGAGAAGTCTTCAGTTTGTAAGTATAAAATTATTTTATATTTTAATGCAAATCTGTGGAGAAAATAAATTCCTTATCATCCTTCTTATCTAATCTAAGAAGAGTTCGAGCACATTTCTTATCTGAACTGGAAGTCGGGTGGAGAGGAAAGTCGGGAGGGAAGTGGCTGATCCCTGATCCCGAGGTCCCAGAACTCTTATTATATCACTACTTATATTAAAAAAATTTCTAAATTACTTGCTAGACTTAATTAGAAATATCACAAACTTTGGTAATCCTTAATATTTATAAAACTAGAAAATCACCCGTCATGGTATGACGGGTGCAAATTGCCTCTTCATCCGAGAGATTTCCCGTGAAATTTTACGTGTTTAAATAGATATATATGCGAGAAAAATGTTTAACAGTGATTGAAAACAAATAAAATAAACCTATGTTTTATGAAAGGACATATTTTTTCATTTACATATTTCTTTATTCAGAAAACCGCTTGGGGAACAACATTCTATGTGAAATATTTTTCGTTGTTTAACAATTTTATTATAATTCAATAACCATGAAATTCTCAGCTTGTCAAACGTCAGTCAAAAGTTGAAATTTCAAAGGAATTCTTTTTCTAAATTCTAATCAAAACAAAGCAATTCTCTGCTTGTCAAACGTTGCCAAAAAATATCAAATTATATCATCACGATTGCAATAAATAATCAGACGCATCGTGGCGTTCCAACTACATCACGCGCATGATATACCACTGACGTAATTTAATACTTTCTACTAAAAAACGAAAATTAAGTTGAAATATATGAATAATATATTTTAAAATTTCTCGGGAACTATTGATCATAGTGAGATAAATTTTATATCAATTGATAGAAAATTTTATTTCACTATTTAGAGCTATTTGAAATTAGAGCGACAATTACTCTTTTAAATTTAAAATTAATGAAATTTAGGTTCTCTAACAATGAAATAATGGTGTTGAACGTCTCGCAGTGCTATGGCGCGAGTTTTATTGTTGGTGACGTCAGAGCGTTACTGAGAGACAGATCTCGGTTATTATATTAGTAATTGTTACCTTCTGACTTTGTTAGATTATTGTTGTGAAAAATAAATAGTTAGATACAAGCTAGTTTTATCATAATATCTCTGTGTTGAAACTTTCTGTAAGAATATTTTTTTAATTAATTTTAATGTCAACTGTAGCCTACTCTTCTAGGATACAATTCATCAAAATATTCGAACTAAATTTTTTGGATCTTTGATGTGAGTCCTTAATACTACTGAGTCTTTTAAACTTTTCTCTGCCATGGTAGTTAGCAGCTTATTTTTGACCAAGCACAAAATACTTAAATTCCTTTCGCATTTACATATAGAAACGGATTTTCGAAGGAAATATTCTATAAAATGCGTCGCTTAAGACACTAATTAAAGAATGAAGTGAAAAATCAACTATTTAGAAAATAGATTTTATCTGAAATCTGTTTTGGCGTGTAATAAAGATTGTAGTATATATTTATTTCATATAAATAGTTTACAAAGTTTCAGTTATTTATTTTTTTTTTCAAATTTTTTGTAGAAGAATCGAAAGAATTTATTTTTTTAAAAAAAGAGAGAGACAACTTTTAAAGATATTACTCTCTTGGTTTGTTCCAATCTGTGAAGTGTTTTTTTTTTCTTTCAATTTGTGTTGTACACCAACAAAAACGGTCCTAGGTGTTTATTACAGGTTACCAATAATGTTAAAAAAAGCTTTTGTTCCGATTTTTATAATATACGAAATCTAATGAAATTGAAGCCTTTTTCAATGATTTAACTTTTCTCTTAGTGTAGACATCACTGTACTGCACCAATTTTGGCTAAAAAAATGACTCACAAAATCAAACGTAAAATAATTTTTGGACTAAATAGTGTAATTAATTCAATTTAAATATGCTTCTTCATATTAATTTCAATCATCGACATTAAATATTTCTTTAAAGTGTATGTTCAGTGTTCATAGCAAAGTTTTAAAATATTTAAAAGAGAAGTTGAAGTAGTAAATATTAAACATTTACTTTCATTTTAAAATCTGAATTATTTTTATAAATGAGAATTAAGATATCAGAGTTATAAAACAGATTTCACAGAAAAAAATTTATTTGAATACATTGATGGTAACTACGAATACTTTTCGATTTGCACATTTTATCGAAAATATCTCGAAAGGCTGGATAAAGTTCTTTTAATATGACCATGCAAAGAATAGGCTTGAGCTGACATCTTACAATAAAGATTTTGTCGCGGGGCGTTTAGGGGATCGACTAGAAATTGTGTCGCTTAAGACTCTAAATAAGGAATGATATGAAAAATGCATATGTGGAAAAAGAACTATTTAAAAATTAGATTTCCCATGTACAATTGGATAAAAAACGTGTACATTAACCCAATACAGACTGAATTCAGATCCAGGTATGATTACTTTCTTGCATATTTCATCGTCTATCCTTATACTTTAAAGATAACAATCATTAAGATATGAAAAAAACTTTAATATTTTATTTTTACGATGTTCCAATCGGGAATTTTTACCTCTTCCGATAACCAAGCACACATACGAGATACAATTAAAAATTTGTGAGCTAAAAGTAATTTTTTACACAAAAAATACAGAAGCTTAAACTTTACAATTGTAGGAATTCAGGAAATAGCTCCAATACATTCCGTTTTCGAGGCAGTTTTTCATATTTTCTGCGAGTTGCTGTAAGTTCTTTTTGTTTAAAAATTGCTCCCATCACCACAAAAGCTGCTTCAGTGTAAATCAAAGTATTCTTTCGTATCTTAACCATTGTAGGATGGAAGACACAAACGCAACAGCGACAAGCACAACAGTGATGTGTCGTTCACTCCGGAACGAATCCGCGGATCCGCCTCCTCAAAAGGAACGACCGGATGCGATTCCGACCAAAAGGAACGAATCCGCAGAATCGGATTCATGAATCCGTGGATTCGGATTTATGAATCCGCTGAATCGGATTTACTGATTCTGCGGCATCATGATTCCGATTCAGAATCACTGATTCGGATCCATAATCTAAGATTTGTTTCGCTCTGGAATGAACGATACATCATTTGGGGTCATGGATGATGCAGATAAGTTTCTTTGCGAGGAGCAGGAGAGTATGGTAAGATTCGTTGACGCTGTGCATACAGATAGATTTCTGAGGTTGTTTACAAAGGAACTAGTAGAATAGTTGGTTTGACCAATGATTCTTTTGATATTGCTTGAGAAGTAAAAGAGTTACTAGTAAAAAGAAGATGCAAGTAAAAAGAATTCATAATAATTATAATTTTTTGTTTTTAACTCAAGATTTCAATATCAAAAATAATAGTTTCCTTAGTTGAATCTTGGTACATTGAAATTAATAGATTTGATAAATACTATTTAAGAGAAAAATTTGAGACTGTATTTTTTTCAAACAGTCAAGAATTTTTGGTATAAAAGTTTAAGATAAGTCAACAAATAGGCACGCATTTTAAAAATTATTAAGAAATAATATTTGTCCATGTGCATGTGAGTAATTTAAAGAATTACTTACATACGTCGAATTTTATATATATATATATATATACCTTTCGGTTTTGAGCACTTCATTTAAGTAGGCCATCCTCACCACACGCTTCCGTGGCAAGGTCGGTAGAAAGCCTGTTTCGAATCCTGCTGACATGGGTTCGAGTCGCGGGCAGGCGTTGTCGTTGCAAGACAAAAGTTTTGAAAATTTTAATTTCGGATATTTTCTTTATAAAGTTATTTTATAATATATATTCAGCATTTTATTTTATTTTACTCTTTATTTCCAAACCTGATTTATTATTAGATAGATTTTAAATAATTCCTACTCTAACTTATTAGTTCCCCCATGCTTACATATAAGTGTAAGGAATTATTAAAAATTTATCTAATAATAAATCTGGTTTGGAAATAAAAAGTAAAATAAAATAAAATGCTGATTATATATTATAAAATAACTTTTTAAAGAGAATTTCCGAAATTAAAATTTTCAAAACAATGGCTTGCAACGACTATGCCTGCTGAGATTTGAACTCGTGTCAGCAGGGCTCATAACACGACGTTCTGCCGTCCAAGCCACGAATGCACGTGATTTGTCCTGCATATTTAAATTACATCTATAGTTTTCTCAACATTTAAAAGCAAATAATTCAACTGACAGGAATTTAATAAAAAATTACATTTTGTTAAATATAGTTAATAACAGATTTTAACAGCAATGGATCTTTGATAACTGCAAAGAGTTGTTTTATATTCCTTGATGATGATTAAAAGATTTTTTACTGCATGGAGCTCATTAGAATTGGGTGAGTTTATATTTAATTAGAAAGAAATCTGAGTTGAAATTTCATTATTGAACCCTTCAGCAAATATACTGTTTCCAACAAATTAAATGACATTCATGGGAAATCTTAACCAGATAACAGAAATCAAAAGCTTCTCAAAATACTGAAGGTTCTAGCAAAGTTTCGTTAAATTCACTAACGACATTTTAAATAATTAACAGAAATGTTAATTGAAAAATAATCAGTAATTAAAATTAATTATTAAAATGATCATCAATATAAATAATTATCTAATTATAATTATTAATCAAAATTAATCATTAAAATTAATATCAATATAATTAATTATCTAATTATAATTATTAATCAAAATTATTCATTAAAATTAATATCAATATAATTAATTATCTAATGAAAATTATAATTTTATTAATTATGATTCATATTTTTATTAAAATGAAAGTTCAATAATAAAGATTATTACAGTAATTATCGGCGATATCGACGAATCTGACACATCACTAGCGCAAACTCAGAAACCGAAATGAAAAACTACGAAACTACACCCGCCCCCCCCCCCCCCAAAAAAAAAAAAACCCTGAGCGATCCCATGAAAGGCGATTGAAAATCGCGATAGTCACCCTTTCTTTCTGGTGTTTTCAAGTCGTAAAGAGGGGGTTCCATCCCCTACGCACATTTACACAATGGCCAGGAACACCAGATTCTTCCGTTCTTGATCGCCAGAGAAAAGGTGTCTAGACCGAAAAGGCGCCTCCCTCTCAAAGGGGTAGTTTTCTAAAAATAGCTCAAGGTCGCCCCCTCTCAAACGGGTTGTTTTCTAAAAATAGCTCAAGGTCGCCCTTTAGAGATTTGTAGGTCTTCAGGTCACTGGGGTGTTAGGAGCAACTCTCCCTACAAAGCAAACGGAGGAGTAACCTTCCCAAAAGCAGACGAATTTCTCCTTCTCGCCTGACTAAAACCGAGGCCGTGCGCAAAAGACTTGCGCAATTTACTTTTTGCGAACGGCCTCGCTAAAACTGGGCAAAAGTAAACAAATATTAGGTTTCCGAAGTCAGTAAGAAACCTCCGTCCAATAGACCACAATTTAGCTTTATAATGTCGCTAACAAACAAGTTTGCTTCCAGCAGCACATTGCTATTTTGGCAATTATGACACTGAGGGGGAAAAAAGAATTTTTTCATTTACCAGAATTTTTTTTAACGGCATTAGGGTATATTGCATCTGCTGATTTCAAAATTCATTTAACTTTTTCCGAATTGGCTTTAGTTTTTGAAATAATACATACTGTCAACATTTCAATCGCATCCGCAGTAGAATGGGCAGTGAAAGAAAGAAAGAAAAAAAAAGGTGTCACTATACAGCAGGCGAATTTGCGAACTAGTGAAAAATAAAACTAGGAAAAAATTACCTAAATTACTTGATATCTTCCAGTTCAGTCAAGGGCCTTAAAAGTCCTAGAAAGTGTCGAAATTAGACAGGTTTTTTAAAAAATTTTTATCTTGATCTGTTTATTATAGCATTAGCTGTTAAGATCTCAATTTCTGAAGATTAATAAATTTTATTTATCAAAATAAGTCTATAACTTTCTGTCACAGATTCTTTTTAAATTTGTGAAAAATATGTGAAATAACTTCAATATGGACTAATTTTTAGTTCCTTATCAACACCATAACCTTCAGACATCATTTTGTCGATGAAATGCAACATGACAATGTATATGCATTACAAAATGTTATATAGGTCTTTAAAATATCAAATTTATTTACTTCCTTTGTTTAATGTAACACTTGCAAAACTATGCTCCAAAATTAAAATATTATTTGTTAGTTCCGAACGTATGCCAAGAACACAGAAAGTAACAAAAATTAACTTCAAGAAGAAACTTCGGCTACCCTGACAAAGTAATGGAGTAAGCATATAAGGTAGGTGGCATATTACCGGCTAGATACTCCAACGCGAATCTTCCATTGAACGTGAAAAGGAAATCATATAAAAGCCTTTCCATGAGTGAATTGAACTAATTTATTTAATTATAATTTTATTGAACTTCATACAATATATGAACATGCATTTTTTACATACCAATCAGATTCATCTATTTTAATTGTTGAAAGTTTACTCATTCATTAATATTGTTTGTAATTTTATTCTTTAACTTACATTTGACGCAGATTTCAAGTGATTGCTGTGTAGATTTATCTTCTGATTTATATATCGATTACTCTTTAGGATTAAGTTGATTTAATTTTATTAACGATTCCTATATGAGACAGTTTTAATACGATTTGAGTACTGCGAACGTATTAACTATTGAAATTTAATTTTCAATTTAGCTTAAAAATTAGAACCAATCTCACAGAAAGAATGCCAGATTTGGAATCAGCACCACGAATTTACCCGAAAATCGCTGGAATATCATTGAAAAAAAAAAAACATTTAAGAAATTGTATCAACGCGACCAATCAAGGAAACTGGTTGCCTTATTTCACCACCAATTTCTTTAAGCGCAATTAAAGCAATTTTTTTTTGGAAGTGATTATTTTCAGGTACTATAACTGAGAATAAAACGGTATTTACAGGTACACTCTACCTACGGATAAAACGTTGTTTGCCGGTATACCTACGGATTACTTCCAACTTATGTCAAATTCAATATGATTCTGCAAAATTTTTTTCTTTGTGTACTTGAAACGTTCTTTCTGTGTTTATGAGATTATTAAAAGAAATATTGATGCTACTTTGTGAGAATTTTCAGTTTCTCATCGGAGACATGCGACGTTTATGTTGTACATTTATTTTGATCTTGAGAGCTGATTTCTAATTCATTTGATTGAATTTGGTAGAGAAAATATATTTTCTGATTTTTTTTTCAGTCATAAAATTAAACCTCGTAGCAAATTATCAATAAGAAACAAATTTCCAATCCTAATGAGCTCCAAAGACCCGAAAGATGTCTTACGAAATTTTAAATTTCCCTTTGCAGTTGACGGAAACCCCAAAGTCAATAGTTTGAATCTGCTATAATACCATTTACAAAATGCAAATCTACATTGAAGAAAATGCAGAATTAGCCGTCGTTAAAAATTTTAACCGTGAAGAGGCTGAAGAAAAAACTAAATGACCCTGTACCTCTTCAGGTCACGACCGTGTGCTTGACTCCTAACCGAAGGGCTATGGGTTCGAACCCGGAGAGCAAATTGGGAGCAATTTTTGCACTCGCAACTACTTAAACAATCTGTTTAAGAATTTGAATTTTCACTAATTATTTTTAAAACCGATGTCTATAAATTCAATATTTTATTTGATTTTTCCCTTTTTTATTTCTAAACCTTGTTAATTTTCAAGCATATTTTAAATAACTATATTCTTACTCCCTTTCCGCTACTCAATGCTTGCAAGTGATTTAAATTGAAAAATGTATAAATATTTGCTTCTAGGTCTCTTCATGAACTCCTATAGAAGAAAAATAATTTGAACAGAATGCACATTGCCTATTAAATAACGTTTTATCCAAAGATACAGTACTTTCTATTCCCATTATCCAAAAATAGGTAGAATTCGATATTAAACAGCATCTCTCTACTTCAGTTTTTAACAATGGATTAAAAAGAAACTATTAAATATTTATAGAAATGAAGAAACGGTTTGAATGTAAGCCCAGCAATGAGAAATAATGTCTAGAATTATATTAAAAAAAATTTTTTTTTAAATTATTAAGATCAGAGAAAAAATTCAAGACAACTCATTATTTATTCTTAAACAGTAAATAGCATTTTATCCGCAGATATTTAAACCGTTGAAACTAATTCCACTTGACCTGGTATAACTAACAAAGTCTATGAGTCAAGAACTCAAAAGCACGCAGTGTTCCTCAGGCGGTCATCCTCCCAAGTACTGACCACGCTCGATGCTACTTAATTAGGGTGATCGGATAAGAACCGGAAGTTGGCGCAGTGTACCTGCAAATAACGCTTTATCCGCAGGTACTGTACCTGCAAATAACGTTTTTTCCTCAAGTACAGTACCTGCAAATAACGCTATCCTTTTTTTTAATTCTCAAATTCACTCTTGCACACAATATAAGAATCCAAGTATGACTTTTTTTTGCACTGTATCAATTCCTCTTCTCACTTTGTTTTCAAACAAATGATACGTACCCTTAGTTTTTGTTGTTTTTGATCCAACATTTGATGGGTTTTGTGTCCTTGTATTGTTTCTAAGCAGAGAGCAAAAAAGGCAAGAAATCTATTTTTTCCGATGTTTATAAATTGAAACAAGGTAGCATAATATTTGGCTCGAGCGCAGAAAATTGCTTGCAACAGAAAAAATAAAACTCTTCATTCCGAACAATCTTTCTTTAATACGGCTCAAAAGGAATAATTCACGAAGAAAAGGAAATAAAAAAGCAAGGGAAAATGCAAGAACTAATAAATTGAAACAACGGTAGCACAAATTTCCTTTTCGAGTGTATGAGAATGTAGAAAAGAGAAAATTCGCGAAAATGGGTAACAATTGCCCGAATTTACCACTTAAAATTAAACAGATGAAAATCTAATTTGAATTCTGAAATGATTTTTGTGGTGTTAATTATTTCTTGTGCTAATACATCACAGTGTCAGATTTGGTTTCGGTAAATCAAACGGTCTGGGCGTGCATAGAGCACAAAAAAGCATATAAACTCAAAAAAGTGCTCTTTTATATATAGAGAGATTTCTGAATTGTTTTTGAACTTTATAAACGTTCGTTCATTAAGTTTATGTTGTTGTAAAAGATTAATTTTCAGTCCCTTAATTCATTCCTATAATCGCAGAAGTTTTTTTTTTTTAAATGGACGCAAGAAAAATGTAATGGGAGTTTGAATGTTAAAACCAGCGGGAGGAATAGTCTCCCCTAAACTTTCTCGTATACTCCTAACACATGTAGAGAAAAAAATAAGCTAAAAGGTAGTAAAACGAACAAGAACCTCTAACGCAGTGGAGAAAAAAAAAATAAGCGAAACTTCATACCACGATTTCCGAAAGTCGTCTAACGCGGAAGTGGAATTAGAAGCCGGCGTGATTACCAATAGGGCTGGGTGTAAAGAAAACGAAATTTGCAATTTGGGCGCCTTTTTTTCAACCGATTGACACAAAAAATTGGACGCAAATCTACCATTAAGGTAAGAAGGCCACTTACTAAATTTGATTTACCAAAGAAAGTAACCAATAAAGAGTGACAGGGGATTCTTTCTTTTTTTTTCCTGTCAATCATCATCAGTGTCTTAGCTTAAGTAAAGAGCTCTTGAGCACTTTTTTTTTTCTACCCTTGATCGTATTTGGCTTTAAAAAGTGACAAAAATGCTCTAACGTTTTGTTATCATGGCCATTAGCTCCACCTAGAATAAAGAGTGACAGGGGATTCTTTCTTTTCTTTCTTTCTTTTTTTTTTTTTTGACAGTCATCATCAGTGGCTTAGTAAGTGTAAATGGCGCCTGAAGACAGATATATTTTTACCACTTAATCATATTTTGCTTTAAAAAGTTGCATGAACTCATTAATGTTTTGACTCCATGGTTTCCCCTAAAAAATCGCTCGTGGAAAGTATTCCTCTTTTGCTACAGTCGTTACGCCAAACAGGCTTGCTATGCAGTAAGTTACAAGTACAATTACAAGAATATCCCACTAATCCGAACTAATTGGGACCGGTGCCTGCTCGGATTACAAAAAATTCGGATTACCCGAAATCCCGATAAAAATAGAAAAGAAAAAGTTGTGTGCTAAAAAAATGTAAGTTATATGTACTCAGTACTACTATGGTCTGAAATTCTTTTATTCAAAAGCAATAGAAAGAGAATGTGTCTCCCCTTTTCATTAGAATAATGGATGTGCTCCTGTACGAAGTGACCTTATCTTACGGCGAATTGCATGAGTTTCTTCAATGTGTACAAAATTATGCATGCTGAAAAAGTACTTTTTTGTTTTTAGTATGTATATTTAAATCTTTTAAGGTAAACTTTTCAATTACATATAATTTTCGAAAATAAAATCGGTTCGGATTAACCGGATTTCGGATTAGCGGTGTTCTACTGTAGTAGAAAGTGAAATTTTAGCGATCATTCTATAGATATTGACCACAGCCAGCCACCGCTAATTTTGTCGCCGTGCTTTATTCTACACATGCGGTATCATCACAAGGGGACTTGGCAACCTAAGAATTTCGAAAAATCATTGAAAATATCGATTTTCCAGTTTTGAGTGGAAAATTATCCTTGAACCTTTTATTTAATAATCTGAAAGTCTCAAAACAATTGGACAAATATTTAGTGAGATATGAAGTTATTTTGTCTAACACGTAGGTACGCCCACTTCCAATGTTTAAATCATGCATATTTCATATGTAAGTTGCAAAGCCGCTTAATTTTTTTTCATGAAAGCAAAGGAAGACAGTTGTTTAAAACTGTAACAGTTTATTCTTTGTTTGTTTACATTTTTACTGCTTTCGGTTCTTATTATTTACTAAGCACATTTGAAATCATCATCACTACTTTCGATTCTCTTTTTTTTTGTATTCTCACTATCAATAAAATTTCAAGAAAATGATTTAAAGTTTTTGCTGTGTATTAATAGAACTGTTGATCATTTGCTAAATATTTTAATTAAATAAAATTTGAAAAAAGTGAACTTTTTCTAATATCCCTATATTTGAAATGCTCTTTAGTAATTATGGTTTTAATATATATTAATAAAATTGATACCATAGGAATTACAAACGTCAGGTTATTGCTCTGAATAAAAAATTGTTTGATACATGTTGTTTTTGTTACAGTTTTATTGTGTTGAAATCTTTAAAGCTGCTTTTCTTAGTTTCCCTTTTCCCAAAATTTTGCCTGCTGCAAAATGCTAAAAGTAAATGACATTTTATTCTAATTACGTGAAATTTTTTCTGTTTACTCACAAATGCATGCTTAATAGAATAGAGGATGGAACTGTTAAAATTTTGATTAGAAAAATTTTTTAAATATACAAAGTGAAAAAATGTGATATTTTCCAAAAATTTTCACAAAATTTTGAGCATTTTTCCCCCCTCAGAAACCAATATAGATATAAAAAAGCCGATCCCTATTTCTATTAAGTACATCGTGAGGTCTCATTAAAAAATTTGGGGAAAGAAATATTAAAAATTTTATGAGAAGGAGCATTTTAGAAAAAGACCTAATTTTTTTTAATTAAATTTTTAAATTTGTATCTTTTAAACCTAAACAATATTTTAGAAATTAAAGTTTCTGCACAGTTTACATCTATCTACTACAAAATTAAGTTGGATCAGAATTGTAGAAAATTTTTTTTGGTGCCAAGTCTCCTAATATCTTAAGAAAAGAGGGGGGGGGGGGGAACCAATTATTGCAAAAATTAATTTTTTTTTAAATATATTTTTATAAAAATATATTATAACTGCTATATATTTAATATATTTTTATAAAAATATATTAAATAGAATTTTATTGCAGATTTGAATACTATATCTGGGTTTGTGTTGTGTCCAACAAGCAGCAGACGGGGAAATTATTCTTCCTCCCAGACACCAGAGGAGGAGGGCAAGAGAAAGGTACCATAAATATATATAGTGTTGTATATCATATGATAAGCAACTGGGGTAAATCCTAAACAGTCTCCAGAAGGAGGGGGATGGTAAAGAGAATTCCTCCTTTCAGGGTGGAAGGGATCACCAATCCTGGTTCATCTTTAAAGGGTGGGAAAAAATCCCTTTTAGCTGGGAGGAGTTAAGGGAAAAGGAGAATGGTTTAGTTTTAATTTTTTTAAAGGGAGGTCTTAGGACGCTCTCTGGAGAAGGGTTTCCATATTGGCGATTTTAAGGTTAATATTTGGAACTTTTGCCTTCATTCAGAACTCAGTCTTAGAAATTTTTTGATTTCTTTATTTTCACAAGTTATTAAAAATAAGTTGACTTATTTTACTATGATGAATATTTCATATAAGTTTGATGAAATGCTTTCCACTTGTTTGGCATTGATTGGCAGAATATCTCTAAAACAAATTATGTTTCTGCACATCATCACAAGGCACTTGCAGCAGAGTTGAAAGAACTGATTACTATATTATTATTCTATTTTTCTTATTGATATCCTGTAATATAAAGGAGGGATATATTATTTTAAAAGAACACGTTAAACCTGTTAATAGAGGGTATTGTTTCCTATGCATTTCATTAAAAGCTTGTCTCAACAGTTGTGTTGAAAATTATTAATGATAAATTTAAAAATATCTAGTATTAAAATTTTGAAAAACAGTATTCTTATTGATCTAGAGAAACTTGCAAAAGTAATCAATAGACTGACCCACTGTTTTTGTATTTTGGGTATTAGTTGAACAAAACGAACAGCAGACAGAGGCGTAGCGAGGGTAAGTGCCTCCCGGGTCATAATATGACATATTCTCCTCCCCTCCGTCATCATCAGTGACTTAGTTTGTGTAAACATCGTCTGCACCATGGTATTTTTTCATCCTTCATCGTATTTGACTTTAAAAAGTGACCTAAACGTTTTGACCCCATGGTCAGTGGCGTGAAAGAGTATATGGCACCAGGAAAAAAATGATATTCTTTTATGCCAGTCTTTGTAAGTGGATTAACCGGCATAAAAGCGCCAGGTGTATGGTATTATTTTCAACTCCCCCCCCCCCATTTTTCTTTAACATGGCATAAACGCACTAATGTTTTGACACTATGGAGCCCCCTAAAACTGCCGCTCGGGGCATATATACTCCCCTTCCCACCGTTGCTTCGCCACTGACAGTAGAGAAACTAAGAAATTGTATTCTTGAAAATTTTGTCTTTTTTTTTCTTTCCATGGAGTTTCGCTTTTATTGATATTAAACGAATTTTAGTTTCTTCTTACTTTTAGTCATTTATGTTGAATATAAAACTAATTTCTTGTTTTATAATCAATTTCAAAAACAGTATAACACATAAAATATTTTCTTTAACACTTCGGTTAAGAGTCTTGGTTCATATGATGTTGTCGAATTCTGAATTTCATCGTAAAACATTTAATAGAGGAGGTGAAACTTTATTTTAGAGAATATTTCTTTGCATTGATGTAGTTTTTCGTACAAAAGTCAGTCAAGTGAGATACGCTTTCATAAAAGAAGCTCTTAACCACAGAGAAGGAGAAATTTACAAAAAGAGAATGCTTCATTCAATGCATAAAAACTTGGTCATATTCCGCTATTCTGATCTGACAACCCTGCATATGAACAAAACTGGTCAACTCCTTCTTTGAACCCATGAACCATAGCAGTAGATGGATAATGGGGCTTCTGGCCCACCGGGTGGCGGGTGGACCACTTCCCTCCCGACTTTCCTCCCACCCGACTTCCAGTTCAGATAAGAAATGTGCTTGAACTCCTCTTAGATTAGATAAGAAGGATGATAAGGAATTTATTTTTATTTTCGGACTTGGAAAATTTTCTCGGTTTATTTCTTTTACAAAAGTTTGATTTTTCACAGACACTGCTCCGTTAAAAAAGATTATAATCTTATAAAAAAAAGTTCTTTGGTTGATTGCTCAAGAAATACAATTGACATTAAGGTATATAATCAAATGTTCATGTTAAAAAGTTTTATTTATCACCATGCCTTCGTTAGAAGAAGTTGCTAGTGGAGTGTGCGCTTATATTTGCGTTGGTTTATTATTTTTAGGGATTTATATTTTTTCTGAAAGTGCAAAATTGAGTGTTGATTTTGTTTTACGTTTAAACGATACTGGAAACATTTCAATTACATTCTAGGAATGCATATTTAATTTATTCTTGTTCTGTTATAATGAACGAAGCATATCAGGATCCCAAACACGTTGCAAGTTTCGGCGGTGTCGATAGTTTATACCGTGCTGGCGAAGGGCAAGTCTCCAAGAAAGCGATTCAAAAATGGTTACAAGGGGTTAATGCCTACACACTGCATAAACCCGTTCGAAAGAAATTTCAAACCAATCGAGTGATTGTTTATGCGATTGATCAACAGTGGCAAGCAGACCTCGTGGATTTAATTAGCATTAAAAAGTTTAACAAAGGATTTCGTTATATCCTTACATGCATAGATATTCTATCGAAGCATGCATGGGTCGTGCCTCTCAAGCGAAAGAGAGGAGTGGATATAATCAATGCATTTAAAGTTATTTTTAAAGAACGTCGTCCTCAATATCTGCAAACAGACCAGGGAACCGAATTCAAAAATGAAAAGTTCCAGCAATTTCTGATAGCAAATAAAGTTAAATTTTTTACAACTTTTAACGCTACAAAAGCTTCCGTGATTGAAAGGTTCAATCGAACATTAAAAGCGAAAATGTTTAAATATTTCACGTTTAAAAATACTCATAATTACGTTGATGTATTAGATCAGTTAGTATATAGTTATAATCAGGGACGTGGCGAGCGTCTCACATCTGGGGGGGTGTGAGATCCAAAAAATGCCGACTCTCATGATGAACTTTGCAGACTTAAAAGACAAATATTTTTATAGTGCCTAATATACATACATTTTCCTGCTGTGATGCATAATATCATTTTCAATGATGAGGACACGAAATATCTAACGTTTCAAACAAAGGCAAAAGACATGCCTTCAAAAGACACATTGAAAAAATAAAGACAAAATTTAGCTTAGCAAAGGCACGATTTTATTCCCTCCTCGGTAGGAAGTCCTAACTCTCGATGGAAAATAAACTCGTCCTCTATAAATCACTTTTGCGACCATTGATTAGCTGTGCTTTCCCAATGTATGTGTGTGGGTTCAACCCATCAGAAAAACTGTGAGCACTACAAGAAAGATATCACAAATGTCCTCAGAAACTAAAGTTATTCGTAAAGATCTGAAACTCAAAACCATTTGGGATTTATTTACAATATAGAACTAATAAAAAATATTTGAACAAAATGGATAATAGATATTAACGAAGCCGCAAGAGATATTCCAGTGCATCACCCTAGTACAAGAACAGTCGCAGAGCAAAGTTCTATTTAGAAGCACCCTCACCTTAAGACTTTCGGAATCGACATATAGCCTGATTTCTCCAATATAATCAAAAGAACATATCAACAATGCAGTACAATTTTATTAATATAAATTATTTCATTATCACTATAATTACTTTAAACTGAATTTTATTTCTTACCATTATTAAATTCAATTAATCATAAATAATACATTCTGATACATAAATAATATATATACATATAATATTTAAATAATATAAATAATAATCAATCCTTGGGCGCTTAACATATCATGCCACTAACATTTATTCATAGATGTGGACAATAAAAAAAATCACCGTCTGAAAGATCCCTCCTTTGGTCATTTCTTATTACTGAAATAATTATTGTAATTCAGGTATTTAAAATATTATGAAAAAAAAACACATCAAGGTGTAAATTTTTTTTAAATATGCAAACAATAAAAATATCAATTTTATTAATCTTTAATTTTTTACATTTAAAATTTGAGAATTATTTTATTTAGAATCAAAAGTGAAATGTTTTTACAGAGTAGGTATTTGGCCAAATCATTATTCTTTATATCCCTAATCTCGATGTTAAAAAAAACACTGCTTCGAAATTCAACTCATTTTGAATTTCCGTTTATTACTATTATATACACGGCATTCGAACGGAAAAAGGTTCTTTTATTCCTCATCCGAGTACTTGAAAAATCGCAAACATCCGCTGGTAATATATATGCTTAAATTTGCAGAATTTTTTTAGATCTATTAAAACAAATCATGTTAAATAAACAAATAATTAATGCAACAAAAAGCAATGTAAAATAATGAAAAGCAGTGCAACTTGACTAAATCGAATTTAATTTAGAAAATCTTTGTGTAAAAGTGAATACAGCATGAGAAAACGGTAATTTCAACTAAAAAAGGCAAAAAAAATCTATTTTTAAAATTTACCACCTTTAATAAAGAATACATAATGAACAAATAAACAGTGTGAAATTTTAATTAACAAAGTAATAATATTTATTGATTTTTTAAAAAAATAATGTTAATAAAATTACTTAAAGCTTAAATTTAAAATAATTCAAAAAGTGAGAAATATTTAATTGCTGTTTTGATTGGATTCTAGAGTAATAAAGAACCTTAAAAAGTTATTTATTCACGATCGATGAGCATACAAAGTAAGGACGAAAGCAATTTAGAAATATAAAAGAATTTAAAATTTTCATTCTTGACATTTAAGTAAGCAAAATAAATTCGAATTACAGATTATATTTAGGCATTATGCGTATAGAAATTTTAAGAATAGAGGAAAAATCGAATTACTTACGAATTCGGATAAAAAATGTTTGAATTAACCAAGTTCCACAATAATAATAATGATTTAATTTACCTATAGTAAAGCAGGTTTGGTGTATAAAAGTCGCACTGTACTTTATCAGCTACACTCCGCTTTCTGGATTGAGATTTCTTTATGTTGTCTTTAACTTTACTACTGTTCAGGATAATGTCCATTCGAGTTTCCCGCCCAATAAGAAGTTAGGGGGTTTTGTGATGTAAAAACAACTGCATCCCCCCGATCATAAATCTGTCAGTCTACTTCCACCCCTTTTTTCTCACGAATGGTGCAATCCGAAGACACCATGAAATTACAGGATTCTTAAACTGTCCTGCTCGCAAAAGCTTCCAGGGTTTGAAAATAGATTATTTTGTGTATTTGTTTCCTTATGTGGTATATTTCAATGTTTCTGGGCATAATTATCAAGATTTTGGAAGAGAAATGCTGACATTTTACATAAGAGAAAGAACGCCCCCAAAATGAGAGCTAGATATATTTTTCTAGCATTAAACACACCGACGCACAAAAAATAAATAAATAAAGATGTTACAGAAAGATTAAAAATATATGAGATTTTTTTTAAAAATCAAAAGTGAACATATCCATTTTACAAAGTTGGTTTTAGAAGTGGATATTTTTAGCTTTGCTAGAGAATTAAGAACTTTGGGTAATTTTACAAAGGGGGAAAAATAAGTTATGAGACAAAATTGAATGATACTGCACCATCGTACAGTTGAGTCCTCAGATGAGAAAATTGTAACAAAACGTTTTTTAGAAAAAAGCGTATATGTTCACTTTTGTCAGAAAGCTGCTCATATGTATTTCTTCAAAAATATTTAACCTTTCATTTTTAAAGAAGCTTTTTTTATGACCATTTTTTTCTTTTGAAATCTAGGGAATGCACATTTTTAATAGAGAAAAAGGAATATAAAAAGTTCCCAAACTTTATTTTTAAGCAATAGTTTGTTGCTGAGGTCAGCGGCATAAAATTGTGACATTTCTTAAAATTCCTGAAACAGTTTAGCATTTGAATAATGTAATTAGTATTAGCAGCCAACAAATTTGCCTATTTTAAGAGGCTAAATTTTGCACTCTCAGGATTGCAGATGTTTCAATGCAATCACTGAATGTTACTGCTAGTCAAGTTTCTTTCTGTATAAAAAAAAATCGATAATAGAAAAAAAATTATAGTAAAGTTGGAGAGAAAAGAAATCCATTCATTCATATAAGTTTAGCAAGGAAAGGTTAAAATATACACACCGAGTTAATATTTGTCTCCTGTTGTATAATAAATCGCATCATTATGGCTTGTATATCAAATTAACAGAATTTTTATATAAAATATTTTTTATAAATATATGATGAAAGCTAACATACTAAATGAATGCTATTAAAAAATTGTTAGCATCTCTCAAAGTTTCTTAAATCAATATTATAAAAAAATTAAATAATTATTTATACCTTTTTTATATCGTGGAAAAATTTTCATAAATGTTTTCTTATACTTAAATATATAACAATAATTATGCAAAATAAGCCCGCAGTAAACATTAAAATTTAAACTGTTTTTTTCATTTTTTGATTATTGTTACTCAATTCTTCTATCGAATTAATGTTATTTTTTAAATTCTAAGATATTAAGAAAACGTAGTATTGATATTTTCTCTTTTAACTCATCTGAAAGAAAAAAGTAATAAGGACTTAAGATAGATGAGGATATTTGCATTAAAAACTCTTTCCTTTCTGACATGCGAAGTAAAAAAGAAAATTATAAACGCCAAAAAAATTCGACATCGAGAGTTTGATGATTTTCTACATTAGAGTACCCGAATACGAAAAAAACATTTCCTGGAATTATATATGTCTGTCCCTTCGTCCGTCTGTAAACACATGCCGATTTCGGTGTGTCTTCATTTTCTCGGCAATATCGACTTGCCGTGGTCCCCGTTCAGCGTAATAAAACTCGGCAGTTTCGGCCTTGTGTCCAAGGACTTGACTGGGGGACCAAACAGGGGGATGACACTTTTATTAGGGAGTACACTAGAAAATCTAGAGAAGAACATTGCCGCGCAGATGGGTAACGGAAAATTTCGAGATCTACAAAACAGTGGCAGCTTATTTCTTTCGTTGCTCTCAGAATTTGTCTTTATTTTACTACAGAAGGGAAAGTTTGCCCGAACCCCGGTCAGTTAACAATAGTCACGCCACGCATACCCCTGAACTCGGAGTCGGAACGGCTCTCTATCGGTGACATCAATGGTCTGCAAGAGAATTTAAAAACCAACTTAGTAAATAAAAGTTCACTTTGTTTTTTTGTTTTTTTTTTTCGCCTTTCAATAAATAATTCTGCAAATGTTGTGGATAAAATAATTCGTTCGATTACTTTTTCAAAATTTGCCGACTCATTTAGTCAATTTGCCGACTTCAGCAAAATCTGGGGGGGTGTCTCACCCCCCCTACCCCCCCTTCGCCACGTCCCTGGTTATAATCATACTTACCATTCGAGCATCAAGAGAGCCCCTGTGGAAGTGAATTCGGAAAACGAACAAGATGTTTGGCTGACATTATATGGAAACATGGAGAATGTTGAAAGAAAACCATGTGCTTTTAAGGAAGGTGACACCGTGCGCATTTCTAAAGCGAAACTGACTTTTGAAAAAGGTTATGAAACAAATTGGACTGAAGAACTATTCACAGTGAGTGAATGTGTGAAAAGAAATCCTCTAGTGTATCGAGTGAAAGATTTATTAGGAGAGGATATTCAAGGAACATTTTATGCACAAGAATTACAAAAGGTGGAAAAGAACAGCCATTTCCCGATTGAAAAAATTTTAAGAAAACGCATCAAGAATAATTCGAGTGAATATTTTGTAAAATTCAAAGGTTATCCAAAAAAGTTTAATTCGTGGGTGGCAGCGAGTGATATGATTTCCATATAAATACAGGTGCTTCAACTATCAACCTCGCAGTCGTGAAAATGAGTTTCTATATTACATGTCCCTCCGATGGGAGTTTAGACTTTCATCCTGAGAATACACTTTCTCATTATTTTACGAAATTACCAAGTCCTGTTGATTTGACAGGTGAATGGGAAGTTGGAATAGTCGAATTTATATATCCTAGAATGTGGAACAATGTCACAAATGATTCAAATTATTATGAATATAATTTAGGGAACGGTGTGATAAAGAGTGGACGCATTGCCTGTGGTTATTATGAGACTCCAATCGATATTTTAAATGCCTTACCTAAACATGTCAAAGTTCAAATGAATTATAATAAACACTCTAAAAAGGTGAAGCTTCAACTATCCAACGGTGCTACACTGAAATTATCAGATCGATTATCGGAAAATTTAGGGTTTGTTCCAGGAGAAGTTTTAGGAGAGAATGTGCTGCATGATACAACTTATGCGATCGAAAGTCCTTTTATCGCAGATCCAAACATCGATTTATATTTACTTTACATTTATACCGATATTATTCAACCAGAAATGGTGGGAGGAGTGTTTGCCCCCCTCCTTCGCATCGTGACCGTGAAAGGAAAAGACGGTGACATGATTCATGAAATCTTTGACCGACCCCATTATTGTCCTGTTTCAAGAAAAAATTTCCAATCCATCGAAATAGTTATAAGGACCCACACGGGTCGATTCGTGTCATTTGATCGTGGGAAGTTGATCGTGAAGTTACATTTTAGACTCAAACACCTCTAATCAAAATGCTTCAAAGATATCAGTGCTGCACACGCAGTTTTGAAGAGTATTACACTCAACAAGCTGGAAATGGACTATCTTATTATAAAGGTGTTTCCCTTCAGAAAGGTTCGGGTCTCGGAGGAATTTTTAAAAGTTTCTACCGCATGATTTTACCTATATTCAAATCAGGAGCAAAGGCTGTTGGAAAGCAAGCGTTGAAATCGGGTATTGATGTTGCAAACGATCATTCATTTCATTTCCTTGCAAGGCAAGGAAATGAAAGCGTCTGCTAAACAAAGAGCCAAGGAAGCAGCAAAAATATTAACTGAAAAAGCTGCAGATAAAGCAAAGACAATGGTCGGAGGGAATAAAAGGAAACGACATAGCAAGAAACGAGTCATTTCAAAGAAGTATCTCAAAGTGTGTGCACCGGACATCTTTACCTCTTCCAAAAATGTCTCTCATCCACGCTGACTCTCAAGTGGCCGTCAAATCTGAATTAGATTTATTTCTCACACCTCCGACTCAGACAGCTATTGAAAAAGGACAATGGTTAGAATATCATCCAATTGCAAATATTCGAGATGGGAACCCTATTGAATTTTCTATTAGCGGATCTGGAGAAGATTATATTGACTTAGCAACTCAATTATATGTTAAAGTGAAAATTTTAAAAGACAATGCTAAATTAGGTGAAACTGATAAAGTCGCACCTGTGAACTTACTGCTCCATTCGTTATTTTCCCAAGTGGACGTGAGTTTAAACGATCGTTTGATTTCTGCTTCGAGCAATCTTTATCCTTTTAGAAGTTATATTGAAAGCTTGTTGAATTATGGATCAGATTATAAAAAGAGTTTTTTAACAAGCGAGGGCTTCCATAAAGATTCTGCTGGTTTTTTAGATATGACAGATCCTGCAGGGGATAATGAAGGTTTAAAAAAACGTGCCTCTCTCATAGAAAAGTCAAAAGTGCTAGATTTGATTGGGAACTTACACTGCGATATCTTTTATCAAGATCGCTTACTCCTGAACTTGGTGGATTTGAAAGTGAAACTGATAAGAAGCAAGCCAGAATTTTGTCTGATTGCCCCCGCAACCGCAAACTTCAGTGTTATCATAGAACATGCATCATTATTTGTTCGCAAAGTGAAAGTGAGTCCTGGCGTCTTGCTGGGTCATGCCAAAGCCCTTCAGTCCACACCCGCAAAGTATCCTATCGATCGTGTCTTATCAAAGATGTACTCTATTTCAAAGGGGTCTTTTTCATTTTCACAAGATAATGTGTTTCTAGGACAAATGCCCAAAAGACTGATTATCACATGTGTTGACAATGATGCATTTAATGGAACATATAATTCAAATCCTTTTCATTTTAAACATAACAACTTGAATTTCCTCGGCGTTTATGTCGATGGAAATCCTATAAGTAGCAAACCACTAGAACCCGATTATTCAAATGGTCAAAGCATTCGTGCATTCAACAGCTTACTGGTTGGGAGTGGGAAACTTGCTTCTAATAAAGGAATTTACATTAACAGAGACGAATTTATTCAGGGTTACACATTATATGCGTTTGATCTCACACCAGATTTATGTGACGGAAGTCATCTTAATCTCGTGAATCAAGGGAACTTGAGAATCGAATTAAAGTTTGCTAGTGCTTTGGAAAAAACAGTTTCGGTTTTAGTATACGCCGAATTTCAGAATATGATTGAAATCACAAACTCGAGAAACGTGTTATGTGATTTTTCAATATGAATTCCATTCAACTCGCCACCATATTACAAAAAGACACGTTTACAAGTAGGAAATTTATAGGGGTTTTTGCGAGTGATAACATACCAAAGACCTTTAAAAAGTTTCCTGTTACATTTATATTAAATACTGATCCACACACGAAACCTGGAACGCATTGGATTGCAGTGTTTGTTAAATCCAATTCAGATGTTGAATTTTTTGATTCCTACGGACATGCTCCGAATTATTTTAAAGGTTTCATCCATGACTATTTTACTAGATTTTCGACTGTAATCTATAATGATGTATTACTTCAGAGTCATAAAACGGCCGTTTGTGGCCAATACTGTTGTTATTATGTATACCTTCGCTGTAGAAACAAACCATTGAAACGCATTGTGAATGTATTTGGATCCGATTTATTATGTAACGATATTCGTGTATTCAATTTTGTCAAGAAAAAGTTTAATGTGTCTGTGCCTTTCTTTCAATAAAAGTATAAAATGAGTGATCAATTGTGTTACGTTTCATTTCGAATCATGCTTTCTCTCAAGTTACAACACCCTTTCGGAGCTATTTTAGCGGGGCCCTCGGGGGTCGGAAAGAGTTACTTTTTAAAACTTTTATTAAACAGTCGTGCTCAAATGATAGAACCTGCTATAGAAAAAGTGATATGGTTCTATGGAATATATCAACCACTCTATGATGAAATCCCCGACGTGACTTTTGTCGAAGGTTTTCCATGCGACTATAAAAGTTATATAGGGGGTCGAACCCTGTTTGTGATTGACGATTTAATAGCCGAATGTGGCAATTCTAAAGAATTGGTGAAATTATACACTAAGGGCTCTCACCACTTAAATATATCCGTTTTTACCATTTCTCAAAATATTTTTCATAAAGGAGCAGACTTTAGAGAAATCTCCTTAAACAGTCATTACTTGTTTTTATTTAAATCTCGTAGAGACGTGACTCAGATTGCTCATCTGGGGAGACAGCTTTATCCGAGAAAAACTAAATTCTTTTTAGAAGCATTTGAAGATGCCACAAAACAACCATTCGGTTATTTACTGGTGGACTTAAAGTCGAATACGGAGGAAAATTTTAGATTGCGAACGAGTATATTACCAGGTGAAATGACGTGTATATATCAACCGAAATAAATGAACATGGATTAGTTTAAAACATGCCTCCTTCCAAGAAAGACGTTGGTCATCTGCGCATTCTCAATGCGTGTTCTCCACCCCTTCGAAAAGATTTGTTAAAAAAGTTTCCAAAGAGTATTATAAACTGCATTTCAGAATGCTGTTTGAATACTTTAAAAGGAAATGTTCCTTTAAACACAAAACAGAAGAAAACTTTATCACGTCACAAGCACACGCTTAGATTATTAGCGGATAAAAAGATTTCTATTAATAAGAAACGCAACGTGTTGATTCAGAAAGGTGGTTTTCTAAACATTTTATTACCTGCAGCATTAAGCGTGTTAACGGCTCTCATTCATTAGAAAGATGGAATATGCTAAAAAATTCATTTTGGTTCCTAATGATCAAATCTCCAAACATGTCCCAACCGAAGAAACTCTCTCTGAACTGGATCGAGAAATGAGTGCCATTTTAAAGAATAAGAAGATATCAGACGACGAAAAAGTCAAATTATATATGCAAGTTCTTCAGAAGAGATTAAACATTTTAGATCATAATAATGTCGTTCAAGAAACTATATCCGCAGCTCCACATACAGAAGAAGAAGAAAAGCAAGATTTAGTTGAAAAGTCGGATTTAATGGAACATTTGATTTTAGAATCAGCCCCTAAAAACTTGAAATCCAACACACGAAATATTTTGAATTATTTAAAAAAGTCTCAAGATTTAATGCATTGGACTCCCAAGGGCGAATTGATTTACAAGGGAAAGAATGTCAAGAATTCCAACGTTCTCGACTTGATCAAATTTTTGCAGACATCTTCCAATAAAGCTCATCCACCAGGTTTTGACATGTTTCTTCAAGGATTATCAGAAATGAATTTCCCCAAAAGTTTTATAAAAAATTCGTCCCTCGAATTGGATTCTGAAATAAAAAAGGAAGAGATATCGCCCAAGAGACGAAAACACACAAATGCAAAATCAAGTGAATGGCTCTCCTTTCCAAACACCCGAAGAAAAAAATGAATCTGCATGTATTCAATTTTGATGAGAAAAATAAAATGATTTACCTTATGCAGCTGTTGTTGTGTGTTCTTTCAAACATAATCATGAACTCGTGTTCATGACTCCTACACTGATGTCATATGATTCTAATCATATGATTCATAAACCAGTTATGTTTAATTGATAGTGGTGCATATATATAAAGAGAGAGAAAAAGTTCGAGACTTACCATTGCCATCATGAAACGCTCGCTGCTGAACCATTGTGATGTTCCTTCCAAACATCAAAAAGGAGTGTGTTTCGAGACGTTTGACTTTTGTGAAGGGGAGTTTGCTGCATCGCAGCCCGCCACACGAACGTCAGAGCCCGCATCGCAGCCCGCCACACGAACGTCAGAGCCCGCCATACGAACCGCGCCACCGAGCACGCACCGATCACCGCCGCCCGCCACACGAACGTTGCCTGATGGATATATTCACCTGGGTGAAGATATGATGCTAGGTGTAGCCGAGTTTCTCGGCTGTTTAAAAGTGCATTTGCGACATTATGTCGTGAAAAACAACCAATACATTCCAACCAGAACTGGAATCGCCATCTCTCCATACCATTGGCAAGTGTTGTCGGACAGCATCTCGACTCTGAATCTCGAGTCTCCCCATGCTTGCTTGATGATTGAACGAAAACTGTTCCTCTCGGTGACAGACACAAGTGTCGTCTTTCAACATGTGTTCAACAACAACAACCCTAAAGCGGGTCTGCAGTTGAGTAATACATTTCTCAGTGTGACTCACAAACAGTTTCGTGAACTTTGCAATGTGAGGGAATCCATTTCCCAACTCATTCAAAAGAGACTTTTGGGTCCCTTGTTTTTAAAAGCTATTC
>BGPR01000680.1:197829-238907 GCA_013235015.1 Araneus ventricosus
ATGGATGAATAATGTTCCCATGGTATGCATTTGCAAAAGGTTTTTCTCATTGAACAGTTCAAAAGGTTTTTCTAATTGAACAGTTCAAAAGGTTTTTCTAATTGAACAGTTCAAAAGGTTTTTCTAATTGAACAGTTTCTGTTACTTGTAAAGTTTAACTTTAAAAGTTTTGAATCATTTTTTAAATTGTCAAGTTTTTATAAGCATGTTAATTATTATTATTATTTAGCCGATGGTGATTGGTGAACCGAGTTCCTCTCAGGCTCCATCTGGTTTCGGTTTTATTGAACCAACGACTTCGACTAGCGATCATGTAAGTAAGAACCAATTTTTAAAGAATTGAATTAAGCTGTTTGTTAAATGTGTTTTGATTGATCATGAAAATAATTCAATCCTATTCTTGATAACAATAATAATCTGAATAATAATTTTAAAGTGAAAATAATCTGAACAATGATAAAGACATTTAAACTCTATTCTTAATGTTAGTTTGCATATAAACTTTATTAATTGTTACTTGTAAAGTTTAACTTTAAAAGTTTTGAATCATTTTTTTTTTAAATTGAAAAGTTTTTATAAGCATGTTAATTATTATTGTTGCGAAAAGGTCTCTGTGGTGTATGGTATAAACAGTCCAACACGCAGGATAATGGAGAATGAATGTTTATTTGTAAAATATGCAGGAAAACACGTAGCACAGGTACAGGAAACAATAGTCCTTGCACAGGTTACCAATGTAAATAGACAACAATTCACAGGTAATGACAGTTCAGCACTTTGATATCTAACAGCACAAACAGTCAGCAAATAACTAGTAAAGACAATAGCAGCTCAGCTCACCAGCTGATTAGCTCACACAGCGGATAGAACTCCGAAGACGTTCGCGCTTCAAAGAGAAGTAACCAGTCGATAAAGACACTGTTGTGGTCCAAACGCGGTCTTATATACTCTCCCCGTTAGGCCGTGACGTCACATAGAATTTTCATGAAAATCCTAGATCTTGGCTCCTAATAGAAATATCGAGAAAAGGATTGCATTTTCGAGAATAATCTATTTGTCGCCAAGGTCGCCAAATTTGTCGCCAAGTCGCCAAAATGGTCGCCAAGTTTGTCGCCAAGGTCATGCGTGTCACGAGAGTCGCTGAGGTCACTCCATGCTTCACCTTGTAAAACCCTCTTCCCAACCATAAGACCTGCATCGCTGGGAAGAGACTTTCCATGACTGTAACATTATTATTTAGCCAATGGTGATTGACGAACCGGGTTCCTCGCATGCTCCAACGTCTTCTTCTTTAGTTATTCCTTCAACTAGCGATCATGTAAGTAAAAACTAATTGCTAAAGAATTGAATTAAGCTGTTTGTTAAATGCATTTTGATTTATCATGAAAATAATTCAATTCTTGATAATAATGAACAATTTTAAAGTGAAATAATTGAACAATTTTGAAGTGAAATAATCTGAACAATGAAAAAGATATTTAAACTCTATTCTTAATGTTAGTTTGCATATAAACTTTATTAATTGAAAAGTTTTTATAAGCATGTTAATTATTATTATCATTATTATTAATTTCTATCTTTTTTATAGGTGTGCGATGTGTGCAAAAAGTCATTCTCTCGAAAAGACAGTTTGAAACGTCACATGAAGAAGCATGGTGATCATGCCAATCATGCCTGCTCACAATGTAGTATGAAGTTTTATCGAATGGATAAACTTCAAGAACACATGCGCACGCACACTCGTGAGAAGAAGACCTATCCCTGTGAACAGTGTGATCTGATGTTTCCTCGCATGTCGGATCTTCTTCGACACATGAGAACAGATCACTCTGCGCCACCAGCTCCTAGGATTGCAGCAGCACCTCGTGCTCGGAACTCTGGTCGGAACGCTCTGGGAGTGTATTCTTCCCATTTCATGACGCCGACTCCTGCTGGGAAGTGGGATTTGCTTCTCTTCTTAAAAGAAGTTCGTCCACAAATCCACGACATGATCGTGGATGAATTACAGCAGAAGAAGGCTATCAAGTGGTACTGTGTGTCGAAGATTCGCTTCAGCAGGGAGACCCCCGACGGAGATGTGGAGTATTGCATGCCCTACTTTCGCAGCAAGGTGGTCATAGAGTTGGACACTTCCATGATTGGAGATCACATCGAGCAGGCCTTTGACAAAATCAAAGAGTCGGTCGACGAGTTTCTCAAGAATGGATCTGGTTGGGTCTTTGACTCTGTCATTCACATGGAGCTGAAGACTGCAACCTATCATCCTTTGGCCCCCAGCAGTTACATCCCTCTTCCATCCAAATTAGCTGCGAAGAAAGCTGTGATTAACATAAAAAACACAGATCAGAAATGCTTCGTCTGGTCTGTGTTGGCTGCCCTACATCCCGTTGGAAAAAATGCTGACAGAGTGTCCCACTATACATCCATGGAGCAGGAACTGCGGTTGGGAAAGGTCACATGTCCCGTCCAGCCATGCAAAGTTCCCATCATCGAAAAGTTCAACAACCTGCGCATTAACGTGTTTGGATATGAAGACGATGAAGTATTTCCTCTCTACATTTCCAAGAGAGAGGACACTCGTGTCATCAACCTTTTGTATATCACTCAAGGGGACGACAAGCATTATTGCTTGATTAAAAATATGAGTCGACTCCTTGGTGATCTCACTAACCATAAAGCAAAGGCTTTTTATTGCTATTCGTGCCTACACCGTTTCACCACAGAATCCTTGCTAAAGGACCACTTGCCCTATTGTAAAGAACACAGCCCCCAACGCATCGTCATGCCAGAGCCTGGAGAAGAGAGTGTGCTGAAATTTAAACAACACAAGTTTTCTCAGCCTGTTCCCTATGCCATTTATGCAGATTTTGAAGCTCTCATCGAACCGATGCAGAATATTCCAGGCAAGACTGCATCTCACATCCCCTGTGGCTATGCCTATATCATCATTGGACCGAATGGACTTCCTCTGAAACCTGTCACCGTTTATCGTGGAAGCGATGCGGTGGATCATTTCATCACATCCATCGTCAGGGAGAAGGACATTCTAGCCAAAAAGCTTCACACCATCACCCCAATGCACATGACGACACGAGACCTGGAAGAGTTTCAAAAAGCAACTCATTGCAACTTGTGCAAAAAATGGCTAGGGAAAGACAGAGTGAGAGATCACGACCACCTCTCAGGAAAGTATAGGCAAGCTCTGCATAATAAATGCAACTTGCAACTCAAACAGAGCAAGATGATCCCTTGCATATTTCACAACCTGAGAAATTATGATGGTCATCTCATCATGCAGGGCCTAGGGAAACTTCAAGACCACGAAATTAGCGTCATTCCCAACAACATGGAAAAGTACATCTCCTTCTCCATCCGACGAAGAAAAGAAAATCCTGTCACTTTGCAGTTTATCGACAGTTTTCAATTTCTTAACACCTCTCTCCAGAAACTGGTCGAAAATTTGGATCGCAGCAAGTTTTCCATCATGCAAAGCTGCATTTCTTCACCACACAGGGATCTATTACTGAAAAAGGGCATATATCCCTATGAGTATATGTCTTCATTCAGTAAATTTGAGGAAACCCAACTGCCTCCACGCTCTGCTTTTCACAGTTCCCTCGTCAATGAAGGAATCAGTGAAGCTGATTACGAACATGCCCAAAATGTTTGGAAGTGTTTTGAAATTAAAAACCTAGGAGAATATCATGACCTGTATGTCAAAACTGACGTGATTTTGTTGTCAGATGTGTTCGAGAACTTTCGGAAACTGACACAAAATTTTTATCAGTTGGACGCAGTACACATGCTGACTTCTCCGGGCTTGGCATGGCAAGCAGCATTGAAAATGACAGATGTGAAGTTGGATCTGTTTACAGATATCGACATGCATCTGTTCATCGAGAAAATGATTCGAGGAGGAGTTTCCATGATTAGTCATCGACACAGCGAGGCCAACCATCCCCAGTGCCCAAACTATGATGCCAGCGAAGCCAACAAGTATATCACCTACTTGGATGCTAATAACCTTTATGGGTAAGAATCTTTTTAAATAATTAAAGTTAATGTGATTATTTATAATATATATATATTTCTCTAAAGTCTTAACTGAAATAATATGATTGGTTATAATATATAATTAAAGTGTTAATTTAACTGAAATAATGTGATTGTTTATATATATATATATATATATATATATATATATATATATATATATACATATATATATATATATATAATTAAAGTTTATTTAAAAATATTAACAATAAAAGTATTAGCTTAAAAGTTCAAATAATGTGATTCATAATATCTAAAAACTGTCTTTTATTCTTTTTCAGTTGGGCCATGTCTCAACCATTGCCTGTGAGTGATTTTGAATGGCTTTCGCCTGAAGAGATCTCGCTGCAGCAAATATGCCAAACCCCCGATGATGCCACAACAGGTTACATCTTGGAAGTGGACATGGAATATCCTCCCGAACTCCACGATTTACACAACAACTATCCGCTGGCCCCTGAAAGAATGACCATCACACCTGATATGCTCAGTCCAACAGCATTAAGCATTTTAAATGAAATGAACATAAAGCCTGCATTAAAATCTGAGAAGTTGGTGCCAAACTTGTGCAACAAACAGAACTATGTGCTGCACTATAGAAATCTAAAACTGTATCTCTCATTAGGACTCAAGTTGATAAAAATTCATCGAGTGATGAAATTCACTCAACGTTGCTGGTTAAAGGACTATATCAACTTTAATACGGAACAGCGAAAACATGCCAAAACAGCCTTTGAAAAGGATTTCTTTAAACTTCTCAATAATGCTGTTTATGGTAAAACCATGGAAAATTTGCGAAACCGGGTGAAGGTTGATATAGTTCAGACCAAGAAAAGAGCTGAAAAGTTGGTTGCTTCTCCTGCCTTTCATGCATTTACAATATTTGATGAAAATTTAGTTGCGGTTCAGCGGAAATTAACCAAACTTTGTTTAAACCGCCCAATTCAAGTTGGATTTGTCATACTTGAGCTCAGCAAAGTGCTCATGTATGACTTTCACTATAATATAATCATGACAAAGTACGGTGATAAGGCGAGACTGCTTTTCACAGATACTGACTCTCTTTGTTATGAAATAACAACTGATGATCTTAACAAAGACCTTGAAAGAATGAAACAGTATTTAGATTTTTCGGATTATCCGAAAGATCATCCTTTATACAGTGATGAAAACAAAAAGAAAATTGGTTATTTCAAAGATGAGCTTAATGGCCAGCCCTGTCTGGAATTTATTGGGCTGCGCTCAAAAATGTACTCCATTCTTAGTGAAAGAGATGAAAAGCAGACAGCCAAAGGCATTTGTAAGAGCGTGCGGCAACAACAATTGAAACATGCCAATTATAGAGAATGTTTGCTGAGTCGTAAACCTTCGACCGTCTCTCAGAACAGAATCGGTAGCGAGAAGCACCACATTTTTTCGATGCAACAAAGCAAAAGAGCTTTGTCTGCTTTTGATGATAAGCGATTTTTACTTGAAGATGGTGTGACCAGTCTATCCTATGGTCATTATAAAATAGGTTAATTTATAAAAAACTGGATTGAGGCGATGTGTCCTTAAGACGCATCGGGTGGTGGTTGGGCTTGATCCTTAAAAATATATATATATATTTAATTTTTAAGCATTATGTTTATTAATTTCTAAGTTTATTTTAATTAATTTCTAAGTTTTAGGTTTATTTTAATTAATTTCTAAGTTTTAGGTTTATTTTAATTAATTTCTAAGTTTTAGGTTTATTTTAATTAATTTCTTAGGTTTATTTTAATTAATTTCTAAGTTTTAACAAAATAGGTTAATTTATAAAAAAAACTGGATTGAGGCGATGTGTCCTTAAGACGCATCGGGTGGTGGTTGGGCTTGATCCTTTAAAAATATATAATTTTTTAAGCGTTATGTCTATTTTAATGTTTTATTTTAAGCAATAGATGGAAAACCGGATTGGATTCAATGGAGAACTCTTCAGTTTGTAAGTACAAAATTATTTTATATTTTAATGCAAATCTGTGGAGAAAATAAATTCCTTATCATCCTTCTTATCTAATCTAAGAGGAGTTCAAGCACATTTCTTATCTGAACTGGAAGTCGGGTGGGAGGAAAGTCGGGAGGGAAGTGGTCCACCCGCCACCCGGTGGGCCAGAAGCCCCATTATCCATCTACTCATAGCAGAACTAAAGTTGGCAAATCTGAGGAGGTAACAGGCATTGCTTATCCTGGATCATTCCTGAACGCGTCCTGAAGGCTTTCCCGACTCCTCCCTCATACTGTGCTTTGTTGAATAATTGTAATATTAGAGATCGACTTTCAGTATTTTCCGTTCGGATTGTTTTACACGTTTGCACAGGACTTATTTAGAATCGGTTTTTTCCACATATCTTGTAAAAATCGTTAATTTTTATCACTTAGATTTTTTGGAGCCTGAACGCATTTTTATCCGGACTGACGAAAATATTAAAAACTCTCTTCCCTTCTCCACTCTCAGAACCACTTCTAGTGAGTGACACAACTGTGTCAAAATGGTGCACGACGTAAATGAAGACAAATGTTTTAGTTATATTTGGAAAATAGAAAATGTCACTTATTACGCAGAGAAATGTGCAAAAGGAATTGAAAGTCCCTCGTTTGTGGTGGATGAGATGGAAGGCATCACGTGGAAATTAAGATATTTTCCAACAAAAGGGGATTTTTTCCGAAAGTATTGTTATTGTGGAAACATTTGTGTTAAGCTTTATAGCAAGAGAGACGATAGACCTGCAGTCACTACGAAAGTGAAATTTGAAATTGCTCTCATCGGTAAGGATGGTTCTGATTTGATATCCCAACATTCTGAGTTCGATTTTGAGAAAGGTTTTGGGAATGGATTTGATTCATTCGCAAAGTGGAAAGAAGTCTATGATACAAAACGATCTACCTCAAGATACCTTGACGGTGCGTTGTAGGATATGGAAGAAAGGTGAGGCGATGTCACGAGACGTCCAAATCTTAGCTCGAACCCAAATAGGGGGTCGATAAAAGATCATTTTTGTGGAATGTTGAAAAGTTCAGCACTCTTGAACCGGGAAAAAAACTTCTCATATCTTATAAGATCACCTAAGAATAATGCACTAATGATGTCTATAGACTTTACGATGAGTTGTACCAATTTTGTTTGTTTTGAACTGTCTCCTCAAGACAAAGACATTAAGTATGCCACTTTCAGCTTGTCTCTTATCGATGCTTCCGGATATAAAGTAGAGTGCAACCAGTAGAAATTTCGTTTGGTTGACGAACATCAACTTCAACTATTTAGTTTATCTTTTACGAGGAAACAATTGTTGGCTAATAAAAGGACGTTTCTGGCAAAAGACGTTTTATCATTACATTGAGAATGCGCATTTTCAAAAGGAATCGTGTTAGAAGAAATCGAGGAAGTTCAGTATGGATGTACAAGTTCTGAAGTCAAAAGTTCTGATGCTCATAAAGTGAATGACGTACGTCCTTCAAATCCTCTGCTTGACACCTTAAAATGTTTTTATGATGAAAAATTTTTATGCGACGTTCAATTGAAGACAAGTTCCAGAACATTTCCTGCCCACAAAGTTTTTCTATCTGCTTTTTCTTCTGTGTTTAAAACAATGTTTTCGAGCGACGCGAAAGAAAATGACAGCGAATGTGTAGATATTGATGAACTGGACGACGGCACAGTTAGATAGTCAACGTATTCCATGGAGTACCCGCCCCCCGCAGGGGGGCTACCTCCTGTCCTGACTAGATAGGAGCAGGGCCAGAGAAATACAAGGGCTGGTTCATAGAGCCTTCAGCGAAGAACCAGTGGGGGAAATTTGTGACGTCACCAGGCGGACACTCCGCGCTCGAAAATTCCTTTACTATAAGGGTTTTGTTGTTATTGCTTTCTTTTTTTAACTTAATATTTAAATTTGGATGCCAGCATTTGGAGTGAGATTAATCAGATACAACGATTTTAATAAATAATTTGAGATATTTTTGACATAAAATATGCACGGGAAATTAAAATCGGCTTCAGTTGGCATATATTATCCACTCATTGAAAAGGCTGACTGGCTAAAACAATTAAATGGATTATCTGTTTACCTCTATATTTTTTATTTATATGAGAGAAAATTTTTTTATCAAAATAATACTTAGTAAATACTTGTGAAACGTTTCTACGTAATTTTAGAAGGGTGATTTTGGATCTTAAAAATTCAGCGAAAAATTCCAATAATACGTATCATGCGCAAAGCATTTCATGTTTTGATTGAACCATAAGTTAAACCCTTTTAAATACTCACAAATACGTACATTTTGCAAACATATCGAAAATAGAAATAGTTAAGAAAAAAGTATTCATCTTATAACTATACTTAAAATATGTAATAAATATATTGCAGTTATATATATTTATTATTTTTTTCATAACCAGCAAAACATCATGAAGCATACCAGGTCTACAAGAAAAGTTTGAACACTATCCTTTTAATGTGTTAGCACTGGGCGACGGTATTTCTATCTGATTTCGCTAGTATTCATAAGCCCGCCTGGAAATAGATCGAATAATTTGAATGTCTAGAAATGCCTTCTGCTGGCCACTTGATTTTGCTTTTATTTTCTATTACGGCATTTATCTAAGTTGATGTTCAGATATTTTAAAAATTTTCTTCTATTTTCACTAGTTTCTTCAATTAACTTTTTTAACTTTTATTTTTTGGTTAAAATACGGCTAGTTTGCTCTTTCGTTTTCATTTTATTTTATTTTATTTTCTCTGAATTTCCTCCGCCTCCTTTTTTTTATCTTTTCAAGTTCATTATCAAGAAATCTAATTCTTTCCATAAGTGATGCATTTTCTTTTTGAGTTTCAAAGGAATATGAGCAAATGTTTTCAGTTCTTGATGTAGTAAATGGCTCCATAGCTGTCGTGACACATGCTTTTTTAGGGCTCGTATATTTTAATCTGATTTTTGGTTCCTGTAAAATACTTCTTTTCCTCTCGCTTCTACTTGAGTCATCTTCCTGTAATAATTTGTTTTCCTGTAATAATTTGAGCGTGTAGCGACAACGCAAGTAGACATACTTACAAGAGCAGCAAGATTTAATTAATATTTCACCAAAATAACAAGTAACACAGATTAACACAGGAACAAATAGTTAAGAATTAAAGAATCGCCAGCGGACGCTCTCGAATCCCACAAGCTGCCCGTCAGCTTAGTGACGTCAAAACTAGTTTCGTCCCCTCTTTGCGGCGTTACCAGAACTTCAAAGGTATGAACCAGCCCTTGTATTTCCCTGGTCCTGAGATAGGAGTGCTTTGCGGTCCATACATTGCCGTGATGCTTGATGGTGATAAGACCGGTCGGGGGGTTGTGGGGGAAGCGCATAGCCTCGAGGGCTTTCATCTTCCTTTGCTGACTGGAATAGAATGGGTTAGTGACATGACATTTCATTTGGGCCTGAATAAAAAATTATTACAACAAATTAAGAGAGTATATAAAGAACCTTTAAATCATTAATGCTACGGTACTGGTGACAATCGCGGGTCCGTCAATGCCCGGTACAAGTGAATTACTTAGACCTTTTTTTTTTTTTTTTTTTTTTTTTTTTTTTCCTTTTCTATAGTAGTTCAGTTTTACTTACCTAATGGGCAGATTGCCTCTGATGCAAAAACAGTCAGTCGGAGTGGGTGGAGGAGGAAGTAGCCAGGGGGGGGGGTGCAATTATCGATGGAGCGCGGCCCTCGGCCGTCTTCTATTTCGATTGCTTCGGGGGTCGTACGCAGGGATATTCTGGATAGCAGTGTTGTCGCTTGCATCGACTTTCCTAAACGCTTTTTCTGCAATTTTTTGGAAATACTCCTGGATGGTCGGGAGACAGAGGTCTTTCCTGATGTTGCTGTTGCGTATATACCAGGGCTGCCGGGCAATGAGCCTGACGGTCAGATTTTGTAGTCGCTCAAGGGTTTGCATATGGACTTTTGCTGCGGCTCCCCAAACCGGGGAGGCGTAGCTAATGAGGGGGCGCAACATGGACTTATAAAGTAATAGTCTGTTACCCAGCGAGAGTTTGGAATTTTTTCCGATGAGCGGCATCAAAATTGCCCTCGAGGTCTTAAGCTTGGCCTTAATATTAGATATATGTTTTTTAAATGTTAGCTGCTTATCTAAGGTAATACCGAGATAATTGACTTCGCTGCACCATGGGATAGCTCGTCGAAAAAGTTTTGGGGGGGGGGAGGCAGTTTCCTAGCTTTCGTGAAGTACATGGCCTGGCACTTGTCTTTATTTATCTTGATCTTCCACTTAATCAGCCATTTTTCCAGTTCGGCCAGGTGATTGTTTAATTTCTCTACATTAATGTGCTTTACAGGGCCCGTGCACATGATCGCAGTGTCATCGGCAAATAAGCAAATTTGCGTGTCCGGCGTCTGACAGATATCATTGATGAAGATATTGAAGCAGTGGGGCCCAAGTCTCGACCCTTGGACCACCCCCGCCTCAGTCATCCTTGGTGTGGACAGCTCATTGCCCACTCTGACTATGAATTCCCTATTTTTCAGATAGGACTGGAGTAGCAGGATCATTTGTTTGGATATTTTTAATTTATGAAGTTTGTAGATAAGTCCATCTATCCATACTCTGTCAAACGCCTTTGCAATGTCGATGAACACTGCGGCCGTGTCGAAGTAGTTGTCAAATCCTTCCCTGATGTGCTCTGTCATCCTGAGGAGTTGCTCCGTAGTGGACAACCCTTTCCTGAAGCCGAACTGGAAGGGAATTAACTTGTCCTCCGTTTCCGCCTCCAAGCGATTCAGTATGTGATCTAACTAAGTGATGACAATAGGCTGATGGGTCGATAACTATCTGGGGACTGTGCGTTCTTTCCTGCTTTGTAAATTGGGACCACTACCGCAGTTTTCCAGCTTTTGGGAAAGTGGCTTAGCTTAATTACGCAGTTTATCAGGTATGTTATCCTAACAATCGTTCGCTTGGGGAGATGTTTGAGCATAAGATTGGTAATGCGGTCCTTGCCTGGGCACTTCCGGTTTTTAAGTTTTGCGATTTCTTCAGCCACCTCTGCCGGGGTGCAGGGCTTGATTTTGTTCATTGCCGGTTTCCTGTTTAGCAACTTGATTCTTCTCTCGACGATGAATTCCGTGGGAGGGTGGGAAAGATCATTATTTTGAAATTGCAAAGCTAGGTTATCCGCTATTGCTTCCGCTTTCTCGATATCCTTGTAAGCTACTTGGTTAGCTGTAATAAGTGGGGGCATTTTGGTCCTGTCATTCTTGTAAGTCTTTACTAGCTTCCAGAGGGTATCGTCTCCTGGTTCGATACCAGTAATTAGGTCTGTCGTTTTTCCCTCGTTGTACTCGCGGTAAAGCTTGCTCAGGTGTTTCTAGGCTCTGTTTAATTTATTTTTATCGGCAGGGTGCCTAGTCTTTTGCCAGATTTTTTTGCAGCGGTTCCATTCCCTGACCTGCTGATTGATTTCATCTGTGCCATCTCTATTAACGAGATTTCGCCAGGAGCCCGACTCCTTAAATGCAGTGGTGATCTCGGCGGTCAGCCTTTCTACTTCCGCGTCGATATCCTCGGTTCCGCGGGGGGGGGTTCATTTCCGTTTGCCGGATCAGGTAGCTTCTGTATTTTTCCCAATTAGGGAGAAATGTTTTGGGGTTTTCGACGGTGGTTCCATTGTCAATGAGAAATTTGACCGGTAAATGGTCGCTCGAAAGCTCATTCAGTGAATATGCGCTGATCGCGTGCGGGATGTTTCTGACCAGGGCTAGGTCCAGGACTGATGCCCCATTGCGATGGAAATGGGTAGGCGTGTCTGGTGCTATGATTTTCGCATTAGTTTTCCCTGCAAAGCTAGCTAACAATTTACCGTTTTTACAGTTCGTCGTACAATTCCAGTTTCGATGCTTGGCATTAAGATCCCCGGCAATGAAGATGGCTGAGTTGTAGGCGTATATAGATTCAAAGTCTAACGTGAAGTTGACATGGGATTGCCTGGGAGGCCTATAGGCTGATACAAAATTGATGGGGGGGACGTTCGGGAGATTTACTATCACCATGGTGGCCTCAATATAGCGAAGGAGGTCGAGAGATCGACTGAAGGAGGCAGTGGTCGTGAGAGACTGAGAAGTTCAAGGGAGGAGCCAGTATATAAAGCTGGCCGGTGATCCAATCAGAGAAGAGTAGGGATGTAGGGGGGAGGTGGTGGGCTGCTCTGGGCGTGACTAGTTTTTGAAGATTTTCAGTAGAAGACTGACTATTTCAAAGTCAGTTTTTGCAATCTTAATTTTTTCGCTGATTTCAATTAAGTTAGGAAACTTGTTAAAAGCCTCGTTGATGATTTTGAGGGCATTCATGCTCCTTTCAAATTCTTCTAGAGAGTTTGTGTCATTCTGCGGGGCGGGTTTATTAATGTTAGTTGTGGGAGAATTATTGATTTTCGGAAGGTTAAGTTTTACTTTCTGTGCGTAGGTGGGGGGAGAATTATTTCTGATTACTGGATATTTGGGGCATCCTTTCCACGAGGCATAGGCGGCTGGTGCACCAAAAAAGTGGGGGGTCAAAAGAGATGCGAGTGTGTGGGTGGGGCGCCCCTAAAGCTGATTTTTTTTTTTTTGTAAAATGGACTATATTATTGGATTTTAACGTCATTATTGATTAAATGACCTTCTCTAAAAAATTCGGTACACGACCTCAAAAATCGGAACGGATGGCCACCGTAGAGTCCCTCCTTCCAATTCAAAGTTCCATTTCAATTCTCATGAAATAACATGAGAAAAATATAAAACGCTTACCTATTAAGTCAATTCTTTCTTTCGTGAATCGATCAATGATGTCGTCACAAAACGGCGTACTCCCAAACACAGAGAAAGCAGGTCAGTTATAAATTTATTTATTTGATATTATGTTATACAATATACATCCGTATTATAAATTGGAAGCAAGACAGCCTGCGATTTTTGTTTTTCGCAAATTGTTCTATTACCTTAGTAAAGTCAATATCTACAGCATTTTCGATCTTCAAAACAGCAAGTGCAGAAAGCCTCTCTTGACACATACTATTTCTAAGGTATGATTTTAAAGATCTTAAGCATGAAAAACTTCTCGCACATGATGCAGTTGAGACAGGTATCACAAGGAGAATTTGGATTAGTTTTGTCAAGTATGGAAAAATGTACATCACAGAGTTCCTTTTCAACAAGAAAATTGCATCTTTTCCTCAGTTCTGTTATCTCGGTGGATATTTCTGGCAAAGAGTCGATGTATTTTTTGTACATTTTCTGAAAAATTTGTGTCTCCCCCTTTATTTTTTTCCATATCAAGATCATATGTTTCAGAGACTTTTTGAACTGATGCAATTTTTATGATCTTTGATGGATTGGAACATGTTACATCTTTTAGAGATCGAAAAATATCCAGCTCATTTTCTTTGAACCTTTCGTCTATTGTGTTTAAAGCAGTATATATAACTGGAAGAGCAATTTACGTTTAATAGAACGATTTAACACTTTGTGGCATGCTGAAGGAACTGCCGCCTATTTCCGAAGACACCTTTCTAGAGCGTGGAAGTTTTGGAGAAGTTACGATTTTGCTTCACAAATATCGTTAACATATATCCACAACTTTTCAAAAAAATCTTCACTTCGGAATTCATGCAAACATTCTTTTGTTGCATTAACCAGTTCTTTAACTGTTAAAAAAATTAGCGATTTTGATTGCAAAGCTTTTGAAAGCGTATCTGTAGTTCTCAAAACTCTTTGGATCAGAAGTAGACAAAAATTAATTTTAAACTTTCGATATTATTCAGCGAAGCTTCAGCTTGGGATCCATTTTTCGATGGATCTTTAATTTTGAACTTTGAAAAGTGAGGGGGCAAGGCCCCATTAATTTCGCAAGTGAGGGGGCAGTTGCCCCCCTTGCCCCCCCGGACGAGCCGCCTATGCCACGAGGCAAGGTGTCCGTTTTCTTTGCAATTGATACAAACTGGGTTATCAATTTTAGTTTTGATACTGCACATACGAGTTTCGTGGGTCCCGTTGCATTTAATGCAGCGGGGTTTACATTTACAATTTCTTGCGCTGTGGAAAAAATCAGAGCAGTTGAAACACATAGTTGCGCGCTGCTTTTTCCTGTATTGCTCGATTTTAATTTTAAAGTTGCTGATTCTATCTATCTTGAAAATGTCATTAACACTGGGTGTTTTTGCTAATTCTACTAGAAAAATTGGGAGGAGGGTTTTGAGACGAAAGTTTCTGAGTTGGTTGATTCTGATTATTTTAAATTTTTTGCTTTCCAGTTCCTGTGCGATGGTATCTTTATTGTGATCGGGTGGGAGATCTTTGATAACGATTTTAACTGGTCTGTTTTCGGGTGCTTCCGAGAGAACATATTCTTTTTCCGATTTATTGAGTAGTTCAATGATATTTTCTCTGTCTACATGGGAATGGGGGGAGATTGACGACGGCACAGTTAGACGAATGCTTCACTATATATACACCTCAAGCATAGAAGATTTAACATGGGAAAGCGCTACTGGTTTATACAATGCGGCGAATAAATACGGCATCCTTGACGTCAGAATCTACTCGGCCAATGAGAGTGCGTTTCGGATTGCATCATGATTCCTGCTATTTCAGTGCATCTTTCGCTCTCAATATTTAAATAAATAAATTTTTCTGTAAAATTTCACTTGCATATTTGAAATTAGAATGATTTTTTCTACAAATACGGATGGCTTTCACGTGTTTTTAAAAAATGCTGAAGTTCCCCATTGTGTGTGTTCTTATTATGTATTGTAATTGGTTTGTTACTTCCGACAATCAAATTATGACGTCTAGATTCATTACTGCGAACTGCTACTATGTGCTATAGTTGTTTTGAACTTCATTCAATCAAATCGTGACTTGCGAGTTAATTAATGCTTATTGTTGCAATATCGTATATTATATTTTGTCTCTTCGTTCAATCAATCATGACTTGTAAATTAATTCTTCTGTGTTTCTATAGTGTGATGTAATCTTTTGTTACTTCGATCAATCAAACCACTACCTGGAATAATTGGTGTGTGTTGCTACAATGTATTGTTTTGGATTCTTTTATTAACTTGAATGAAATCAGGAATTGAGAATTAATGTGTGTTTCTAGATTGTAATGTTTGAACTTCATTCAATCAAATGATGACTTGCAAATTAGTTTGTAACAATATACCGTAGTATTTTGATTTTCCATTAAAAAATTCAAGACTGTCAATTCATTTTGTCTTTCTACAATGTACTACTGTTTTCTTGATACTTCGACCCGTAAAAACAAGGCTTATGAATTAATTACTTGTGTGTTCCTACAATAAACTGTAGTTATTTTGTACGTTCATTGAAGGAAATCATGTATTGTGAATTAATAATTTTTTATTTCTACAGTATACCGTAGATATTTTGTTTCTTCAATCAAATCATGACTTTCAATTACATTATGACTTGTGAATTAATTAGTATGTGTTTCAAATGTATCATATAGTAGCTTTTGTTACTTTCTAAATTGAAATCATGACTTGAGGATTAATTGATTTTTCAGAATGTACTGCATTTGATTGAACTTCTTTCGATCAGTGGCGGTGAGGGTCAGTAGCCCCCTACTTTTTAGGGAAAAATTAAATTTTTATTTCATTTTATCTGCCTTAAACTAAAAATTACAAAAGAGCAATAATATTCGGGAAACTTGCTAATTTTTTAACAAAATTTTTAAATTATGTTGTTACTTGTATTATGAAATTATGTATGTACTTCCGGGTCTTTTAGATGTCAATAAATTTTTTATCCCCCCCCCTTACTTTTTCCACCCAATTGCCGCCACTTCTTTCAATCATATAATGACGAGCGAATCAATTTTTGTGTGTTGTTACAATATTGTAAAGTTATTTTTTCCTTTATTTTTATTCAAATTATGAATTATTTTATGTTGCTACAATGTACTCTATTTTTTTAATTATTATTTCGTGTATTTGTGTTTTGTTACATTATTCCATAGTTATTTTGTTTCTTTTTTTAAATTCAAGTCATCAATTGTGAATTAATTATTTTCTGGTGCTACAATGTAGTCTTTTTTTTTGGTTGTTGTTTCGATCAGCGAGATCATGACTTTTAAATTTAATTGTGTTTGTTGCTGCGATGAACTGTATTTGCTTTGTTGTTTAATTCTATCAAATCATGAATGCTTAATTTTTTGATAAACAATAAAGTTCCATCTCCGTGACAGCCTCAAAATAAAATAAATTTTGACCTGTCATGAATTTTTCTCTCCCTTTAAATTTCAGGTCAAATGAAGCATTTATTTATAGAATTTTTTAGCCTTATAACATGTCAAGTTTTATGTAAAAATACACGCTAAGAAAAAAATATAAATAACTTTTTATGATAACTGCTCTTACGTTGCCTGATAATGGAGAAGCAGCTTATTATATTTCATTAGACAAGTCTATTTGTCTCAGTGAAGTTCATTATATTTATAGCCTTAAACTAAACGAAATGCTGCATAAAGTAAAAGCAAGTAATCTGCAATCCAAATAAATTATTGTAGACACCCATTGGGAATTATCTATTTTGGAATTTACTTTCCCACTATGTCGAATTCGATTCTAAGAGTTTGGCGCTTCTTTTACATACTGAGTGAAAAAAACAAACGAATTATTTAGTTCTAAGATTTGATGGCATCTATTCTGGGTATTTTTTCTATTGCAAACATAAATCAATAGGTGTCTGAACATTCAAATAAAGTGCTAACCTTGTCTCATATTTGTCCCAGTATAATATGGAGTGATACATTTGTTTAGAAAATTATTTATCCATCATTGTCAGTAGAATTAATGGATTTTTTCCCTTGCGTCTTTATGACATCTTAGAGAGATTTTTCAACTGAAGTTTTCAAAGAAAATGATTATTCAGTTTTCTATACATCATTCAGAAGTGTTAGATACGATTACTCAAAATTATTTTGAATTTTTCAATGGAGTCACTTCATGCTCACGTGATAAAGAGCAAATTGACACACGCCATTTCAAATTTAAAATTCAATGTGCATCGGGCTATTGACAATCGTCCCAATAAGAAAATTTCTTTAACTGTTTGAAATAATGCGTTTCCTTTTCAATTTATTTCTAGTTCTTAAATTTATATATTTAAATTAAATATTTTGGTTTATAATGTGTTCTCTAACTTTATTTAATTTCCTTTATGTCATTTTCTGCTTACATTGAAATCTTTCTTGTTCGCTTTTAGAGTAAGCCTAATCGAAAATATATTGTTATTTTTTAAATTTATAACAAATTTAGTCAATTAAAGTATGAAAAAACTTATATAACTTTCCTCCGCTTACTCGCAGTCCATTCTTTTAGTAATTCAGGACTTTTAACCCTCTGACTGCCGATTTTTTTCAAATCACTATTTGCATGCAAAGCTTGGAAGCATGTTCAAATATCGTTGAACCAAGCAAATTGTTATTTATGAGAAAATCTTAGTATAATATGATTCGATTTTATAATAGTACTAAGTAAACACACTTACGAAAATCGCAGGATGCAGTAGAAAGTAGACTTGCTTCCTAACCGCTGGATAAGCAGTCAAAGGGTTAAAGAGAAACTTGAAATATATTTTTTGTACGATAATAGTTTTTCGGATTCCGCAAAAATTATTTTAGACGGGTAAATAAATGGTTTGCCAGAAATTCTTTTTGTCTCCGCTTTTTAAGAGATTTAGTTTCCGACTATTTATTTTGATTTTGGTGAATATTTAAGAAGATTTCATCCCCATTTATCAATAGTTTGATAGTTTGTACAAAACAATGATATATAATATAGAAGGGTTTTGTTCAAATTTTTCTCCTTCTTTGCTTTTTAATTTTTTTTTTATGAACTATTAGTTCCGTGAGCAGTAGATCTCGCGTCCAATAAATAAAACAATCTAAGAACTGATCTGCACTTTCATTAAATGTTTAGCCCATTCTTTTCGAAAAGAAATTATTTACAAATTCTCTGCTTTCATCACTTTTCTGCTTTAAATTTTAAAAAAATTAAAGTAAATGTCAACTGTTATTGCTATTAAAAAAATAACAATTTCATATATCCCCTTTACGAAAATGAATCACATGTTTTAATGGTGCCAAACTCATCAAATATTAAAATCATTAAAATGACCACCTTCCTGAAATAAAAAAAAATCTGATATACGTATCAATTTAATGACTCTTAAATCCATGCCAAACTAGAAGAAAACTACCCAACGCGTTTAGACGTGACTGCGTAACCAACAAATCTACAGACAAATAGATGAAATGTCGAACGGTCTAGTTGAAATAGAGCGTCACTTGTCCCCGTCACTTAATTTTCTCTGTAGTTAATTCATCTATATTTATTAGCCTTTTCGTGGTTTAATTCAATTTTTTAGCTTCCAAGTGTACCCACTTGCGAATTCAAGTTTCTTTTAATCATTGATGTTTTGAATTGAATCATTGATGTCAACTCTAGATGGAATTTTTTATGATAATTTCGAATTTAGTTCTTGCTTTCACGATCGTGTAGCCATTTCTTTCATTCATTTCTTCTGATCGTTTATCTATTTCGTCCATTTATATCTTGCTTTATTACTATTCCTTTTTTTATTAACCCTCTAAGCGTTCCACACGTATTTTTCCGTTTCTCATATTGAGTTCAGAAGCAGATATTTTGTGTTCATGTGAATAATTTCTTAAACTACCAGGGATAAAACAATCTTAAGAGTTCAGAAAATTGATTGAGCGCAATAAAGAGCAGTTCAATTTAAAAGTAGATTTTTTTAAATTTTAAAGATAGTACCTCAAAATAGCTACTCTCTCAGAGGGTTAAAATTATATTTCTTTATCCTCGTTGATAGTGAAAATTTCGTTAGTGCAGGATGTTATTTGTCGGATATTTAGAAAAACGTCAGTGTGGAAAAAAAATTGAGTTCCGCGATGTTACACAACTGTAGCTTTTGAAATTATGAAAATCTTCTATTACATGAAAATCTAATCCTGAAATAAAATGACTTAATGCTTAAAATCATTCAATGAGAGAGAAAGAAAATCCGATTTTCATGAGCCATAAAATCGCGTGCTGTTTTTCCATTAGAGAGGTTTAGAGTAAAGTGAAATTCTTCATAAAAGAAGCTGCCTCATTGATCATTTTCAACAGACGAAAGAGAAAACGATTTAAAAATTTGACGAATTAATAAAATACAATATGTGATGAAAAGTATTGGGAATCTTTCGGATTTACACATTTTTTCGAATTTCTATAGAAAGGCTGAACAAACTGCACTTGAACTTCGAAAATCTGATGAATAGGCTTGAACTCACATTCGAGAGTGAATGAAGATTCAGTCCCAAGGCATTTAGGGGACAGACCAGAGATTGAGGAAGAAGAAAATAATTTTCGCTCACCCTGTTTCACAGAAAGCTTATAATGATTTGCAATTTTCACCAAATGTTTTGTTTGCTATGCACATTGTTTATATGCATTTTCGTTTCCTTAAAAAAATCCTAAATTTTTCAGCAAGAATTTTGCTTATAGCATGCAGAGTTCTCAACCAAATTATACAAAATTTACAGAATACGTGATAATATGTTAGAGAAGCACAGCATAAAAATTTTAAATAAATTCTTTGAATATTAGAAGAAATACGAGTATTTATGAAAATATTTTTTGCTTCGCATGTGCAGAATATAGAAGAATTTTCATACATAATTTGAAAGCCAGATACATAGAGCAACTTAAATAAAAATTCCAGTTGAATACCATTAAGATTTGGAAAAATATCCGCATTGCAGCGAGCAGAATTTTTTTTCTTTCTAAGACAAATAAAATGATAACGGTGTTTTCACAAATTGATATTTTATAAGCGTGATTCTTAGAATAGTAATATTGATTTGTATGAAAGTTAAATATTCTAAATACCCATGTATACTTATAAATTAAATACATAATTTAAATTGCAATTCGACAATTAATATTCGAGGATTTCAAGTTTAGAAAATATCAATTTGTGAAAAGAAACACCATTTTGTTAAGGAAAAATTCAGCTCTCTACAATGCCGATATATTTCTAAATCTTAACGCTATTCAACTGCAATTTTTATATAAGTTGCCCTGTACATCTGGCTTCCAAAGTGTAAAAGAAAAATCATTCTATGTTTTGCACGGGAGCAGTAAAAACTAATTACTACAAATACTCATATTTCTTCTAATATTCAAAGTATTTGCTTTGAATTTTAATGCAATGCTTCTCTAACATATTGTCAAGTATTCTTTAAGTTCCGTATAATTTGGTTGAAAGCTCTGCATGTTATAAGCAAAAAACAGTGGTAAAATTTGGGATTTTTAAAGAAAACCTTTATTTTTTTCCTAATATTTATGCTATTTTTATAAAAATACATGTAAGCGATGTGCATAGGAAACGAAACTATTGGTGAAACTTGGAAAAAAAATAAATATGAACCTATACATTTCTTTCACCCAAATATCTTTAGGGGAATTTCTTCCCAGGAATTAAACTTTATTTCCGTAATTTAAAATCCTATTATTATAATTTCATTATAAAAATTTTAAATATTGAATACTTACTAGCAGTCGAACTCTATTTAAAAGCAAAACGTGTAATATATCTATTGCTAAAAAAGAGTTTCAGCTTAATGGATTTCTATTAAAAGTCGTCTCCGTCTGAAAAGTAAAATCTCTTCCTTTTAATAATCTTGAAAAATTCATTGGCTTAAAATGTCATGACAGAAATATTTTCTCACCAGTCAGGCAATATTTCATTTACAAACTGCAGATCCAATGCATTTCATTCGGAGAAACATTTTGTGGGTGTTAAAAAATTTTTTTAGGGCGGTGTCAAGTAAAGTGACTAGATTTTTAAGAGTCGTGAAATGCTCCATTTTTTAATAAAAAATTATAAAGTATTTAAAATTTAAAAAATAATGTTCATATTAAAGATCAATCTGAAACACCTTTGATTGATTTTTTTCGAAATTTCACTGAAAAAAAAGAAATAAAACCTTTTTTCTATTAACCGCCTAAAATTTATTTTATACACCCTACTGTGTTGGCTTTATAGAGGCGGAGTTTTCCGCAAACAAAATTAATTTTGTCTCAAAAAGTTCTACGATTTTCGAACGAAATTTGATACACGTATAGAAAAAGAAAAGCCGGATCGAATAATTGATAAACCTCGGTATCCGTAAAGTAAAAATTTCGAGATGACAGTTAATTAACTATGTTAATTAATTAACTCTGTTAATCAGTTTTTGGATCAGAATAAACCTGACTCCTAGAGACTTTTCCATCGATACTATGAAGATCTGATAATAACTTCCCGAGTTATAGCGACTGTCCGATCTATAAAGTTGCGGACTGTAAGCTTTAGAAAACCATATTTTATTCTACAGTGATAAAGAAAATTCCTTATCCGTATCATTTTTTATTAAAATTTATCATGTTTGACATTATTGAATTTTATCAAGGATTTTTTTTTTTTCTGGAATAAAGTTCAGTGTTGGTTCAGTTGGTAATAAACTGTTTTCTAGTCATAAACAATACTTAAAATAAAATAGAATTTTTTAAAGTTTTTTTCCCGTGTTTAATTCTAGAAATGAAAGTAAAAAAAAAAAAAGCAATTTTTAAAAAAACTGCGTTTCAAGGATTAAAAAATTCATTGTCTGAGGAGAACTTGGAAACCTCTATTTTACTCTTTATTCGAATAGAATTGTTAGATTATTTGGAGGTTGACTCAGACTAATTATTGATAGATTTGCACAGTCATCTAGTGAATTAAAAGTTTGTTAACTTGTATGTTCTTAAGGAAGTGGACCACATGTAAATACACTTCTGTACTTTTAAGTTCTTAATTTTTGACAGTAAGAAATATTTAAAAAAAAAATTAAAATTGGTAAATAATTTTCAGTTTGGTTAAAAATATTCTCAAAATTGCAATATAGTTCCAAAATAACAACATTGTATACAACCCCCAAAAATATTTAATTTTCAATCATAAAACTGTATTTAGCATTTCTTACTTACAATAATATGTATAATACGCGTAATACTGCAATTGATAATAAATATAACAGATTTTTAGATTAGGAGGAGATAATATTAAATTATTATTATTAAATAATAATAACATATTAATTTATTATATTATCATTTAATATTAATTTCATTTATCATATTTGTAAGAAATAAAATTAAAAAATAATGTAAGATGGCATTGTAGAGCCCTATATTTGGGATGGGTAGATGGAATAGAGCCCTTATAAACTCATGGCAATTACTTTTTTCAGACCCAGTCCACCACTGGAATCATTTATTAGTCTTCGGAAATTTTGGACCTTAGAGTTCGTGTGCTCCGTAAGACCAATCATCACTGGTGTGTATCACGAAAGGACGTAAAAATAATATCACACACCTGACGCCATTTACGCTTGTTAAGCCACTGATGATGACTGGGATGAAAAAAATCGTATTATTTACCATGTCGAAAAAATCAAATTATGACCCAGGCGCTGCTTACCCTCGATACTCCATTGTATATATTGCTACAAAAATCGTTCTGTGGGTGTATGGTGTAAACAGTCCAATACGCAGGATAATGGAGAATGAAGATTTATTCACAAATATGAAGGAAAACACATAGGACAGGTAACAGGAAACAATAGATCTTGCACAGATTTGCAACGTAAACAGGCAACAATTCACAGGAAATAACAGTTCAGCACTTTGAGATGTAGCAACACAAACAGTCAGCAAATCACTAATAGCGACAATAACAGCACTTTCAATAGCGCTCAGCTCACCAGCTTTCTTGCTCGCGTTGCAGACGAAACTCCAATGTTGTTCCAGTCAATCAACACACCTCTCTAATCCAAGCGCGACCCTTAAATATTCTCCCCGACAGGCAGTGACGTCACATGGAGTTTTCTCGTACATTCAAGCGTATTTTCTTTCCTAATACAGATATCGAGAAAAGGGTCGCATTTTCGGGAATCATCGGTTTGTCGCCAATGTGAGGGCTCTAGGCCCGGCCATCCTGACTTACCGCTGTAAAACTCTCTTCCTAAACATAAGACTAGTGAGGCAGGAAAGAGACATTACGCTTTTGCAAATATATTGCAATAAAGAATGTTTTTATGCCATTTTGTTTCGTAACCTATTTGGATTTTTATTTTTGAAATGATGGGAAGGATAATTTCTAAACAATGCTTAATGTATGAATTACAAATGAATTCCAAGGTTCAATTTTAAAAAATGATAGTCATTGCATATTTTTAGAAAATTTTACAAATATAAATGTGTTAATTTAATGCCAGAAAATGAAATTTAATTAATGAAATATTTCTCTTAGCCCCAATTATTTTGATCGTACAGATTTCAGATTAGAAAACTTGGCTTTTAAAGTGAATAAACTAATATTTTTTTCTATCTAATCATATCAACGAAATCTTAAGAATATTTTACCCATGGATGTTTAAGAAAATATAATTATAAATACCAATTAGCTTTTGAATTGAACATAAAAAATGGAAGAAGCCGTCTCCTCCACTAGAAGGTTAAACCAGAATTTAGGAAATATCGTGCATTACCTGCACGACTTGACTTCAAAAGCGAATTTGCCACTTCACATTGAGGAAACTAGATTTTCCTTTTTTCCTCTTGCTTCTAACTTATAATAAATTAATAAATAAACAGTTACTTCTCAGATACCTTTCACTCCCCCCCTTATAACCGTTAATGCACCTTACATATTTTACAAACTCCTATAAACTTCAATCCTCATTCTTAAACTTTTTTTCCACTTTCTTGGCACAGTATTATTAAGTTAAAGCTATCTTGCTATGCCAACTGCTCCCAATCAAGTTTTGGATTGGAGATTATAGGTCTTCGACCCAGGCTCTGCATATAAAAATTACTATCGTGTGGCAGCAGATAACTGTTTGATTTTCGTTATAGAAATGGAAATGTTCGGAATTAAAGAATTTAGAAATCCAGTTCAAGAGCCTATTTTTAAAACAACTTTCATTTTATTTTAACAAATTAGAGTCAGCATTTGGTTTTAAAATATTTTAACTGATTAATGGCTTCGAATTATTTTTACTTTAAAATTGCGTTGGTGATAAGAAATGTGGTAAGGTATCACAGGAACCTTTGACATAGATACGTTTTCATTAAAGAAAGTTTATTCAGAGGATTTGATACTTGTTTTTCATCGAATAAAATCTATGATAATAATTCAATAATCGATGTCACATACCTTGCTAATTTTAGAAATTAGAATAAAATACTAATTAAAACCCTTACTCTTTCTACTGAATAATAAAGAAATTAACTTAACGTAAATCAGTTTTTAAAAAATTTAAAAATTCTTCCTTGTCATTAAATGAAGACAGAGAAATAGAATACTGTATTTTTTAGAATAAATCAAAGAATGAGCTCCTACAGATTTTCAGTAGTTGGAGTTGTCCTTTTTGTTTTAAGTTAGTGCCATGGAAATTTAGATTCTTATGATGTATAAAAAAAAATGTTACAGGAAAATTAGAACTTTAATTAAATTTGAACAGAGAAAAGAGTAGATTAAAATATATGCTTTTTTTTTAAATTCTTTCAAGTGCAAGAGAAAAGAGTAGACATTCAGAAACGCACACCAATATTTATCTGAAGATAAAGTTGACATAAATGTAGGGTTGCCGTACTTCCCTTATAAACGGGAATTGTCACTGATTTTTATTGCGTATTCCCATATTGCTATTTGTTAGTTTTCTCCTTAAACTATGCATGAGACGCCGGGAAAAACTAGACCGTACTATTGCATATTTATAAGATCGATATTGACAACATTGTGATTCGATTCAACCAGTTTTTATATCTAAAAGATTATTTAGAGAAAAATAATGTCAACTAAAACTGCGAGGCAACTATGAATTTGGGTATGGCTGAAGATCTTTGTAGATACAAAGTATATTGATCAGAAGTGATATCTCAATTCAATATTCGGACGAAAGAAACAGGTTTTCAATGGAGACAATTGAAGCAATTTTGATTTTTCATTATAAATGGCTTGCACCCAATTTCATAATTATGTGAAAAAAGAAAATGATATGATTCAGACAGTAAAATCAACTTGAAAATATGACTGGGCTAATAAGGATTGTCTTGCATCTTTCTTGTTATTCAAAGTGTTCATTTTATTAGATTGCTTAAACTTTATTGCTTTTTTATCAGAATAAAATAAACCATTCCCTACCCGCTTTTTTCATGTTTTATTTATTTAGCAGTTAAACTCTGGAATCAATACTGGGCAATTACGGTAACCTTACCCAGGAGGAACTCCGTTGCAGAAAGGAAACTAGAACAAGGAAAGGAATATAATTTGCTGAAGGTTTCTGTTCCATTTGTTTACCCGACGGGGGAAAGAGGAAAAATTCGCTCAAGTGGTGTTCAAGTAATCTTGCTTTTTCTGGGCTGACCTTGGCGTGGCCCCCATTCCCGTGGGCCACGACCTTGGCTGGTCTGCTTACAGGGTTGGACAACGGACAACAAGTATGCATCCCCGGAGCTGGAGAAATTGGTCTTAGAAGAGGGGGGAAATTCCAACAGCTTGCTGAGAGGGGAAAAAAACTGAACCACGTGCATTGTGATTCTTCCCAAGAAGAAAAGTCGCGTCCTTGATCCCCGCTGCGAACCCATCCACTCCCCTTGGATGCTGTGACCTTGTCAGAGATTCTTAATTTCCAGCAACAGACATATCTCAAGGGGCCACACCACCTACCTCTCGTACCCCTTCTGCCAGAGCTTATTTCATTTCAATGAAAAAAGAGTGTTTCAAACGAAAGTTTTGTTCATCCAATACAGAATGTGATTCCACGTTAATGCCGTGCATTAACTTTACTTATAATTTCAAAATAAGTGAAAATATATTCTAACATTGATAAAGATATTTTACAAAAAATGTGATGGTAGTTAGGGATGAAGAATGGTTCAAAAGAAGCACGATGTCTGGATGGAATGCATCATCAAAATTAAACGCTTCAATTTGTATGGCAACAGCGGAGAAAATAATATACGTTTTTAATCATACCAATGCGCACTTTAAATAAGGTTGCCGTAATTGTTTGGATCAGGACACGCTAAGGGGGTCTTAAAGGAACCTGGGGGGGGGGCAAAGTTTAGTATAAACATCTAAAAAGTGTCTACTAACGACCCTCATTCATAACACTAGCACAGAGTTCGAGGGAGCGAAAAAAATTAACTTCAGAATGCAAAGAATATACAATTTTAATTGATGTTTAGTTATTCAAAATTATAATAGAGAAATACAGAATTTAAACAAAGCTGTTAATTTTCAGTTTGGGTAAGGTGACTCATCCGCTTTCTGATCAACAATAGGTGCAAACAATGGATTTTCTTTCATCGACGGACTGACATCAGCTTTTCCAAATACGTCAGACATTACGGGGAGAGAAAGGAAGTTAAACAATTTTTAATAACTTATTTAAAAAGTTTGTTAATGCATAACCCTTTTTACATTTAATGAAATGCATACCTCTGCTTTTAGGTCGAAAATGTTTTATTATTAAATCTAATATTAAACTAGAAAAAAAATCGATGGAGATATGACAGAACTTAAAAAAATTATAAATAGAACGAAGCACTGTTTAAGTTTTGGATAGCAGATGAATAAAATAATTAATATCGAAGCTAAGAAAATATTATTCTTGATGTTTTTTAAAGTTTTAAGAAACTCTTAAGAAATATTAACCCTTTTAACGTCCGAATACGCCAATTACAACCAAATTTCTTTCTATTCACATTCACGGGCATAAATCCCGACATTTTAAAAATCCGGACAGTAGTTCGGACGTCAGCTCAAAATCCGGACGTATGGTTACACTATCTTTATATGCCATGCTTTTATCTCGGCCCAAATTCCTCCTAGCATGTTCAAAAAATTTTGAATTTTTTCTCCTGAAGTATGGAAGTAGCATATAAGTGAAAGAATTGATATTCTTACAAGAAATTTACGAAATTATTCGTATTAATTTGGGCGACCGTGATTCAAATATAAGTAAACAAATATCAGAATATTGTTACAAACATGGAAAGTCGCTTCCCAGCAATGTGAGTCTTATGGTTGGGAAGAGAGTTTTACAGGGATAAGTATGGGATGGCTAGCGGCAACCACGTCTGGTTCCCCGACTTTGGCGACTTTAGCGACGAAATAAGGGATCTCAAAGGTGCTGGAATCTTCTCGATATTTCTATTAGGAGAAGATACGCCACGAATGTGCTAGACCCTTCCATGTGACGTCACGGCCTGCCGGGGAAAACTATATAAGGAGAGCGCTTAGACGACGGAGGGTGTTGTTGATCGACTAGAATCGCCTTGGAGCGCGAACGTCTTTGGAGTCCTATCCGCTGTGCGAGCTAGTAAGCTGGTGAGCTGAGCGCTATTGAAAGTGCAGTTATTGTCGTTGCTAGTTATTTGCTGACTGTTTGTGTTGTTAAATATCAAAGTGCTGAACTGTTATTACCTGTGAATTGTTGTCTATTTACATTAGTAATCTGTGCAAGAACTATTGTTTCCTGTACCTGTGCTACGTGTTTTAGTGCATATTTGTTAATAAACCTTCATTCTGCATTATCCTGCGTGTTGGACTGTTTAAACCATACACCCACAGTAAGACTTTTGTAACAATATGTTATGAGAACAATCTTACTATAAATAAAAGTTATTGTGGGTGTGTATGTGGATATATGTATGTGGGTATGTTCCACATCTCCTCCTAAACCACCGGACAGATTTCAAAAAAAAATTGCACACTTATTATTTAAAACAAAAGGAAGATTATTGTCAACTTTTCGAAGTCTGAAAGTTAATTAAACAGTCAGTTAATTATAAATTAACCGAAACCGTTTTTCCACAGTAACTTCGGAGCTTCCACAAAAATATTTTTATAGCATCTTAAAGTTCAAATTTTTACCTTTTCAATTATACCGATTTTATATCTGTGTAATGCTTCCTTCAACTTTTATTAATTTTTCAAAACTTAATAAATAAATGATTATATGCAGACGATTTTGTAATAAAGCAAATTTATAGATGATTCGTTGCTGGGCAAGGGTGCGAGTTTCAACTGCTAGCATTTTTTCATTCAAACCGTATTAATGTAGAGTAATAAACAGGTTAGCTCTAAAGGTTATCTCTGTATTTAGTACAGGTTGATCTTTGTACTTAGAAAGCTGTATATTTGACTGTTTACTGTACAAATTTTTATACTGGCTCTAATCATAGTATTACATGTTGTTTAAAGGTTAAAAATATACGTTCATCGTTCCAACTCCTCGTATTTCCATTTAAACCGTATTAATTTAGAGCATTAAACAGGTAGCTTTAAAAGGTTTAATTCAAAAATAATAAAGGCAATGTAAGTTTATGTTTGTTGTAGAAAAATATTGTGTCGAAAATATAATCTAAAAAAAAAAACTATTTTTATACCGTATTAAAGTTTAAAAAATTAGTTTTTCCGTCACACAAATTTCATTTCCGCACAATTTGTTTCTCTAATTTTAATAATTTTTTTAGAATTAATTTTATAAAAATATGTATAATTTTTTTATATTTATTATTGCAGAATAAGAATATACTAGCTGCATGGCCCGGCGTTGCGCGGGCAATCTTGAATAATGGGATATTCCCGGGCGGAGAGAAGTGAGATCCCGTGAGGCCTTGGGATCCATATTTTCAAATGCCCGGCTCCATTTTTTTTTCAACAAATATTGTCACTTACTTTCCCCAGCAAATGTAAATATTCCTTCAAATCTATTCTTTTTATTACTAATTTTCATATGCCCTCCTCCGGTTTATTTTTTTACACATATTGTCGCTAACGTAAACGTTACGTTTCCGCCAAAACGTAAAAAATCCTTTGAATCCTATATTGTTTAATTAAAATTTTTAAATTCAACCTTTTAATTACCTCATAGTTAATAACCCAGCATTTCTCGGAATCTATATATTTTCATATGCCCGCCTCTGTTTTTTTTTCCTACAAATATTGTCACTAAGCTTCCCCAACAAACGTAAATCTGTTTTGAATCCTCTCTTGTTGGTTTAAAACTTTCAGTTCTAGCCTTTTTACTAACTTAAAGCAGTTTGGTTTGAATGAAAACGCGAGAATTCTTATGCTTATAAATTAAAACAGATTGGCATGAAAAGATTGGTTTTGAAAAAGAAAAAATAAAACGAATAATAATGGAAAAAAACGGATAAAAATGAATAAATATTTCCCCCCAACAAACGTAAATGTTGCGAAACACCGTACGACAAAAAAAAAAGAAAGAAAAATGCAGGAAAACGATTTTTTTTTCAATTGTTAATAAATCTAAACAAAGAAGAACACAGAAGATCGCTCAAAAGGAAATACCAACTTCCGTTAAATAAATAAAAAAATGCAACACCGGATGCGAAAACTAATAATAGGGGGAAAAAAATCCGTCGTGAATGAATTCACCATTCTGCCAATAGATGGCAGCACGTCATTTAATTCATTTTGACGTTTTTAATTAATATCTTTTTAACTAATTGTAATTTCGGAATTTAAATGGCCGAAATGGTTTCCTTGGATTATTCCCCATCTTTTGGTACTTTCCGCGTGCTTCTCCGTTCAGCGGTTCGTGAGAAGATAGCCGTACATACATACATACGTTTGTTTACCTTCGAATTTTAATAGGATAGATGCGAAGAACTGTTGTCAGAACACATTAATAGAATTGTGTAAGAACACTATAAGAAAAGTTTAAAAAGCAGACGATTAACACTTTGTTTCTGGAAAAACTATTAATTTGGATTAATTTCATGTTTAAATAATAAAAAAATAATTATTTAATTAAACATAGAGAAAAATAGCTGTACGTTTGACTTTGCATTTATCTTTTAGTTCAATTGGTGTTCTCATTTTAATTAAAAAATATTTCAGACTATAAAGTGATTTTGTGTGTAATAATATTTTAAAGAAAATTAGTTTTTGAATAAAAAATAATATTAGACATGAAATTAATTTAATCCCAAGCAAGGCCGGGTATATCAGCTAGTATAATCATACCTGAGCGCACAAATCACGCAGATTGAGTCATTGCAGCGTAATACACGGCGAGTCACAAAGGAAAGTGTCATCTAAGTTAGAATTAATTGGAATAACAACAGGAAGTTCGATATTGTTTATGGAACAGAAATTTGCTAAATTGATATATATATCGTATAAAAACGAGAAATTTATGAATACTTTTTATTTGAAAATCAGACTATTTAAAATCCGGTGGCTTAGTTAAGCAGGAATGGCAGAATCAACGGGTATTTGAATAAATATGTCAAAGAAATTATCGTGGATTTTACTAATTATAAAATAAGTTCGCCTGATATGAAATATCACTTAATTAGCATTTATTACAAAAAAACATTCCCAACAAAAACAAAAATTCACCTCATTGTCTTTAACACTTTTTCTGTAATAATGTCAAATTTTAAGAACTTATAATTATGTGCTGAAAATAATTATATTTCTTAGAATTATATAGAATATAAAGAATAAGAAAGCCCCCCTAATTTTTTATCAAATGAATATTATTAAATATTACGCCTATACTAAATCTTATTATTTAATTTTTCATTCCATGAGCAAAAGAATATTTCGTACGATTTGAAGCTTGAAATGAAGTGCAGCATATTTTAGGGGAAAATGTTAGCGTTATTTGTTTGTTTGCTTTCGAATAAAAGAGCTTGAGTAGCTAGAGTTTTAATAAACTGCCCACCAAGTAAGTAACATGCCATGGTTTGTAGGAAACAAGAATTTATCGGAACAAAACCAGAAATTATCCAAAAAATTCTTCAAAAATCTTTACACTAACGACAATGAAGCATTCAAAGAAATTGACGCATGTGACCCCTGAGACACTAAGAACGTTAGAAGACGTGGAAGACTGAGCAATGGCTAACTTTCTCAAAACTTACTGCCCCACCACATTGACATGACTCCTGTGAGAAGCTGAATTGCCGCAATTTAATCAGTATGTAAAATTTAACTACATACATTTAAATTCTCCTTACTTTTTTATTATTTATTTCTGCATAATTAGCAACAATTGATTATTATGACTTTATAAATTAATACGGAACTTCCACACTTTCACTTGGTAACTGTATTTGCAAGTCACTTTTCCTTCAGCAATAGCAATGTACAGAGGTGAAGAATCCTGATTTGAAGATCTCCGTTAACACACAACACATTGGTGTGTGTTTTTAGGGGGGGGGGGGAGGTCATAGAAAGGGATTTAGAAAATTTTAAACAACTCATTTAAAAAAGCTGTTCCAACTTCCCCTTTTTTACATTTAATGAAATGCATACCTCCGCTTTTAGCTCGATAATTTTTTAATATTAAATCTAATATTAAAACAGAAAAAAAATCCACGAAGATACAAAAGAGAGAGAACTTTAACAAATTATAAGTAGAACGAAGTACTATTTAGTTTTTGGATAGCAGACGAATAAAATAAACAGCATCGAAACAAAGAAAATATTATTCTTGAACTTTTTAAAAGATTTAAGAAACTCCAGTATATTAGACCTTTTATTTATATTGATCAAATTTAAGGTTTTGTTTCTTCTTCTTAGTCATTTATTATGAGAATAAAATCACAGTTTATACATAACAATCAAATTTTTAAAAATGAATGAAGAAATTACAATTTTGTTAACACATGAGTCGAATAATTATGAAATAATATGAAATTTCATTTAATATTCATTCATTTCATTCTATAGAATTTTATGGAGGAGTTTTACATTTTATTTCGCAAAATATTTTTGCATTAATGTAGTTGTTTTATAATTGTCAGCCTAGTGAGATCGTTTTCGTGAAAGAAGCTCTTGCCAAAAATAATTTAGCGAAAAAAAAATTGCTTCAGTCAATAAATCAAAACTTGGCAATATAAACTAAGTTTGTTCTAAATTGCCATTCCAATAGGCAAACCAACACTAGAGAGTCCTATGTTCAGCATGAGGGATAAGCAACAGGTGGCAGCCACCCCCCAGGGACCTTCTTCAGAATGGATGAGGAGGGAAAACGGAATTCTTTTCTGAATGGTTCGCCTTTTGGAGCAGATTATCAACACTGGCCACCAACAATTCTTTCTACCAACCAAAACTGAGCAACTCATGTCGAGGGTTTGTAGGAGGTTGCTTGCTTACGCTGAATAATTCCTGAATTCGTCCTCCACTTTCGGACTGTGCTGTGTTTAGATGTAATTTCGGGGCACCGATTTTTAGTGTTTTCCTTTTGGACTCTTTTCCACGCTTTGACAAAACGAACCTGGTTTCTGATATATTTCTTTTAAAAATCGTGAATTTTGTCATCGCTTATATTCGTCGGATTTTATGAGTCAAAATGGCAGACTGTGATGAAAAGTGCGTAAGTATTACATGGAAATTCGAAAACATCAGTTATTTCCCAGAACAGATTGGAGAGTATATTTCAAGTCCACCGTTTGAGGTAGATGCGATGGGTGGAACGACGTGGACGATAAGGATATATCCAAGAGGAAAGGAAATCAGTAGTGACTACATATGTGTTTACCTGAATCGAGAGGAAGACGATAGTGATCCAAACTATTTCGAAATAAAATATCAACTTGCTTTTATTGGGAAAGATGGTTCTGTTTTGAAATCTGGCACGTGTAAATACGATTTTGAGGAATCTCTCGGGTATGGATTTCTTGAATTCGTAAAGCGGGAAGAAGTCTATGATACAAAACGATCAATATTTTTGCCTGAAGATACCCTGACGGTGCGCTGCAGAATGTGGAAGATAGGTGAAACGATGTTACGAGATGTCCGGTACTTTGCTAGAACCCGAATAGGTGTCGAGAAGATATCCTTCTGGTGGGACCTGGAAAACTTCAGTTCGCTTGAATCAGGAAAAAAAATCAGTCGTCTTGTCAAATCGCCTATGAACGGCACCCCTTTAATGTCTGCAGACTTAATTGTAACTGGCGGAGTGAATTGTGACGAAATTATTCGTTTCGCACTGTCTTGTCAAGACAAAACCATCAAATATTCTACTTTTAGAATATTTGTTATCAATGCTTTTGGAAACCGAGTAGAGTGCAACCAAGAGGAATTTTGGCTCGACGAGCAACGTGAATGCGAAAAGTTTACGTTCTCTTTTACGAGGAAGAAGATTTTGGCTAATCAAAGGCTGTTTCTGCCCAACGACGTTTTATCACTGAATTGGGAGTGCGCGTTTTCTAAAGGAGTCGTGTTAACAGAAATAGAGGATGTTCAGTATGGAAGCACCACCTCGCAAGTCAAAATTTCTTCCGCCAACAAAGTCGATAAAGATACGGTACTTTCTACAGAATCTCTGCCTGAAATTGTAAAATTATTATACCACGATAAATCTCTATGGGACGTCAAACTGAAAACAATAACCGGTGAAAATCGCGCTCACAAGCTTATTCTCTCTGCTACATCATCTGTATTTAAAAAAATGTGCGACATCATGGAATATAAAGGTAGCAAGTATATCGATGTTGAAGACTTGGACCAGAGAACAGTTAGACGCATGCTTAAGTACATCTATACCTCAAGGGTAGAAAATTTAACTTGGGAGAGCGCTACTTCCTTATACGAAGCGGCGAATAAATATGCCATCCTCGGTTTAAAGAATATATGCTCTTCTTATATAATAAATAACTTATCCACGAGCAATGTGAGTGGAGCATTGTTCCTGGCTGAGAATCATGCTGATGATGAAATTAAGTCTGCTATATTGGAATACTTAGTGAAACATGGCAACGAACTTGTAAATTCGGAGTGGAGATTCATGAAGAACTGCAATGGAAAGTTAGTTGCAGAAGCCTTGTATCGCCTGCTCTACGAAAACTGAAAGGTAAACTTCCTTTACTTGCTTGTTTGGTAAAATATTTTATGCAAGATATTAATAACTTTTTGGTTTATGTTAAAATTTTATTTCAGATTGTTGAGATACGAAATTATTTGCAAACCGAACATGTAAGAAATTTAAAAGCAACCTGATGAATTTTAAGATTCTGAAGAAACGTTGTTTTTGCTCTTTCAAAAACATCAGTATATATTGCAATTTTTATTGTGTTTAGATTTTGTATATTACTATATTTGATGTTATTTAATATAATATCAAATATAGTAATATTGTGCTTAATGAAGTTTGGGTTTCCTAGGAAATCTTTGTATGCTTATATTAAAAAGAAATATTTAAACTCACTATATTAATATTTTCGGTTAATAACCGATTAATCTATATACATATACATATAATATTTGTATATATTGAAAATATAACACATGTTTTGATTAATTGAAATATTTAACTATATATACATATTGGAAGGAATTATTGATATGATTGTTAATTTCTTATTGAATATTATGTTATGACATTTTATACATTGAGTATTATTAATATATATATTTTATTTAATTTTTAGTGTTTTTGCAATACATTTACTAAGTTTTTAATAGTAATTTTGGTCTTAATTAGTTACGACAATTCTAATTAGGTTTCATTTTTTCACTTTGTTTTCACTATATTTGATAGTATTTACTATATACAGTAAAGCACCTTTCACACATCTTTCAATGGACTGACGACGTAAAACGACGTATAAATGAAAGAATGTAAAATCGAAATTTTAATACATAACTTAGGTTATTAACTTTAAAACTTTGATTGATTCAAATTTACTGAAGCAACTTCCTTTAAAAGTAAGGATTTTAAAGGTTTTTAAGATGGCAAAAGTATATTACTACATAGTATGGAAAACAATATTTAAATTATAAAATTAAGCATTTATAATAAAAGTGAAACCTTTGTTGCATATCTAATGTACTAATCATACATTTCTTATTTTATACAATTGGGTAGGTAGACGTTTAATCAAGGAAATCTTTAACTGTCGTCTGACGTGTTGATTGTCTGTGAATATTAATTACATCATTATGAATCGAACTAAGTTCATTTAATGTTTTTTCACTATTCTTTTGGCAACAGAAATTTTGTCATTGGAGTCCACTGCGTCTTTAACCCTTTAACTGCGGGTATGGTTTATAAACCACATATATAAGAAAGCACCCGCAGTTAAAGGGTTAAAGAAAGCTGGAATAACTTCTTCATCACCGCTCAAATTAGCGCCAGATAATTTGTTTACAATTAATTCCTCAATTGTGCATGATTTCGAAATCACGTTTTATTTATCACAGTTCACATACTAGAAAGAAGGAAATTTTTACATTTTATAACGGGGAAACACGACGTAAAACCGAAGCCTTGCGTCGTTAAACGGACTACTTTATTTTCACAATGAATGTAAATGGATCGGGACTGTGATGTAACGACGTATAAATGAGAAACGTATAAACAGTGCTTTACTGTATATATATATATGATTATATATATATATATATATATATATATATATATATAATCATGAGCGAGCTTCTCTTCCTGACGAGCGGCTCGCTATGATATTTTTCATTTTTTTGGTTTTTTCTGGTCTTTGTCTATTTATATATATTCTTGTGTTTCTAAGTTTGTTTTGATATATATATATATATAAATTTCGGAAACAGAAATTTTGTTATTTTAGGCTATATCATACCTAGACTGCGGTTCTTGATTTTAAGTTTGGTCTTTTCTAGGATCGAATTAGCCAAAAAGTAGATTAATAAAATAATTTGCTTTTCAATTTTTTTTACCTTCATTTTTTATGAAATTTATTCAATAATTTGTTTTCATCATTTTTTCAAAACTTTGCTATTATTATCACTGTTCAAAATGTTTAAATTGCTTCCTTTTTTTAAATGAAAAATTCTAATTCAGTCGAACTTGGTTGATTCGATATGATGATCATAAAAAAATTCGATGATCCAAAAATTCGAATTTAGAAACTCTGATGTTGAAAACAAGTATAGTAGCAGTAAAAGCCTGTTTTTAAGCTACTTAACAGCTTCAATTTGTGTAAATTAAATTAATTATCTTAGTTCCTGAAACCGTGATTTATCACCATCAAATGTAATGAGCAATATTTAGTACTTTTTAAAGTGAAATAGGATATCGTATTGCAAGGATTTCGTACAATACAGAACTACGTATGTATAGAAAAGATTATCATGTCTTTAAGGTTGCAATTCCTATTGAGTGACAACTGAACTACTCACAATGTTTAATTAGGTTTTGTATAATTCGTCAAACAGTTGGTTTTAACTTATGGATGAAATTAGTTTTCGGTTGCGTTTAAGAATATTTGGTGCAGTCAATTTTTCCCGAGAAACTAGAACATCAAAATATTCTAATTTTAATTAAAACTAAAGTTGCAACCTATAAAAGGATTTTGTGTACTACAATATTTTTAAGGAACTTTTTTTACATTAACAATATATCTATATTTTTAAAAATTATATTCACTAGTTTTCTATTTCGTTTATTTGTGGTAATGTAGCTGTTCCGTCATCCCGTGGTTCAGACTGATATCCGGTGTAATGCTTTGTTAATGGGAATCTTCAAAATTTCATGTTTAGCCTCTGTTTGAAGATGTTAATTAATGTTTAGAGATTTTTAATGTTATGGCCAAAGGATAATACTAAAATATTAAATTTGATGTCCCAATTACTGTAGCTCTCAATGTTTACTTAAAATAAAAGCTTCATTTTTTTGCATAGATTGCCATAATTGTTCGTTATCGCTTTTTTTTTTGTTGACTCTAAGGCTTCTTTGGTAGTTTAATTTATAACCAAAGGATTTAAATAACCACTGGCGCTTAAATTTTGATACAAACTGATTTGGCGATTGCTTAAAACTGACGGTTATCGTAAAGCGGAAATGGATCCTGGATGCAGAAGTTCTGCGAATACAAATAAACAAAACAGAAAATTCGTCTATACGTGCGCCTTGGTATTCCGTCCAGTACTCATAATAATTATATTTTAAATTTCTCGTATATAACGTTAATTCCACTTAGTTCTCAACTAATTTGATAACTGATAATTGAAGGTTAGGTTAGGTTATATTAACGTCCCGTTTTGAAGTAACACGAGGGCTATTTAGGGACGGACCTCGTAATTTTGAACCGCGGTCAGATGACGAGGACGACACCTGAGCTGGCGGCCCCCTCTCCAAACTTCCGCGCCACACCAGCGGGAGGACGTTTGGCCACTACGTATGATTTAGCGTGCAACAGGCCCCATACACGGCGGATCTTCGGTGGAATCGGGTTTCGAACCTGCGACCCTCCGGTCCCGAGGTCGAGACCTTGCCACTAGGCCACCGCGGCCGTTGATAATTGAAGGCTTTGATGTGCTAGATGGATTTGCTTAAAGTATGCGAGATATAAAAACAAATTTTGGTGAATAATTAACTATATCAATTCATGGAACCGTTTTCTTTTTTCATCAAATGTATGCAATATTTAATTTTTTTTTCATCAAAATCATTCAGTTCAATTTCTTCAACTTTTGATCACATGTACTAAGGAAGAAGCAGAAATTTGCTTATACGATAGGTAAATGATATAAATACGAGGTAAGTAAGAATGCTTTTTTATTTGATAATAAGACTGTTTAATGTCTGTTGGCTGTGAGTTAAGTGAGAGAAGCCAGAGTGGCAGAAACAACGGGTCTTTGAATAGATATGGGAAAGAAGTTTTAGTGGATTTTAATGATTGTAAAATAAATTTCTCTGATTTGAAATATCACATAATCAGCATTTACTATTAAAAAAAATTTCCAGCGGGAACAAAAATTCACCTCAATTTTCTCAACATCTACGCATGCCGACCATCGAGTGTCACTTCAGAGTTTTAACCCTTTGCACTCGGAAAAGTTAACAGTTTAATTAGATGCATAGTTATTCACTGATTTACAGGAGCTCATATTATTGCTTTGGAACGTCAAAAATATGTTTGTGTAAGTTCATTTTTCCTGAAAAGATAATCTACAACTTTGTAGGTAGTTTTTTAAACATCGAAATCAAGGTGCACCCGTATAGAATGGTGACTGAGTTAATTAAGAGATCTATTCTGGTACCCCCGGTTGGGCTGTGTTCCGCACGTTAACAACGGAACCCAACCCAACCGGGGATACCAGAATAGACCCCTTAGTTTAGGAGCTTAGTTATTTTTGAACTTCGGTCACGACGATGACACCTGAACCGTAATGATGATTGAAAGTCAACTCTTGAGTGCAAAGGGTTAAAGTAAATGGATATTTTCCATCTCTATTACGAAGAACGACAAAAAAAAAGTATTAGTTTCTTGAACAGTATTGAAAAATTAATAGTCCAGATATAACATAAGCTGCATATTGATCATTAGTGGATTTACGACACCAGAGCTGGAATGGTGATAGAGAGTTCCTCCCCACTTTTTCAAATTAAAAAGTTTTTTTCTGTCATAAAACAAATCGTACTTTTTGTATGGCGGGTTTGGTATGCTTACCATACGCTGTGCTACGATTTCACGTTCTTTTTACTCTTACAAGAAATGCGCTGGATTCCAAAATCGGAGCGCTGTGTTTGATGCTATCATTTGACTGCATGAGTTGACCTCATTAATAATTATTTAATGTATACTATGCAATTAGATTCGTAGTCTAAATATATAGGATTGCTAGTTTTGCTCCCTTGAAAGTTCATTATTCATCTTAGTAAGTTCGTGAAATCCCTTTCGGCATGTTACACTTAATTAAATTTTGTTGAAAAATTCTGTTTATTTACATAATTAGTGAAATAGAAAAAAGATAATTGTAGCATTAAATGAGGAATAGTCTGACCCCTTAACCGTCGCTCCTATCGAATTATCTTATATAATAAAATTTAACAATTAATTAGCTTAATAAATTGACACAAAAATTCCGCAGAATCCATAAAAATATCAAGTATTCTATGCCTTCTCCACTGGTTGGATTGAACTTTGTAATCCCAGCTTTTATTGTACTTTAACCACTGGCGTTGTTTGGGCAATGTAAGTAACTTTTTGTTTCGGTTTTTGAATGAATCCTTGTACAGTTCTCTTCCCACTGATTCCGCTTCGACTTTACACCCAATCTGGGAAAGTCGGGCCAGTATGGGCATGAAAAACGTATTCTATGCTTCTTAGATGAATGAAAACGACAACCCTTTCCAAAACAGAAGGGGTCATCTTATTAGATAGCAAAGCAAATGAATCTGTTTAGGAGTTAATAGAGTTGAACTTGGCTAAACTCGAAGCTGTCAGGACGCAATAAAGATTCAAATTAAGAAAAATTGGATGTAAAAGTGAGTGCAGAATGAGATGTTGTTCTAAACTAAAAATGGCAGAAAGGGTTTATTTTTAATATTAACAATATAAATAAATAAAACATAAAACTAGTGAGTGAACAATAAGTAATTTAATATATGAGTAATAATTTCAATAAAAATAAATTAATTTTAACGCATAAACACTTTAAATACAAAAATTATATAATAAAACTTCAAAATAAACAGTACAATTTACATCAAATACATTCAAAGTTTTTTTTTTCTTCAGGTATGATATTTTTATTGCTTCTATCATTGAACACGAGGGAATTAAAAAAAGTATTTAAGTGAATTAAGATCCTTAAAATATTGTTATCCCATTACTTCCACTTATGACACAAATTACGATCCAATTTGACGTATAAAAACTTATCAGAAATAAAAGCAATTTTTTCCAAATTTTAGTTTTACCTTCAAATGAATCATAATAAATTTGAATCATCTATCATATTATTCTAACAGGAAATTCAAGGATCCCGAAATAAAAATTCAAATTAAAAACTTTCGAATTAGCCATGTTCCTCTGTAGAAGACCGAGCAATGAAATTTTTTTCAATATGAAATTGATTTACATTAATCTTAATGAAGTGAGTGTGTTAAAATTATATTGTAATTATTCTTTTTTTACTTTTTAGGAATGTTCTTTCCATCGCTTATTCAACACTTCTTGGGGAAAAGGAAAAACAAGAAGAAACGAGCATTCTCACTGTACCTTCCTAAATATCATTATTTGCCTGTAGGTTGTTAATAAAAAATGGCTTGAATAAGTTTAATGCGTTTACATTCTTTTTAAACTGAAACTTCAGGAGAAAAGATATCTTATCCATCATGCAGTTAGATTTTCAAAAGACTAGATTTTATGAACTTCAAATCTGGGTGCTTTAGAACCCAGAACTCCAACTGTTTGGATGGGTGGAGGAAAAGAGATGCAAGTTATGGTTCTGGAAAAAGTTTTTTAAAAAAATACCATAATAATAATAATAAATATACTGCCTACTATACCAAAAACTGCAAAAAGTAAACTGGAAGAAATGAAGAAACGATGGCAATATATATAATAAATATTAAATTTATTTCTAGGCTAGTCACCTTTGGAGACCAGCTTATTCGACGGAAATGGTGGTTGCACTTGATTTCAATGATATCTCTTAAGTAGAATATCTGTTGTTCCTCAGCAAAGTAGTCTTTAACTTAAGTTGTGACAAAAATTTTCATTACGTACAAAATTACTTTTGTAGTGTCAAGCCACATTGCATCAGATTTGTTTGAAGAACGTAATTGTCAAAGTTATGAAACATCTAATTACACTTTGTTGTAACTTCACTTCCTTATGCAAAATGTGCAGTTGATTCCAAAATTAAAACGTTGTGGCAACAAAACAGTCTTTTCCTCAACAAAGTAGTCTTTAATTTGAGATAAAAATATTTATTGCGTGCAATGATTTCTTTTGTAGTGTCAAGCCACATTGCATCAGATTTGGTTTAAAAACGTAATTGTCAAAGTTATCAAACATCTAATTACACTTTGTTGTAACTTCACTTCCTTATGCAAAATGTGCAGTTGATTCCAAAATTAAAACGTTGTGGCAACAAAAC
>BGPR01000680.1:238917-343818 GCA_013235015.1 Araneus ventricosus
CTTTTCCTCAACAAAGTAGTCTTTAATTTGAGATAAAAATATTTATTGCGTGCAATGATTTCTTTTGTAGTGTCAAGCCACATTGCATCAGATTTGGTTTAAAAACGTAATTGTCAAAGTTATCAAACATCTAATTACACTTTGTTGTAACTTCACTTCCTTATGCAAAATGTGCGGTTGATTCCAAAATTAAAACGTTGTGGCAAAATTTAGGCGTATTATGTGAGCATTTCCAAATAAAAGTCAGCTGGATTGAAACGTGTAAATAAAAAAATAATAGCAAGTTAAAAAATTCCCCAAACTTGATATATTTCCTAATAAGCAATGCTGGTATAATTATGTAAGATAAACGTGCGGACGAGGAATTCATCAAGGCTTTTATTTATTTACTAGAAAATCACCCTTCATTGTATGGCGGGTGCAAATTGCCTCTTCATTTCAGAGATTTCCCGTCAAATTTGATGTGTTTAAATAGATATATATGCGAGAGAAATGTTTAACATTGATTGAAAACAAATAAAATAAACATATGTTTTATGACAGGATTTTTTTTTTATTTACGTATTTCTTTATTCAAAAAACCTCTTGGTAAACAACATTCCGTGTGAAGTATTTTTCGTTGTTTAACAGTCTTATTATAATTCACTAACCATGAAATTCTCAGTTTGTCAACGTCAGTTAAAATTTCAAATGAATTCTTTTTCGAAATTCTAATCAAAACAAAGCACTTCACTGCTTGTCAAACGTTGCCAAAAAATATTATCAAATTATATCATCCCGATTGCAATAAATAATCAGAGGCATCGTGGCGTCCAAACTATCAGGGATGCCACTCACAAAAAAGCAAAAAAGAGGAAATCACGCGCGAATTAAAAAAAGCAAAAATGAGGAAATTGTGCGTGAATTTAAAAAAGTTAAAGTGTGGGAATCGCACGCAAGTAAAAGAATTTGTGAAGTAAAATTTCCATTTTTCATAACATTTATGCATGAATTTCATGAATTAATATAATATATAATAAAATGAAAATTTAGTTATAATTGAAATCAATGTTATAAAATTAAAAGCTTTTTAAAAAATAAGCTGACTGCATAAAAATGAGGTTTACTCACACATACAAATATATATATATAATTTAAATTTGATTTTTAATTACAATTTTTACCCAATAAAGCTGTGCATGAATATTAGAAACAGAAATCCAATCCAAATCATATATTTTTACAATTAAAAAATGTCCAACACTAGGACAGAATTTAAAATGTTTAAGTTACTAAAAAGTTAAATTACTGCATTCTTCACACAAATTAAAAACTTTGAAAAATACTAACAATATTATTAATTTTATTACAATGCTGTATTTTTACACTCAAATGCAGAAAATCTATAAAAATAAAACATTTTCATTTTTTATTTTTAATATTTGCATGCAGAAACATCTCTTTGATATATATCATATAGTTAGGATATTATTTTTTAAATTTTAACATTTCTTTTAGAATTAAGTTCAGAATGAAAGTTTTTGACAGCTGCACTTTTACTTTTATCCTCAACTTTTCTTCTTTTGGATTCATTTACATTTTCGCCACCATTAAAATTTGGTTCATGCAGTCTCTTTAAACTATGTGTTAGTTTTTTCTTATGATTTATCCTTTGCCTTTTTTTTTTAGTTGCATCTGCAGACATCTTTTTTGCAGCTTTTTTTGTCAGAGCTTTTTCTTTACTGGCATTTAATTCTTTTATTCTCTCTTCTCTTAATGATTTATTTTGTTTAAGTTTATCAAAGTAAACTTTCCGTGAATTTCTTACATTTCTCACCAGTTTCGGATCAACTTTTTCTTTGAGAAAGTCATGTTTGGAAAACATACAAACTGCCGATTTTTTTTTTCTTTTTTTTTTTTTTTTTTTTTGTGAGCGCAGCTCATACTTAATGCTCTACATAGCATTAAATGTTGAAACATTTAATCTATTGCTTCCAGGTGTAATCACATTATTCAATATGCTAAAGCTACTTTCCACTTTGGGTTCATGGAAGCAGGTTAGCAAAGCAAATGCCATCCTTGAAAGTAGAGGATATTTCGAGGTATTCTCCACATCTCCCCACCATAAATCAACAGATTCTTCTACAATATCACTAAAACGATCATTTTGAAAATTATGTATTTCCAAATCACATGCTTCTTTTTCTGAATCTTGAACAACATTTGAAGCATAGAGTGGTAGTTCTTTCATCGATTCTAATGCAACAGAAGTCCTTCTATTGCATGGATCCAGTGAAGATACTGCCTTTAAAAAAGGGTTGGCAAAAGACATTTTTTCCACAAGCCACTTAGCACACCCAATGTATGCCTTAAATACACATATCTTAAAAATTTATTATCACAATCAATTGAGATTTCGGAGCCAACTTTATAAGTTGCTTTGCAGTATCACACACAAAGATTGAAGAAAAAGAAAGAAGAAATATCCGCGGAAATCGAGGATTGATTTTTTTAAAAAAAAAAGCGGAATTTTTCAAACTGCGATTTCCGCGGAAATCGCGGATTTATAAAAAAACAAAAAAAGCGGAAATCCGCCGTTCGGCGGAAAAGTGGCATCCCTGAAACTATATCACACGCATGATATACCACCGACGTGATTTACTACTTTCTATAAAAAAACGGAAATTAATTTGAAATATATGATTAATATAATTTAAAATTTCTCGGGAACTATTGATCATAACGAGATACATTTTATATCAATCTATAGCAAATTTTATTTAACTATTTTAGAGCTATTAAATTTGAAATTATAATGACAATTACTTTTTTAAATTTACAATTACTGAAATTCAGGTTCTCTACCAATGAAATAATGGTGTTGAACGTCTCGCAGTGCTATGGCGCGAGTTTTGTTGTTGGTGACGTCAGAGCGTTACCGAGAGACAGAGATCTGGGATATTTTTTTTTTTTTATATATATATTACTGTTAATAATTTTTTTATTCATTTTAAAAGTTGCTTCTTATAATAAATAAGGAAAAATTGGAACATTTTATTCAAAAGCCTTTATGACCTTGGATTACCAATATTTAATGAAGAAATGTAAAATTCTTTGAGGATGTAGGGAAGTTGAAGTAGATTGATACGCGGTAACATTGATAAGAGTCCATAAGTTTTGATGATTGGAATGGCTCAAGATGTTCATATCCCTTCAAATATATACCACTGTAACCCTTATCACAGGGTATATTTTTCGGCCATATTTAGTCAAAAGTTAATTTACAAATGAATCAAACCGCTAATCTTCTCGTCTAAGTGAATTTTACTCTAAGTATGAGTTGTGTGATTTCTTTGACTAGTTACGTCTTCCTGCCAGAGAATCTGCTCCAAAGGTAGGAAAAAACATTTATTTTCTAAAATATTATTGAGTTTTGAGGGTTTTTAGTGTTGTTTTTGCGTAACCACTTGTTTTAAGTAAAAAAGGCTCTTGGGGCAGATTGATAAAATTGACTCCGGGCACATTGATACGCGTCTTCTGTGTCTATGAATGTGCCTAAACAGCAATTACTTTGCAAAATCGCTCAGAAATGATAAAAACGTAAAAATGAACTATCTAAGAGAAACACGGAATTAATTATTTGTTTAGAAAATGAAAACTGAATTTCATTGCAAAAATGAAAAGTATTGTCGCAAATTAAGTTAAAAATAATTTTTTTACGAATTGATAAAAATTGGAGAAAAAATTGTACGGAAACTTAATATCATTGAAAAGAAAAATTTTTGCATTTTCAGATGGTGTAAAAATTATTTTTGTGCTATATTATTTTCGTAAGTCATCAAGGAAGAACGTGAAAATTTCTTTTAATTTTTTTAATAATTAAAATTTTCAAAAACGGCTTCGAGGTGCATATTCCCTCCCTCGAAAGTATTTTTAAACCCACACACACCCATTCTCATTTATTATTTGTAGAGATAAATTATTTTCTGAGGCATTATTGTTTCATTTTTCCAGTCTCATTAAAAATGTTGAATTTTGTTAAACTTTTAAACATTGATTTGGAATGCAAAATTTATTGAAAAAACAAATTTTGTGTTGATCCCACACCTATTAATCATTATTATTTTCGGTATTTACGAGTGTATCAATGTACCCCTAGTATGGGGTTCTGATACAAATCCATTTTTAAGGAAAAAAGGGTAATAAGTATTTTATTATGTTATTAATGACCAAAACTCGACTGAAATCCTATATAATATTAACAAATGTATGAATATAGCGTATTAGTTCTAATTATTACCGTTGGTAAAATCATTTTTTAGCTTTCCAAAAAAAGTGTATCGATGTCCGCGCATTCCCCCTACGTTTTTCTTTTTATTATTCATTGTGTTACTTTCATAAAATTGTTTTTTCTTGGGTTCACCAATAAATTATGTTTCAGAATTATTCAATAACATTATAAAAAACTCCAATCTATGAAGGGAACTTTTAGATTTGACATATCAATTAACAGAGCTAATTTAAAATTGTAAAAGCGGTTATGTTTTATTTTATTTAGATTATATATGGAAACAGGTTATCTTTTCTAGATATTATGCTCTGCTCTATGGCCTCTCCATACGTAGAAAAATTTTCAACTTAGAAGATATCACTGGTAAGTTAACAAGTATACATGCAACTTCAATTCTTTCGTTCTCTACCAACAGACTGTAATCATTCAGCCCATTTTTTTTAATGTTTTATTTTGCTTAAAGCAATTTAATGCGTTGTTAATGCATATTTATTACTTCCGGTATTATCCAAATAATTTTAGGCGCATTAACTATGATTTCTTTTTTGTAGCAGCAATCAGCTTTGTAAGTGATTGATCTTTGAGTTCTGGCATAGGGAGGAAGGGACAGAGCGGTATCACCTTCCCTGGAACCATTTACCGTCCCTACAGCCTTTGAGTTCAAGAATTCCATTAAATTGGAGAACACCTGTAACTTCCAGGCCCATCGGACACAAGGACGCCGACTCCGACCCCTCCCCAAAACAAACCAGAAAGAAAATGCTTTTTGACGCTATTCTCTCCCCTTCTTGCTCTCCAAATCTCACGTTGCGTTATCAGCTCCAGTGAAGAACAGCCCATCCCTGCCCTTTTCCCTAAGCAAATCTTTGTATTCTAAACATAGCTCAAGGTCACCCTCTTAGAAACTTGTGGGTCTTTGGGTCACTGTGGTGGTACGAGGAACCATCCCTCAAAAGCAGACGAATGGGGAACTTCAGCATTTTTTAAAAACACATGAAAGCCATCCGTATTTGTAGAAAAAATCATTCTAATTTCAAATATGCAAGTGAAATTTTACAGAAAAATTTATTTATTTAGATATTGAGAGCGAAAGATGCACTGAAATAGCAAGGATCATGATGCAATCCGAAGCGCACTCTCATTGGCCGAGTAGATTCTGACGTCGAGGGTGCCTTCCTTCGCGTACTTCTCTTTCGCTAGTTCTGTGTTCTGTTTTGAATCAAGGCGTTTGTACCAGCTAACATTTTAAAAGTGAAGTTTTTAGTTTTTCTACTCTACAGCGTCCAATTTCATAATGGATGTTGGTTTTGTACAAGCTAAATCGGATAATTTGAAACAAACCAGATTTTGAATTCAAGGTTGATCTTTATAGTGGTTTCTGATATTGGTATGGGGGAACACTGGTTTCTTAACTCTTTGAAGGGCACTATATTAATTTTTTTTACCTTAAAAAAATACATAGTTGATGTCCTATCACCTGAAAATAAAATATTTTACAAATAAAGAATTTTTTCTGCTTTTAGTTTTCTTCACAAGGGATGGGATGACATAGTCCCACCGCCCATCAATGGTCTTCCGTATTCCCCGAGACTTTTCTGCGAATCGTATCGTCAGCCGTTTATTTGAAAATGCCTTGAAAGAATGTGTATCTCTCTGAATGCAACAGATTTTCTAACAATCAGCACTCAAATGTGACACACTATTCTGTAGTATTTTTATGGATCTCTTTGAAAGCTTCGGAACAAAGCAAGCTACTCACTTTCTATCAGTAAAGTCCTGATCGCTTACTTATTTTATTACAAGGGAAGGAACACAAATGTTTTGTCAGTACATGTGTCTGTAATTATTCAGTTCCGACAAAGAAACTGGACACAAAACGCCGGCTCGTAAATTATCTCATAAGAAAAGTTGTTCTGACCTTCCTTTCAGTTACCGGAACAGGGCTCTATACTATACAGAAAAGGATTCGCCTTGGGAAAACGGAGAGGTTTTCGAAACCATCAAGCAACAATAAATCGCAGAGGGGCCCTCGGGCATTCCGAGAAGACGCTGCGATTTCTGTTGCACAAGCAAGAACAGAAAGATAAGAACCTGATTTTGCATGATGTATTAAATTTCGTATGCTCTACCGGAAAAAAAAAACAGGAATTTATTTATTTCAGAAGTTCCGTTCAAAATAATTTCAAGTACGGCATTTTTTTAAAAACACACCTGTGCCTCTTAAAAATTAATTTTATTTTATATAGTTTTATTTTACTACGCTTTATTTTACTATATAAATTATTTCCTTTGTACTAATATTAATTTTAAAATACTAGTTTATACTAATTAATATAAAATCTGGTAAAAATAACTTATATGAACAAATACACTAAAAAATTAAAAATGATAAAATTGTAACCACTTTCGTAAATTGCAAAAAAATAAAAAAAGATACGAACACAGTATCTGTAATTAGTAAGCCTTCTTTACTGCAAAGTAAGTTTTTTTTCATTATGTTAGTTAATTTTTGAATTATATAAAAAAAACTATATAAATTTATAACAATATTCAAACCAGACCAAATGCGACTGATCTAGGAATTTAAGTGCTGCCATCAACAAACTCGAGATGCACGATGAGTTAAATTTATCCCACCTTTTCTCAACTATAATAATTGATGAGCAAACTAACTTTTAAAGACTAATTTCGATTTTAATGCATTCATTCAATATAAAGAATTTATTTTGAATCAAAAGTTAATTCTGCGAATTATTTTGTTGAACTACAAATGAAAACGAATTTTATTATAAAAAAAGTCGTGAATTTAAACTAATTTTTAAGATATTCTTGTTAATTTTCAATAGTACAGGTAATTTTTTAAAAAATATATAAGAAACATTCGAATATCCATTGAAAAAATTTATGGTATAAAATAACATGAGCAAGTTTTTTTAAAAAAAGATTCTGAAAGAAGGTGGGATCTTCTATATTTTTACCATTTGAGGGCCAATGGCCTCTCAAAGGGTAAAAAAATAAATTCTATGTAATCAAATGGGAAAAAACTAATTAACTTTAACTATTTGCTTTAAAATATCTTAATTTTTTTGCTGCTAACCTCACCTTATACTTCTTTTAAAAACAAAAAAGATATCGAATTCTGAATTTACTGTGCTTCATGATATACAATTTTAATAGGTATAATATAGATTAATAACTCGCATCAAAATTATCTTCACAGACATGACAAACGCTGCTTGATGATAATTTCGGATTTAGCTTCGGATCTCTCTTCATCGTTTTACACCACTTTTTACGAATAACATAATTTTTTGGCACATTGATAAATAATTTATAGGGTGCCGTTACAGTTGTATTACGACATTTAGGAGCAATACAATACTTGTATCTTTCCGACATTATTTGATCTGATGCGATAGTCGGAAAGCATAGAAAAAAAGTGAATCTCTATAGAGCGCGAACGGGAAGGAAGAGTGTTTCTCCCCAGTCTGGCAATTTTGACGTCACACCCGTTTCGCGCCAAAATGAATCGTTTTTCCCGCGTTTTCTGAGAGGCGAACTTTGATTGCAAATTAAAAAAAAACAAAACTGTCTAGAATTTTTTTTAAATGTTATTGTTAGTTTCGAAGCATTTTAAATCGATTTAAAAAATAAAAAAAAATGCTGAAGTTCCCCATTCCTCCCAATCCCCTGACCCTGACTGTTCAAAATTGCAAACAAATATCAGGGTTTGGTGTATTGACAAACTTCATTCCAAAGAACCGCAAGTTAAACTCATATTGTTGTCAAATGTGTCAGCTTTCACCAGCACATTGCTATTTTTGCAAATTCTATTTGTTGTAATTTTGTTTTTCGCTAATTACTTTATATTTCCAAACTTAGTTGTAGACTTGGTTTTCCTAAACTGTTTAGATATAATTCGTAAAATCCTCCATTTGTATCAGTTGATAGTTACACTGTTACACATTACGATTTCAATTAAGAGTAAAGTGTCTACCTTTTACAATATCAGATGGATTAAAAATAAACTGTGTTTAATTTATAACATTAAGACTTGTAATGGAATGTTTATCATAATTGTAGCAAAATGTATCCCTCCATAAATATAAACTAGATAAATTCCAACACCTGTAGAGATGCATTTTTCAAATCTTTATATATATATAAGTACAGTTCAAGAGTGGAATCCGTTATTTCATAGAATAATTAGGTATTTCATGAATTACCTGGTTGGATACCTATTTATTCTATGAAGTAACTAAATTATACGCTTTAACGGTAACATACATATATTTATAAATATTGGATTATATTTCAGCCTAAATCAGTGGCGTAACAATAGGGAGATCAGGTTTATCAGTTAAATATTATACTGTTATCTACATAATAGCAGTAACTTCAAATTTCGTTAACCCAGCCGGAATGTTCTCTCCTCGATTTCCATTAAAATGGCGCATTTGTTTTGGAACATAAATCTTCCTGTTTACTGACTGGGTAGAAAACTTTACACAAATCTGCAATGCTGGTGTCCAGTCAATATGTAAAATTTCATTCATCTGGCTCATTTTGAAATCCGAACACGCTCGGGTGTCAAAGTCTTTCATCTATACTTATAAAATGCAATGTTTGTGTGCGTGTGTGTTTGTCTGCGATGTCCAGACGAATCTATCGCACTTACAGCCATGAAATTTGGCACACAGGTCGTCATAATGGTGACTGAATGCACCTCGAATAAGAAATTTTTAAATTTAATCTAGAAAATTTTTTATTTAATGTTTTGTGTTGTTTTGGTTGATTTTTCGCACTAATTTCTTAATAGAATGGTTTCGAATAACTGTACGACAAAAATAGATATACCATCGGAAAGAGCATACGATTTCCGTTCTAATGAAGTTAGTTTTGAATTTCTAACGTAATTTACTGAATTTTGAGAAATTTTTAAAAGATACCCAGTTTTGCCATCGAGATGTTACTTTTGTTTTTAAATTTGTTGCATCCGACTTTCTAATAACTCTATTAATTTCAATTATTTTCAGCTTATAACTAGAACGGTTCTGTCGGACTTAAAACAAGAACGGTTAAAATATTTTTAACCGTTTTTTTTTAATTAATTTTTTTCTGGGCGGTTGACAGTTATTTTTCTCGATCGAGTTCCTCGCGCGGCACTTCTTCGGAGCATAGCTGGCAATTTTGATTGGCGGACGCGCAGGATACGTCATGACCTTCACCTGAATGAATTACTTCGATTATTATTTTCGGATTCAATTTTATATTTTGTTTGCTGCATAATATTCATTTTCACGTTCCAATTTTGTATTATTGTTTTGGATTAACGTACTCTGTACTGTAGCGCGAAAAAAAAAATAAGCAGGAAAATCAAATAATGTGTATCTTTTGTTTTGAATTTGTTTTCAAAACTTTTTCATGTCAGTGTGGGCGGGGTTTTTTTTTTTTTTTTTTTCATTTTTGTTAAAGTCCTGATTCCACGGGCAACGCCGTGCGCGTACTGCTAGTATACTATAAAAGAGGAAAGTATGAGTGTGTGTGTGCTCGGGTTTTTGTTGTTGTTGTTCTTTATGCACGCCCGCACCGTGGGACTTACGGCATCCAAATTTGACGCAGTGATGGATTAGCATAAGAGGGCACTAAAGCCGTAGAAATTATTTCAAAATTCGAATTAGATTTTTATTTATTTAATTAAATAACGAAAATTAAGCTATTTTTAGACGTTTTTCGGCAATAACTTCTGAAATACTTATTGCACGAAAATTATTTTTACACCATCTTAAAGAGAAAAATATAATCTTTTTAAATGATACCAATTTAATTATTGTCTTTATTCACGTTTTTTGGCCACTTTTAAGGCTATGATAAGAAAATATTGCTTTCTTTGGTCATTGACTCCAAGGTAGACTTCTTACTTCCGCTGTTATTTCGTAGCATGCACTTAACTTCCGTTTTTATTTCGTAGCTTTTAATATGCCTTGAAACATTCAGTGACGTTAATTTAGTTACTACGCGATGCTTCGTTTAAATTTCACAAATTTTTGAATGATTCTAATCAGAGTGCAGCGGCATAATAACCGTGGTGTAAGGGAAGTATAGATACCGCAGATGCCAGTTTTACGGGCGCCATGGAGACAAAACATTACTGCATTTATGCCAGTTTTTATGCCAGGGCGTAAAAATAATATCAGGCGCAGAGGGCAATTTGCGCTTGCTAAGCAAATGAAGACGGGGATAAAAAAAATCATAGTCCCTGGGTGCCATTTACCCACACTGCGCCACTGACCATGTTGACAAAACGTTGATATGTTTGCGTCACTTTTTAAAGTCAAATACAATACGGAGTCGAAAAATACCATGTTCAGAGCTCCGTTTATGCAAGTTAAGCCTCTTATGGAGAAGGGGGAGGGAGGAGAAAAAAAATCATAGTATGACCCTATCACCACTTACACTCGGTACGCCACTGCCAGTATGTAAGGTCATTAAATGTTAACCGAGTCCCGTTGCTACCGAAGGGAGCAGGAATGGTGCTTCCGGCCAGGCACACAAATACCAAAAAGAAGAGAATGGAGGAGCCATAAAAGGCGTGATATTATTTAAAAAAAGCACATGATATGAAGTATTTCTGTTGTCTCTGTATCAATGATGGGGATGGGAAAGCTACTCCACTGAATATTAATAAACACAATCTTTTTTTAAAAAATGTGGTTTGGACATTAATGGATCAAGTTCTGGGAATTGAAAGCATGTATGTTTCCTTTTAACAAGTTTGATCAGCAAGACATTTTAATGTCGGCAATGGAATTTCCCCTTCAAGTATTATATTTGAATTTGAAGAATCCATATTAACAAGTGCTGGAGAGGAACTACTATTAGGAAGAGAAAGGTTCATGGTAAGGAGAGGTCTTGGCAAGCTTTTCAGTTTTCAATAAATTTTCTCAAAAATCTTGACCGCTTAGGTCTTGTGAAGAATTTTCTGACCCAGAAACTTCACATGTAACTTTTTTAAAAGAAAATAAATCACATTTTCCAGTTTTCACAGCATTTGGCTATGAATGTTCAAAGATATTTTACATCCTTTCATAATATGAATGCACTTTAAACAGCAGAGTCGAAAAAGCAAATTAAAACAAATTTTGTCCATATAGGGAATTTCATTTTTCCTTCATGTAGTTTGACTATTTTGGCACAGATGTTAGCGTCTGTTTCTGTGTGGGACAAATGATTATCTATTTGATAGTTCCTGACTTCTTGGTCTAATAGAAACTTTTTAACGTCTGAAATTACATTTGGCAAATTATCAGCCTATTTCATGAAAGCAATGAAAGTGATTGTTTCATCACCTAGTGTGGGATTCAGACCACCAAATTAGATTATGGCATTTCTTTTTTCTGTGTGCAATCACAACTAATTCTTAAATTCTTCTTTTAGCATGCATTTAAATTCTTTTCTTAATGGATTCATCTTTCTAAAATGCCTATGAATTTTATACGCTTCTGCGCCAGTAAAAATTAAATTATTAAGTAGAGGATCCTAGGAATCCCAAACATCTGTCTTTAAAATTTGTATCATTTAACACAAGAAGAAATTCCGGATTTGAGAACATAAGAAATCCGGAATTCCTGATAAATACGGAGCACTCCATAATTGTTAAACTGCAAATAACGTTTTATCCGTTTTTTTTTTTTTTTTTTACCTGTTGTGACTAATCCCGCCTGATCTAGTTTAACTAACCAAGACCATTGTCAAGAACTCAAAAAGAGATCCCAATAGCACATAATATTCCAAGGTAGCCACCTTTCCAAGTACTGAAGCGCACGAAGCTGTTTTTTGCCCAGAAACTGAAAGAAATAATAGTTCGCTAGCTCTTACTTTATTTTTAATAATAGTTATTATCTTTATATATATATAACACTAAAAGTACGTGGAGTAAAAATCCGGTTAATTTCTCCTTTGCTGATGGCAACGATCAGTTTGCTTACAAAACAAAACCGGTAGCCTCCTCCATGTTATAAGCATAAACTGCTACTATATTCATTCTGGGGTCAAACAGCTTTTCAATTGAAAAAAAAATGAGTTTTAAGGCGCAGAATTTAGTGGCGGCGATTGGCCGCAAAAATTGCGGGGGCGGAAAATTTTTAAACATCTAAAAGTACCCGGAAGCTTAGGGTATAGAAGAAGAAGGAAAAAACTTAAATTTAGTTACAAAGCTAGCTAGTTTTAACGGACACAATTGAGTTTTTAAAATTCCTTGTTTTAGTCATCAAATATGGAATAAAAATTTAATTTTTTGCGCAAAAAGTAGGGGGACGACCTTTCCTCGCCCCCCCCCCCCGAATCGCCGTCAATGGTAGAATTATAATATAATGAAAATTTGGATGAAATGATTCAAAAGAGATAATTTAGAAATGAAGCAGATGAACTCAAGAGAACCGGAGAACGTGCAGATCAACGTCAAAATAGTTTCAGTCAGCGAACAACAAAAAATCGTGTTAATTCACAAACTGAGGTGACTATCATGGAGCTTACAATTGTAAACATTACATTTTTGGTTACTTTTTCGTTATACGCACTGCAATATAAATGGCAGTCCAAATTAGAAAAGACCCCGTTTCACCTTTGACCCGTAAGTCCCAATAGCACAGTCGTCAACACAACGATCCTGGAATGACAAAATTTTTCCCTCAGTGTTTTCACTCGCTATCATTGCGTTTTTCTTCCTCCCATACAGGGCCGGCCCGAGGGGGTTTGGGGCAGTGCGAGCGCACAAGGCCCCGCGCCGCTGAAAGATTTTGCAAAATGGAAATTAATTGATTTGCATTGTTTTATTTGACGAAATCAAAATTTGCCGTCAAATTTTGTCTTCCAGGACACAACATTACAAATCTTACAATATTTATATCAAAATATTTCATTTGAATTGTGTCCAAACTTTGCTTCTGTTCTAAAATTATATTGACCTTATTAATTACTGGCCCATCTGCTGGTAGATCTTTCTCAGAATTAAAAATAATAATATAAAAACATTACTCGAGATCTAGCATTAGTGATGAACTATTGATTTGCTTAGCCATTTTATCTATCCAATCTTTTTAACCAAAAATCTAAATCGTGATGATATTATCAACGCATTTGCTATAAAACATGTAAAAAAATAAAACAAAAATCACGTATTGTAAACCTATTCTAATAACTTGCATACCAAATTGCATTTGTGAAGCAATTATTTTTTTTATTTGATTTATCAGCTATTTTGGGTGTGATTGAAATATTATCTTTAGAAAAATAATTTAATTATTTATAATTTTCATGTATTCCTTTAATCGTAACTATACCAAACTGTGCAATGCAATAAATAGCAATAAATTAGTTTGTTGTACGAAATTTGTTTCAAGGCCCTGCAATTTAACTTTGCACCAGGCCCTGCTTTTGTTCAGGTCGGCTCTGCTCCCATAACTCTTTCATCAGTTGAGTATCACCTTAAGAGCTTAATTTATTTATTTTTAATACTTAAAAGTTAAAAACTTTCTAAAAATCTTAAAACATTTTTTAATTTTTATTATTGATCATTAATAAATTATCTTCATTTGGTACATGCATTAAGTGACAGGTATAATTTCCATTTTCATCAAGCCTTATCTGTCAGATTAACGGGTGATGAGGCCACGATGAACCGTAACTCCTCTCATCAAATAAGGAGCTAGAATGTTCCAATTTGGCCGAAAATGCAGTCGTGCGTATAACGGAGCATATTTAAATAATTATCATTAATAATAGTTTTTACTAGCTTTTAAATGCGATTTTGCACAATTTTATTTAACTTGACTTGTTTCATACTTGTAAAGATGGAATTTTGTTGCCAATTTTTCGCTCACTTCATGATGTACTAGAACTTCTTATACTTATATAATACCAGCACTACGCGCACGGCATTGCCCGTGGAATCGGGACTTCAACAACAACAACAAAAAATCGCCCACAATGACACGAAAAGGTTTTGAAAACAAAATCAAAACAAAAGATACAAATTATTGATTTGCCCGCTTATTTTTCTTCGCGATAATGACATTTGAACTGTAGGAAAACAGTATAGAGTAAACCGATATTTTCGAGGGAAAAAAATGTTAGGATTTAAAAGATTGATTCCTATAAACCAGGCAAAATGTTAAAGAATGAAATTTTAAACGATTTCAAATGGAACAATACACCTCGAAAGATACAGACAAACATAATTTCTATAGTATTTAAATATATCCAAAATGAATCAGAGAAGAAGGGAAAAAAAAGAGAGACGAAATCTTCAATTTCAGGTTTAAACTTTGAAGCCACATTATGTAAATAGCTCCTTGAAGTCATATTTCATTTTTTCTAGTCTTTTCTAACTAAAGATATCAGCCATATGCTCGACTATCAAACACTATGAAAACAAACAAATTAAAAGAATGATCTGTCAACGCTAATTAAGGGGATTATGTCGTCACGTGGTTTCGAAGAAACGCATGTTGGGAAAATACGTCATTTAACCTTGATGACGAGGAGTCATAAAGGGCATTTTGAAGCAAAAATTTTTTAATACTTCAGAAAAAAATTAATTAAAATTCACCAACTGTTTAATTTTAACCATTCTTGTTTTAAATCACGGAGAAACGTTATATTTATTACTTCAACAAATTTCAAATTGATAACAAAATTAGAACGGCGGATGCAAGAAATTGAAATTCCAAACAAAGTTTTTTAGGGTTAACCGACTATTTTTTTAAAAAATTTCTCAAAATTCAGTAAATTATGTTAGAAATTCAAAACTAACTTCATTAGAACGAAAATCGTGTGCTCTTTCCGATGGTGTATCTATTCTTTCCGTACAATTATCCAAAACCATTCTATTGAGAAATTAGTGCAAAAAATCAACGAAAACAATACAAAATATTAAATAAAAAATTTTCAAGATTAAATTTTAAAATTCCGGCTTCGAGGTGCATTGAGTCACCACAGTGGCGAATCCAGGGGAGGGGCTATCGGGCTGCCGCCCCCCCCCCCCCAGAGCTGAACCAAAATTCTTGATTTAATTTAAAATCACTACAACTGTTTGATCTTAATTTTCATTTAAAAAGAATAGTAATAAAATCGTGACAACATTGCTTTCTGACTTGACAGGCTCGAAACTTTTCCTACTTTTCTAGTCATTCCACTTGCACATGTAGCGTTGGCGCGCTCGAAAGCATTTTTTGGCCAGCTATTTCATTATATTTTTTATTAAATTATCGGAAGTATTGTAGTGTTTTTTATTATTCTTATTGTCAGGAGAGGAAAGCCTGTAAAGTTAAAGCGTTTTGGTTTACATAAGCCATAAGGCTTGACATTCGTCACTGCGATACAAAATTTTTATGACCTCCGCCCCCCCCCCCCCCCAGAACCGAATCCTGTGGATTCGCCACTGAGTCACCATTAAGATTACCTGTGTGCCATATTTCAAGGCTGTAAGTGCGAAAAATCCGTCTGGACATCGCACACACACACACACATTGTCTTTTATAAGTATAGATTCTCTATGACAATTCACTGTTTTAATACTTTCAGAAATCATTTATCTGTTAATCGATTAAATTAAGTAACTTTGATTTCCGTACAAGGAAAAAAACTGTTTCAAGATTACATAATATTTATAATAGCTAATTGTAAATTAAAGACTAAAAATTTGGAACTAACTAAAATAAAATTAATAATACTTGTTAGTACATTAATAAAAGTTTAATTTCTTAAAAACTGTTTTTATTAAATTTAAGGATTTTTATTTTCACATGAAAATTTTCGAATTATTTACTAATAAGGTATTTTATTGCCTCTCACACATTACACAAAGATACTATTATTGATTCGAACACACGTTGAAAGACAATATCTGACTAGTAAATGAAATACTTGAAAATGGCTTCTTCATATAAGACCTAAAAAAGAAAGAATAAAGATTAATGATGTTGTTGCTAAAAATGAGCACAAAATTAGTGTAAAAAACTAAATTCCTTTCTTTTCTCAATTCTTTTTCAAGAAAATCCTAAATTTTACATTCAAAACGTATTTCATGGAAATTTGAGTTAAGAATGTTAACAGATAAACTTGTGCATTTTCAAATTACTCCTACTATTACACTTCGCTAAGGTCTGGTACATCGCTAACCTTATAAACTTATATATGTAAAAGATGAAAATAGGTGTAGATAACGATGAAATTCATAAAGAAGAAGATAAAGATACATAAAGATAAGGATGAAGATTTAAAAAATCTAGCCCTGAAGCTCCACATACACAAATGCATAAATTACATCTTTCTTCTCAAAATCTGTACTCCTAATACGGATTTTTACTATAAAAAACATCAGTAATATGTATTAAACTGAATTGTTTACTAATATCACAATTGCTTTTATGTTAGGGCTAGAGGCAGCACTATTTAATTCGATGTAATGGTACATAGTACAGCTTTCACTTTTCTGCCAAATTAAACTGTCATAACTTGCCAACAGAAACATAATTTTATTCTGTGTAAGCAAATTTTCGAAATTTTGTTCTTTCTATTAGTTTCTCAAAAAAAAAAAAATTCATTTCCCATCATGTTCATAATTTATGGCAAGTATCATGGAATCTCCAGATCTCAAATAAATTGCATTCCATTAAACCAGGGGCCTGCTTTGCCGGTACAAGAGCTCGATGTCAGAATGACTCGGCTCCGTATCGGTCACACCCGTTTCACCCACAAACATCTTTTGTTTGGTGAACGGGTTCCAAGATGTAATACATGCCATGTCGATTTCACAGTCATTCATATTTTAACCGAGTGTCCTCTTTTTAACCATCATAGATTGCACTTTTTAAAAACATCATCTCCAAATATTTGTGATTTAGTAGGGGAACGTCCCCATCCAAACATTTTTATCTTTCTGAAAGTTATTGCATTTTATCATTTTATTTAGACATTATAAATTTATATTGTTCCCTGTAACCTTGTTTTTATGATCAAAGATTCTTGCCTCCACATTCTTTCACACTAACGCATTTCAATTTTAAGAACCTTTTATATATTACCACTTGACTGTACGTCTCATCATATGTTTGGCGCAACATGGCCAAGTCTGGCCCTTGCGCCATAAAACCGAAAATCACTCACTCAAAAAAAAAAAAAAAGTGATTAGTTACTTTTTTTGTCCAATTAGGTTCAAAACGCAGGTGTAAAAAGAGTCTCAAAGTGAAAAACCGATAGAGCAGTTACAAAAAAATAATAATCGAATTTGCATTTTTTTAAAAGTGTCCTCGAGCCATAACAGTCGAAAAAATACTTTGCCTGCTCATTAACGTTTCGAAACTGAGTACTAAAATTTGGAGACCTCTCTTATTACATCATTGCAACGGAAATGGAACTAGTGCCTGTTTATAACAAAACAGAAAAAATATCCGCATATAATTTTAGCATATTTTTCACGATACTTGAGTTAACAACGTAGATGTGTTTTGAGCACTGCCAGATCATGTAGAAGGTTTCCTCCGGAAGAAAATATAATTTAATTTGGTATTATGCCTCCATTCAATACCGCCATACATAAAAGTTTGTCGCAATCGCACAATTTTCTAATTCAGAAAAGTTTTTTAATGAATGAGACATTCTGCTTGGTACTGAAAGAAACTGCGTTTATTCAAAGCCGTTTTTCAATTGAGATGACCCATTTTTACTTTCTCGTATACGAAGTATACAAAGAGAAAGTATTGTAATCGTCAAAAAATTCGAACTCGAGATTTTGACGAATCTCCACTTAGAAAGTTTAGGGGAGACCACTCCCGCTGGTCTGAAGTTATTTCCCTGAGTCGGAAAAACACAATTTTGGAATCATGTCTGTCTGTCTGTGAACACGATAACTCGAAAACTATTAGAGCTACGGGGATGAAATTTGGTACGTGGTCTTTAAACATAATTTGTAGGTTTCTTTCAAATTTTGGACAAAATCCGTCAAAGGGAAGTCTGTCTGTCTGTATGTCCGCGGTCATGTGACACTATAACTCAAAAACTTGAACTTTCATGCGCATGCGTACTGGTAGCAATCTGTTATTGTTGTTGTTGTATCTGTTATTGTTTTATTTACAACAATATATAATGTTTTCAAACATGAATTGTAACAATTTTTTTATTGTTGTAAATAAAATTCAAACCGATCTCATTATTTCAGCAAATCTTTTATTTACGCGCTTTTGCAAATGTTACGGTTGTGGCAGTATAAATTGTTTTCCTGGGTTTAGTTTAGTTATATTAACGTCCCGTTTTGAAGCAACACGAGGGCTATTTTGGGACGGACCTCGTAATTTTGAACCTCGGTCAGATGACGAGGACGACACCTGAGCTGGCACCCCCCTCTCCAAACTTCCACGCCACGCCAGCGGGAGGACGTTTGACCACTACGTATGATTTAGCGTGCAACAGGCCCCATACACGGCGGATCTTCAGTGGAATCGGGTCTCGAACCTGGAGCCCTCCGGCCCCAAAGCCGAGACCTTACCACTAGGCCACCGCGGCCCTGTTTTCTTGGGAATTCAATTCCAAAGCAGAATTTTCGCTTTAGTATTCATTGCATTGCCTAATTTATCGCACCTGCTTCAAAGTAATATTTTTTTGAAACTTGGCAACAGATATTTGATTTCAGGTTTGTTTGTTTGTTTCACTTTCTTGTATACGAAGTATACAAAGAGAAAGTATTGTAATCGTCAAAAAAATTCGAACTCGAGATTTTGACGAATCTCCACTTAGAAAGTATACGAGAAAATTTAGGGGAGACCACTCTCTCTGGTTAATATTCAAGAAACTCCCTTAGTTCGCACTATTCTTCTTGTGAAACTCAAAAATGTAGATAAAAAATATGGGAATACATACCTTCGATTCAAAGTACCAGATAGCATGGAGCCATCACCCAAACACATTTTCACTGCCGTAGCTGATATAGAGAATATCATCTTCATTACGGTATTTTTCGTATAACTCGCACAAATACTTTGATGGGCTGGGTATTACCCCGTTTGTAACAAGGAAAATACACACCTCCGGTTTTATGTTCAGTTTGCTTCTGGAATAAGAAAAATAGGCTACATTATACACAAGCAGTCAAATACAGGGTGCGGCAGATTAAAAGGATATTTTTGAAATAGTCAAAATATCGTTAGTCTCTGCAAGAAAAAAGTTATTGATAGATAAATATTCGCGATAACATACACTACCTGGCCGGAAAAGAAAGTCGTGCACTCTAATATTTCGTCTGGACATCTTTAGCACGAATCTCAGCACGCATTCTCCTTGCCATGCATTATATTAATTTATGCAATGTCTGGATAAATATTTTTGGCCAAAATAGTATGAATTTGTCGAGAAGATCTTCAATGGATGATGGATGGTCTTTTTGTATGTTCTAGGGTCAATTTTTGGCAATTAAATTTCACTAATCGTTTCAATGACCTTCTGCCACGATTGTCTAGGATCGTTTTTCAACCACACATTTTCTCCGAAGATTTCGGTTCATTCACATCTTTCCAGGATTTAATAATACGCTGGACAGTACGCAAATAAATGCTGGTAATTTCAGCTCTCTCATTGCAGGATTTCTGCATTTGATACGAGCCAATAATTTGCTCCTACTTGCACTCTGACGCATCCTTTCTGCGACCGCGTATATTCTTTCTGCCATTATTGCTTTGAAATGATACATTTCACACTTCTTCTGCACTGCTTAAAGGAGGTAAGGGCATTGACATATGTAAATTTTTCTATGCGCAGGTGTACTGTGACATTTTAAAATTTGCATGCATGAATTCACATCGCGAAATTTTTTTGGCCAGGTAGTGTAGTATTTAATGATGTTCATTTACGGAAAATCACATCTTTCAAAGGATGTCCGTAGAGTACAATTGCCGAAAATTGACCCATAAAGAATTGCCACGTTATTCAAAAACTCCCCTGTCTCAACACTTTGCACGTATACTAATCATCCCTTTCTTCTGGGAATTTTACCTAGGCCAATAGGGTGCACTTTGAAGAAGTACCAGCAGGCATTTTGGACGTCTTCCTTCGATTAATAAGGTTTACAATTTGACACAGACCTACAGTTATGGTATAAATGATACATGCCATTTTTTATTATTATTATCCAAGTCATTGCGGGTTTCAATTAAGACGTTCACATACGCAAGCATAAAGACCGGCAGACTGTCAATCCGTTGAAGGATTGAGTTCAAATTTGCTACAGCCCTAAAGTTCTGATGATAAAATTATATGATAAATTTCATTCATCCAGATCGTTGCATTTTTTGAGTTATCCTGCTCATAAGGACACGGACAGACCTCTAACTGGATTTCTCAAAAAATTTGAGATAAATCTACAATTTTGGAGTAAAGACCCAACATCAAATTTTATCGGTCTGGCTTGTTGTGTTTTTGAATTATCGTATTCAAGGACAGACATAACTTTACTAACGTTTTTCGCACTCGGGGAGGTCTAAAAAGTGCGGATTCATCAAAATATCGAGATCGAATTTTTTGGCGATTTCAGTACTTTCTGAATGCATACTACGCATATAAGAAAGTACAGATGACGGAAAGGTAGTAATATTTCACATTCGTGAAGCATCTTAAGACAAGTGCCCGGGGCATATAATACCCTCTGCCCTCTCTCCCATCACTTTGTCACTATATCTTATTACTATATAAGATGCTTACCGAAGGTAAAACAAAAGTTGAAAAACTGTGCAGTCATTCTTGAAAAGGTACCTGGATGACTCCAGACGGGGTAGTATTCTCTCAGACGACATTCGTGTGATGACAACCTGGAAAAAAATGTATACAATGTCCTTAAGTATATTTTAATGTACTTCGCGAGTAAAAGAAAAGAATTGCGAGTATTCTCCCCTCGACTTTCTGGTATATCTTCATACAGCCGAGCATTCCAACCTGTGGTATGTATGCATGCGTACCAGTTAGAGGTAAGCGAAAGTAATGCTGGCAGAGGTGGAAGACACAAAACATAAAGAATTAAAATGGAAAAAAATGTGTTCCCCAGTGGAAAAAATGAAAATCTGAAAGCATACAGGACAATAGCTGATCGGATCAGCTGAGTGTGAACTTGTCTGGCAACCCTAGATCCCCGCAACGTACTGCCCCCCCCCCCCCTCACCTTCAACCTTGGCCCCTATGTTTACTTCTCTGGGCTGACTGAACGAATACTTGCCATCTACAGAAGAGAAAACAAGATCTCTCACCAACTACTAACGCCTTTCATGTACTATTAGACCGCTTTATTTTTTATGCTGTGAAAATTCATTTAATTTACTTTTGAATCATTATCTTTTTAATTTAATTTCCTCCTAATTTTACTATTATTTTATTTATTCATTTTTTATTGTTTTATTATTATTATTATTTTCTATCTCTCTCTCTCTCATTCTCTTTTCCCCTACTTAATACTCTTTGGCACAGTATCATTAAGTTAGAGTTATTGTGTTAAGTCACTTTCTTTTACAGCACAGCTATGGAATGGAGATTATAGGTCTTCGACCCAGGCTCTCCAAACAAAAACTACTATCGGTAAAAGCTGCAGGTAGCAGTGAAAGAAGAGTTCAATGAGGTAAAGTGGGGATTTTCTTATCAAAAGTGAGCATGCCGACTTTATAAATATTTTTTTTAGAAGTGGATACATTAGTTCTACAAAATCAAGATCTTGAAGCAATTTTTACAAAGGGAAAACAATAAATTTTAAGATAACATAAAATTGCACCCCTGTATTGCTGGATACTAAGATAAAGAGATTTTGGAAAAAACGCATATCAGAAAAAACCGGATATGTTCACTTTTGATAAAAATCTCATCAAGTGTTAAAGCAATAAAATATCCAACACCATTCAAGAACACAGAACTGGTGGGAAGAATATACTGTCTGTCCTCCAAATTGTCTTGTTTACGGCGGTTGCTATAGCAACTGGTTATGCTAGGGAAGATCCATTTCTAATAGGAGGAATCCAACGGAAGTCGGAGTTTCTTTTATTCTTGGCGCCAGTTGGCGGCGGAATACATTTGAATGAACTTCTACCAACTAGAAATGGATTCTTCTTGCGATAACCTGTTTCTATAGCGACCGCCGTAAACTAGACAATTTGGCGGCGACAATTCTCGTGGCGGACAGACAGTACAGTGGACGCCGCTTGTAGTAGGGATGGCTGTTATTGCGAAAATACTGGTTTTTAATTATTCAGGTTTCTTTCACCTCCGTTTTAACGTGACGGCTATAACCGTTCGAGGTGGTCCGATATCTATCAGACATTCAAACTGAACCCGTTTTCCAATAGAATGGTTATAACCGTTCAAAATAACCGATTTCCATAGGGGGAGGGTTATAAAAAAAACAAACGCCGTTTGTAAGCAAATTTTTTTTTATTTACACTGTTTTCACAAAAAAACAAGCCATTGGCCAATACTTATCTAGAGCTAGACCAACATTCTTTATTTTATTTAAAATCACTACAGTTGCTTTTTATGAATTTCCCTTTTTAAAAAATGGCAACATTTCTTCCTGTCTTTTGACCGGCTTGAAATTTTCCCACTTTTGTAGTCATTCCGCTCGTATTTGCAGCGTTGACGCGGTCAAAAACATGTTTTTGCTAGTCATTTCATTGTGTTTTTCATTAAATTATCGAAAGTATTGTAGTGTTCTTTATGATTCTAATTGTCAGGTGAGTAATGTCTGTGAAGTTAAAGTGTTTTGGTTTACATAAGCCATAAGGTTTGACATTCTAGAGGGGGAGAGGCCGCAGAATGTGTTTTGGCCTAGTGGGTTTGGCTTTGCTACAATAAATAAACTATATAGGTGATACACCCTACGAGCTGCTGTTACAGCCCTTTTCAAGAAGCAAGCAGCTACAGTGTTCTCCCTTCCACTTTCCCCAGATAGCATGGATTTCAGCAAATTTCTTTAAAATTATGTTAAAAACAGCAAGATCAAGACAGCTGTAAAGTAAAATTAATTTTTTTTCAAAAAAAGAAATTGCTTTCCTTTTTTTATATTTTTTTAGAAAAACTTTTTTATAGATATCATTTTTAAAAAAATGTCTTATAAATATATATATATATACTAAAAGATTTAAAAAAATCTTTTACTATATATATATATATATATATATATATATACTAAAAGATTTTTAAAATATAGTAAAATATTAAAAAATAAGGATAACTTTGGAATTGCTTATATGAGTTTGAAGACAAATCAAAGGAAAAAGCAAAAAATTTCAAAATGACGACGCTTTGATTTTAAAATCTTACTAACTGATGGCATATGCCAAATGAAAAGCCAATGACTACTAACTGGTGGCATATGCAAATGAAAAATGTTTAGGAGTTTGGAAATACTATTGCTTGTCAGACAAGGCAAAAAAGAAACAATGGAATGTATTCATTTTAGCCAAGGAAACGAAATGTAATCACTTTATAAATAGGGCTGGGGCGTTAACATGTTAAGTTCACAAATAATAAAAATGAACAAATAAAGACTTCTTACTGGTATAGAATCAGGTGTCTTTGTTCTGAGGAGTCTGGCTGTTTCTCTTCGTCTGCCTAAAAAATGCAAAAGAAAAACCATACCATAAGTTTAAAAAATCTAAAGCCATCCATTCACTTCACAGACAAACTGTATATTTTGGATCGCGAGAAGGAAAAACTGATAAAAATCGATGAAAATGAGCCAAACGGCTTGCCATGGTTGGAATTCCGGCTGGACTGAAATCGGAGCGAAAAATCAGAGGCACCCTGAAAGAGGCTAGAGAAAAGAGCAATGCCTTACGTAGATTGAAGCCTTGCTTCGAGGGTAGCATAAATTAAAATCTGCTGACTGGGGAAAATCTAAGAGCGATTAACAAGCAGCTGTAGAGAGGGAAAGAAGATCGCTCCCCCTTCCTTCGTTCAGAGTTAGCGTCCTTGTGAATGGCGTGCCTGTATTTTTCGATTAAAATGGGTGGGGAAAAAAAACAGGCTTAGGACAAATGGCATGGCTATACTTTAAGTGAATGGCCGGTTTAAAATACAGTTGTAACGAGAAATATTTTCTCTGTTGCGCGGGAAACGAAATTACTTTTTGTGAATTGCAACACCTCTTGTAAATAGAATGTAAATAGTGTGTGAATAAAATGGAGTCAGATTAAAACGTGTTGTCATTTCGTCTTTTTCAAACCAAAATTTATAGAGGAGAAACGACTGAATGAATCAGAATTCAGATCGAATCTGAACAACAGTGTAACATATTTAATTCGAAGCTGACGGGATCACTATAAAAATTAGATTCAACAAAAACTGAATCTAAAAATGAGTATAGCAAGAGCAAACGACAATTTTTAAATTAAAAAATTAAAGTATTTTTTATTTAATAGTTTTTATGATAATTCACAATTAATAAATAAACAGTAATTAATTTTAATAAAAAATGTGATTAAAATTTTCTAATACTTTTAAAGATAATAATTTCAGTACATAAGTAATAGAGCTTTGAATACGACAATTGGACAATAAATCGTCAAAATAAACAGTAACAATTCACATCTAACGTGTTAAACGCTTTTATATCCTTTCTTATTCAGTATGTTGTACAACGTTTTTGAAGTATGCAACAAAATTTTGCTCTAAATAAATCTATACTTATAAAAGGCAATACTTGTGTGCGTGAGTGTGTCCAGACGAATCTATCGCACTTACAGCCATGAAATTTGGCACACAGGTAGTTGTAATGGTGACTGAATGAACCTCAGAGCCGAAATTTTAAAATTTAATCTAGAAATTTTTTTATTTAATATTTTGTTTTGTTTTGGGTGATTTTTCGCCCTCACTTCTCAATAGCACGGCTTCGAATAATTGTACGAAAACAACAGTTACACCATCGGAAAGAACGAATGATTTCCGTTCTAATGAAGTTTGTTTCGTACGTCTAACGTAATTCACTGAATTTTGAGGGAAAAAAAAACTTAAAAAATAGTCACTTTTATGGTAATTTTTAATAAAGATTTCTTCAAATTATCGCATCTGACGTTCTAACATCTCTATAATTTTCATTTTTTTCAACTTATAACTGGAATGTTACTGTTGGATTTAAAACAAAAACGGTTAAAATATCTTTTTTCGTTTTTTTTAAAATAAATTTTTCCCTGATCAATTCAAACAGTTTTTTTGCTAGCGATATTTAACAGCGAGAGTTTCTCCGGACGAGTGGCCTTCCTCGCGGCAGGTGACGTAATATGCTTTCATTCCCAGAATGCATTTCTACAATCCGATGTGTATCTTTTGTTTTCAAAACTTTTTCGTGTCATTGTGGGCATTCTTTTTTTCCATTTTGTTGAAGTCCTGATGCCACGGGCAACGCCGTCCGCATACTGCTAGTATTAAATATGAAAACCCACTAACTAATATTCGTCATGTGCGAACAATTTTCGCAACTCTTTTCCAAATACAGTAAAACACCGGTGAATCGAACTCGGATTAACCGAAACCCGGATTATCTGAAATGCTTCTGAAATCGCAAATCCAGAAAACATGCATTGTACTGCACGGAAATAATCGCAAAGGCGAGACTTTTTTGCAACGATATCCCCACTTTTTTTGTTTAAGCCTCCCCAAGAAGGCCAGTGATTAATTTTGGAATGCTAAGATTAAAATTAATTGTTGTTAATTATATTAATTACGATACTGTTTACCTGTGTCTGTCGGGCGCATTTCGCCCGAAGTAATAATTTCGTCCGAATAATGCGCCCGAAGGAGGGTTAATTTGAAAGAACGTGAGTGTAGTCTACGAAGAGAGTTTTGAATTCGTTTTACACTCAAAACATGCCAGAATTACATAGTGTAATTAGATACAAAATAGTAATAGACCAGGGATTAACCGGAAAAATCTTTATCCGAAACGCGCCCCCCCCCCCGCGGGGGTGTGGTTAATCGGGGTTGTACTGAACTTTTAATTTGTGTGACGTGTCCTTTCTTAACAGAAGGAGGTTATTATTCGCAACAAAAGTAGGATATATACCTATTGTATTGTTCATTTGTCATTTTAATGCATATATATAGGAGAGTGTTGTACCTTTGTCCGATTTTCGGTATTAATTTGTTATTGGTTTCATTTGTAAGCTAACTATTCTGTGGTAAGTGCTAACCTAAATTCTACTTTGTTTTGCATTTCTTAGATATTTTTAAAGACCAAAATTTTCAGTTTTAACGTTTTTAAACTATTGGAAAAGAAAAACCTTGCACGGTGGTCAAAGATCAAACATAGTATTGTACTTCTGACCGGCGGGTGTTGCACCTTTGACCCGCACTTATTATGAAAACAGACATAAATGAGAAAATGATTTTTAATCGTTTAAAACAATAAGATAGCTATTTTTGAGTTAAACTCAAGTTTTTATACATAAAACCAAGTTATTTACAAAATTCCTTAATTTTTAAAAGGTTCATTCATTTTAAAATATATTCATTATGCTACTATTTAATGAACATCTTTATTCAACTTTATAATTTGAAAAATCCATCATCATTTTTCCTGCACAAATTTAATTGCAGCATCCATGTCTTCTTGATTTTTTTTCTTGTTACTCCAGTGTTATCAATTGTCCTAAAACTATCCTTATTGTAATTTTTGTATAGTTTCTTTTTTTCAAAAGATCAATACGGATTGATAATCAATGCTTTAATATAAAACACTTCTTTATATGAAACTTTGATTTGGACTACCAATTTGTATCCAATTATATAATTTAAGAAAATTTATATCCATAGTTTCCCCTAAATGTGAAGTATCTAGAAGTACCTCTGACCTGGTCGAAGAAACAAAACACCATGGTAGTCAAAGGTACAACATGGTACAGTTTCACATCTAAACCTCTATAACATACTTTTGGTTAGGAATAGAAAAACCAGAGTTTGCACAAAATGAGATTATTAGTCTGTTTACAGTAACCATACCTTATATCATTTCTTAATACAGTAAAACCTGTGTAGAATGATGCTGTCTACAACGATAAACCTGCCTATAACGGAACTTTCTTTGGCCCCGGCCGAATTCTTATCTACTTAATGTATTATGAACCTTCCTACAACGATCATCTTCTTTCATATGCTCCTGTCTATAATGATAATTTTACCTCCATAAATCTACTTAACACATCCAATTTGTGTCGGACAAATCATTAGCAGTAAGATGCAGGAAAAATCGATTAGCAGCTGATCTGAAAGTGCAGTGACAGTTTCAATTGGACATTTTACATGTACCTACCTCAGAACAAGAGCGTTGCTAATGTTCGACACATCTGCGATTTTAGAGGAAGTGCTAACAAAAATGTCAAACAAGCCATTAGCAATACTCTTGCTCTGAGGGAGGTATACTTCTAGTCGAAGGGAATATTTTTTTACCTTTTAGTCATTCCCTTGACAGAAAATTTATCCATATTAGAACTGCGATGGCGAGTGGCACTTTGAAAAAGTTCGCCATTCAAGTTCGCTTCCATTTTATTTATTTTCTTTTAATGTGTTTTAAATTTTATTAAAGTATGCTTTTTTGTTGTTTGATTGTATAGTAATTGGTTAGTTGATGTTTGACAGTATTGTTGATGCAATCACTGGATACTGCTGCGTTGCTCGCAAAAGGTATATTGTTATCACTATTGTTTACTTCTGTTTCTTCTGTATTTTCTTTTTTTAATCAAATATCTTTCTTATATAGAACTACTTCGTTTGACAGCTCACTGTAGGCCATTCGAAAAGTGTCATATCAAAAGTTTATTAAAAAAATATAGTAAAATTATTAATTAAGAATTGTTCTAAAAGTCATAAGAAAAAGTAAAGCCAAAAAAGAAATTTAAGGACAAAGGGCTTTAAAAAAAGGCCAAATTTCCAGAATTGTAGCAACCCTGGTTTGAATGGAAAGTAATAAATCGAACTGCAGAGTGAAAGTGACTGCAAATTGTCCTTGGTGAAAATAGGGGAGGAAGATACCTTTCTTCTTTCTTTCCCCTTCTGAAAGAGGAGCGAGGAGATCTTTTCCTTACCAGATGGCTATGCCTGACCACTCTCCAGTCCAGCACCCTCCCCCCCTTCAGAAAGACACCTGCTTTGTATTGTGCTCGTCCTTGAACCAGTTATTCTCCAGGAACAAAACAAAATCAACCTTGAACCACACATATTCTTGGTTTCCTTCCTATTTTTAAAACTGTCTCCGCATTTTTGTTGCTTTCACAATAGGCTGCCATATTGGCTGACCTCGCAGATTTTTTTTTCTTTATTTACATCCATAATTTTTAGCGTTATTTTAAGCCTAATTCCTTTGCTTTTGTCACAATTACATAATCCATACATATATTTAACGCAAATTGCAGACGTAGAGATTCCTTTTCCATGTCTTTCTCCTTGGCCATTTCTTTAGCTGTGAGAAATGGAAGATAGAATTAATCTAGAGCGAGATTTCCTCACGTTTCTGATGTTCATCTAGAAGGGTTTTTTTTTTTTTTTTTTTTCTTTTTCTCGCTTACATATCGCCCAAAGAAAATTTTCTCTTCTACGAGTATATACATAACTACAAATAAAATAATCAAATTAAGCATTGGTGATAATTTAACACGATAATGGTGCATTTCAAAGAAGTGGTTTAAATCAAAATGATTTTCTAAGCTATATTTAACTGCTTCTCTAAACACAGATGAAACCTGAATTTCTTCTCGTAAAATCGTTTGCACCGGCATATTAAATTATATGACAATATATTTAATTATACAATTCTACAGATAGACTTCCAGATAACGCAAATTCATAGAAATGCGAATGATAAAATAAATATGCCACATGCATTCGGATGTATTTTTATATATTTATGCAATCATTGCAAAAGTTTAAAATTTGTACTTTTGTTTTTGGTTAAATGTAGATAAAAATATTGCCTTAAGGCTTAAAATATTAATAAATTTTTACATACAATTTACCTTCTTCCACATGCATTATAATAAAATTATTAATTAACCATATTTCAAAGAATTTGAAATTATTTGTCAAATTTTAACGAATTTTTATTATACTTCGTATTGAAGCAATGAACAGTTTCAAGACCAACATTTATAGTAAAGCAACTTGGGGCTGCCATATTCGCCAACTAGTGGCACCCAAAAGTTGTGATTTACGCTTTAAAATACAAGTGTTTACGACCTAGATGGTGGAAAAAAATTAAATTTTTAGTAGGTTTAACAGAAATTGGAATTTCAGCAAATTGAAAATTTTATATCTTATTCTGTTAGTAAATGGTTCAGATTATAGAGACCAATTACGCGAATCTCTTTGTATCTGTTTCAATGCCACTTTATATAAAGGAAAATTGCACTACATACTTTAACAGTTTGGGATTTTAAAAACAACTCTTTAATGCTTGCCTTCCAAAATTTAAAATATGCCTTTCATAATTATTTTTGAATTATTAGCGATTCACAATTTAAATTCAAATTGTTTTCTGATAACAATCTTATATGTACGATTTTATAAAATACTAAAAGGAAAATGCTGATATACATACCAGGAAAGATTTTCAAATCAATTTTTGCGTTAAATATTACTGAGAAAATGAAATTCATATTAATTATTAATATAGGTAGGGCTGTTATGTAAACAGATAAAAAAAATTATACACTGGGTTTATTAATAAATTCCTCGTGTCAGTAAATATATAAAAAAAGATTTACATTCTTAAAGAAATCTTCTAATACAAATAGAATTGCTAAACTCGCTTATGATATGTGGCGTGCAATCAGAGCTGACGAATCGAATAAAAAAAGCAGTAATAAGAAAACATGGTAAACTTAAGAATAATGATAACAAGAACGAGCTAAAAGAACAATGAACATTACATCATTAGCAATTTCGTTTATTTACTTAAGAATTTTTAAGAAAGTATTAACTTACTTTCGGACGTTCCTGTTTTGAAATCCATTTTCTGTCGGCCAGGAGATAAACCAAGACTTAAGCTATTGACTGAGGAACAGCTACATTCAGCTACAGCTGAAGTTACAAGTGCAAGAATGAGGGTCAACCACTTTGCCCAGAGGATGAGTGTTGGAGCTTTCCCCCCTCCCCTGTTGGGACGAATTACAGATTAGCTACAGAGAATGACACTATGCATCTGTACCTACCCAGGACCCTCTGGCCTTGATGGTACCTTCCTATGGTCAAAAGGGGTTGAAAACTAAGGAAAGGTAACTTCTTGGTACCAGACCAGGTATCCAGCTCTCTGCAAAGATCTGCGATGATTTTCAATTGTTCTACCAGTGACCCCTTATATGACCATCTTTGAAGTGTTCCAAAATAAATGAAAATAGCAGCCCTCCTTCGTACGCAACGTAAAGTCGTGCAGAATGACACAAAATTCAACCTGTTTTTGGTCTAGATGACAACAATTTTGTTTACGTTTTTCCAAAAAAATAATCCAAATTCGCAACGAAATATTTTAACATCTACCATATAAATCAGCAGTTCCGATCTCTAGAAACAGGCCCTGAGATTTATTGAACTTCGTCTTTGAAAATTCTATATCTGCGAATATGGACCCTGTAATTGCTCAGAATTATGCTTGTTTATATCAACTTTAAAAAGCTATGATGAGCATCCCACGTTTCGTGAAGGAAATTGAGTTTTTATTTCTCTAATAATTAAATCATTAAAAAACTGTATACAGTACTCGGAAATAGTCGTTACTCTTAACTAGCCTCCATTATTTTATGTTTCTAGAATTTTGTTTTAAATATAATTATTTTTTTAATCAATTGTGTAGCTTATATATTTCTAAATTAACCTATTCGCTTCCTAAATAAAAGTTAAATTAAATTGTTTTTTTCGAATTCTTAATAGATACTGTTATTTAAAGGAAGGTTTCTTTTTAGATGCGAGGATACACGGTATCGAGCGGAAATCCCTTAAACATACACCGTTATCGGATTGATAACTTAAAAATTTTCGAGGCCCTATTCTTTACCGAAACATTTTGTCGTATCTTCAATCTTGGAGAATAAATATGAAAATGAATCATGATAAATGAGAAGAAATTACATTAAAAACGGTTATTCATTATATTTGTTAAGGTTTCTTCTTATTAAAGGAAGGTTTTCTTATCTATTATAGGTAGGGTTAGCATAATTTTTTTAGTTGAAATCCGGACACTCCGAGAGGAGTCAAAGTATGGTATAAAATTATAGAAGATGAGTACCAACGGCCCATAGCACCATATTTGAGGAAGCAAAAGAAAAAAAAAAGACGTCAAAATACAAAGAAGATGCTATTTTTATTAATGATTCTTAATTCAAAATTAAGTTAATGAAAAACAGAATTAAAATTGCAAAAACTTTTGATTTCATGTTTAAGTTAGGGCCTGAATAAGTAGGCTCATCTACTTTCTCATGAACAATGAATTTGTTGCATTGTTGTTCTTGGCAGAATGACGTAGCTTTTTCGAATGCTTAAGATTTTTTCTATTACGACCAAATTTCTCTCTCGCCGCACTACTCACTGGCGTAAATCCGGACATTTTGAAAATCCGGACGTGAGCTTGGAAACCGTACGTATGATAACTCTAAATGTAGGTAATAAATATTTCAGAACTTGAAAGGAAGTGCTCTAACATTTTCCTGTTCATTCTCACTTGAATCACATAATCTCTCCAAGGTTCAAAATTAAAAGGTGTCCTCATAAAGCCCTCGTCCAGCTTCAAAACGGACAAACGTATTTGGAATCGCCACCTCGTCGTCGTTCAAGCATAAGTCACTAATTCCACAAAAATAATTTGCCGGACTAATGCAGTCCATTAGAATTTGCTATTAATTATTTCTTGATAGAAACCTGTTATATATATATATATAAACATCAGTAAATAGACCGTATTAGGAGCTAGAAATTTGTAAAATAATTTCTATTATTTATCATAACTCAAAATTAATTCAGACTGACCACATCTCGAAATTACAATTTTGGACTTAGCGACTTTTGCCTGAATCTGCAGTTCAAGAAGAACTACCCATGACAGCGTATTTAAAAATGTCCGAAATAATTTTTGTTTCGACCAGAACCAACGAATTTGTGCGAATTTTACAAAAGACTTTTTAAATACAGCTTTAGCTACAACTACCTGTAAAAGGCAATCGATCCTCTACTATATCTAATTCGAAATGAGGTCGAAAAGAAGGCGTCCAAAATCGATACTCAGCTTTCTTCATTATACAGTAAAGCACCTTTTTATACGTTTCTCATTTATACGTCTTTTACGTTTATACGTCGTTTCATCACGGTCTCGATATATTCGTAACCATTGTAATGGTAAAGGACTTCGGTTATATGACTCAAAGCTTCAGTTATACGAAGGGTTAACATACGTCTGGACTGGCGTCCGGATCTTCAAAATGTCCGGATTTACGACAGCGAATGCGGCGAGAGAGATATTTGGTTGTATTAGGAAAAACCTATTATATTCGAAAAAGCTGACATCATTCCACCAATGAAAGAAAACCTATAATTTACGCAATTGGTGCAACCTCCCTTCTACAATCCATTTGTCGATTTTCAGAATGAGAAATAAGAAGAAGATAATGCTATCCCTAGGGTGTGCTTCAAAATCTTAGTCGTAAAGCCCCCGATGACCTTCACAGATGGTCAGTCTTGGTGCCCCATTAGGCTGTTAATTGGCAATCTACAATGACACTTCATTCACACACTCGGGAAGACCGTGCTGAATATATCAGCCCATCGTGGGTGTAGGGAAAAGTTCGGGATCATACAGCAGGGGAAAAAAAGGAGGCATGTCTGAAGGCAGGCTCTTTCCACTACAGCCCGGAGTTTAACAGCTTTAAAAGCAATAAATTGCAAAACTTTCCTAACAATGATTCTACGCATCACAGGTACTTCAAAAGTAATAGGTCCTGTCCTACAGACGTCAGCCTGCATGAAAAAAATAGCCGAATATTGTGGATGAGATGACCTCATTGTTTCGACAATCTGCGTCATCAGAAATATAAAAACAAGATAATTAATAAATCATGTATATAGTCACAGTTGCCGAGTCGTATGTTCGACGCTGAAGAAAAATTATTCTAAAAAAGAATAAACTCGCAATGTCGAAAACGTAAACCAATCACGAAATCAATGAAAAGAGCTCCTCTGTAATGAATACTAAAGAATTTATTTAGATAAAATATTTACATTGTTAGATACAGGAGTTTTTAAGAATAGGTTTAACGATAGCACTATACGTGCAACGATCCAGCATTTCGGCTAAAAAAAAAAAAAGAAGTTCTGATTTCACTAGAGTTCTTGTAGGGTTGAGTTGTTTCCGTAGAAGTGGAAGTGCTTTTCGTGACACTCATCGAAGTAGACAGGCAGTTAATCTGTACTTCCAATTGCGCCCCGATAGAAAATTAAAGAAATCTTATCTCTGTTCTGCTGCAATCCATAAATATAAAAGAATTTAATTGGACGAGTTTAAAAGCAAGAAAAGATATTTTAGGAAACTATTCCCACTTTTTTTCGGCGAAATATATTCTTTTGGGTCCCACACAATTGACCATCACATTTTGTGTTCATATAATCATTTCATTCTTTGAAGTGCTATTGAGCAGGAAGTCAAAAATGATCAACTTTTGTTTGAACCAGTTTTTTGGGGGCGAGTACAAATTAGTACTTTAATATTTCGTTGTTTTCCTTCTATTGATTCATATCGCGATGTATTTACTTTCATATTATCTCTGCTGAGTTTATTTAAAATGATAACTAAATTTTAAAGTTACTGCAAAAAATCTGGGGCCTCTAAGTCCTTTTTAATTATTATATTTTAATAGCTTGAAGGAAGCAGGTTTTTTTTGTTTTTTTTTTTTAAATAAAAGCATAAACTTATTTCAATTAGATGTGCTGAAAAAACGCTTATCGTTATTTTTAAAATCTTAAACACTATATATATCTAAATGATAAACTAAATATAATCTTAATTTTTTTTAAGTATATGAATATGGTGGTTCCCGACCCCCTTTTATTTAAAAAAGATTAAGAAAATGTATAAGAAATAATAAAAAAAAGGATATTTTTTAAGAAACTCAAAAATAGTCGTTTTCAATGACGCATATTGGTTACAAAATTGAATTGGACGTCTCGGTAAATCTATAGGAAAAGTGATTAAATACTCTAATTATATATATATATATATATATATATATAAGTGATATCCAACCATTTGAACACAATCAATCTATATTTTAGAGAAGAATATCTATATTGTTAGTTAACCTAAATAGCATAATTTCTGTTTTACCGACATTTACTGTAGAAATATTTAGTTATTTTACTATTGAAAAATAGCAACATAGAACATTTATATCAATTTAAAATCAAACCACAATTCGTTTTTAAGAAGAGGTAAGATAGGTGTAGGCTACCTACCGCTAACTTTTTTGTTGTTGTTGTCTTCACACAACAATGGTCTGTTTTTTATTGACACAATTCTTTAAACTACTTTAACCCTTTGTACTCGGAAAAGTAATTTCATGCATAATTATTGAGTAGAGAACTAAAAAATATGATCAAATTAATTGATTATTTTTCGAAAAATTAATCTGCGACTTGTTACAACTAAGGAGGTATTTTTCTAACTATAGAAGTCAAGAAACGTCAATGATGCACAGTCTAGAATGGTGCCTAAAAGGCAACATCCGAATGCAAAGGGTTAAAAGATTACTTTTGAAGATAATGCACTTCCTATTTAAGAAAAAAAGAGCAGAAATTAATAAATTCAGTAACGAAATCCTGCAAATGGCCAAGACATGAGTGAAGTAAGACATTTTCTCTTACTTCGCAGGGATGAACACCTGACCCTTGAGCTGTAAAACATTACTCACTCAACCTTTTGTGCTCTTTGTGTGTGGACACAGCTGTCACCCTCCCCTATCTATTTTTGAAACACAATACTGGTCATTTCTCAGTACGCTAAGCAACCCATATAGCTTACATAGAGGAGTGATGCATGACACAGAAGCTGAATAAAGCACTGCAATATCCTTATTTCTTCTATTCAGTGAGAAAAGCAATTTGTGACTCAGGAATTACAAAATGAAAAGAAGCAAATAAAACATAAAATAATAATAAATAAATAAAAAGTCAATTCATTAAAGTTACCCAGTACATTTCTGTGAAGTTTTGTATTTTGAAACGATTTTCTTCACTATCCTTTCTGCAAAATTTGGCAGAAGTTGATGTCAAATTTTAGGCACATTAATATTTTGTCGGTTCCTCTTTGCATCACATAGTTCAAGAATCCTTGCATTGCGCTACGGTATTAATTTCTCATCCCTACTGATAAATATAAAATTATAAATACTGCATTTGCGATTGTCATCATGTATTCTTTTTACAGAACAAAAATCGCTCTATCAACCAACTCTATCACTGAAATTTTGGAAGAAATCTTTAACGTTGTATACATAAAATTAGAAAAAGCGATTCACTCAAAGATAAAGGTCCTAAGTTGTTTAACTAACAAGAGTTTCAGCTTGAGCAAGATAGTGAGGCAAGAATTGCAGTTATTTGACTCAATAGAAAAATCGATCAGCAAATATTATAAAACTGGATGAGGCTTTGAAAATAATTTCTCCAACATGAACTGAAGCTGAGAGGGCATTTTCTGCTGCCGGGTTGTTCATAACGAAACTAAGAACTAGGCTGAGTGATAAAAGCATAGATTGCTTATGATTTCTTAAATCATACTTTAAAAATGAATGATTGTGTCGTGTAGCTGCAAAAGTGGCCTTCTCCACTTTTCAAAAATACGATTTTTGAAAGATTATGAGTCTATTTGACCCTCGTAATATCTCACCATCATAAACTGCATACTAGAACACATTGCCCAAACGCTTCGAAAACCATACTGTTTATTTTTTAAATTTCCTTTTAACTATATGTGACAGAAAATTCACTTTTCTCAAAACATTTTTCATTTGGAGAAGGCCACTTTTACAGCTATGCGACACAATTAAGGTAAATGCTCCAGTAGTGGGCCACTTAAGGGTATTTTCTCAATTATCATCTAAACTTTTGAGAAGTTTCGCTAATCTGCATTTTTTTTTATGGTTGTTCAAACTTTTATCTAAAATAATAATCACATGAAATATCAAAGTAATTGTAATATAATTTTTTAAAAATTGAAAACTTAGATCACTCTTATGCACCAGAAGTGGGCATAGCAAACTTTTGATGTACCAGTAGTGGACATACCAAAAGTGGGCCGCCCAGATTTGTCAATTGTGCCAAAGAAAAAAAGAATAAAATCATTATATATAGTAATAATAACAATACATTAACATTATACACTATAAAAAATACAATAAAAATGGCTTGATATAGGTGAAATATTTTATTTATAGATTCTAGTCACGAGATTTACATTTTTTCTCTAACAGCCAATTTTTTATTAAAGGTATATGCTAATTATCGACCTTTCATTTTAAGTTCTCTTTGGGCCATTATGGATATTAAATCTTGATATTTTATGTTGAATAAATCTTTTTTTTCTTTTATCATCTTCCCTCTGCAGCCAGAAAAGAGCCCTTTTAAATAGTGATGGAATATTTTTCGATGGTCCAGCAATGCGATAGTTATTATTGTCTGCCTCGTTACAGAGTCCAACTAATTCTTGAATATCAGTCTTTTCCTCAACAGTACTATAAAATATTTATTATTTAAGTAATTGGTCAGAATGTTCCATTAGTGTATCAGAAGTGGGCCATGTGGTCCACTACTGGTTCTGATAAAAACAAAGCAAATCTAATTAAATAAAAAGACTTTACAAGATATAACCTTCTTATTAAACGGTACAAAACAGTTTATTTGAGAGAAAGCATATGTTCCAGTACTGCCCCCCCCCCAGGCCCACTACTGGAGCATTTAGTAAAACATTGATCCAAAAGTGGGCCACCCTTCACTATTCATAAATTATCAATATTATTTAATTTAAAGATAGTTTATAATACATTCATTATAAAATCTAATAATATCAATAACAATTCATTTTAAAAACAAATAGAATGTATGCTAAAAAATAGTTGAATGAAGAGTTACCTCTTAAGGAAATCACTAAGAATAAGCTAAAAATGCTTCTCTCAGAGACCAACTTCAGCAGCAAACTTTCTAGCTCCAAACTAAACAGGAAATAAAAGCTGTGCCTTTGGTATTTAGTTGATAAGGGTTTCAGCCTACTAGAGGCAGACCTATTATTTCATTGGAATGTTGGAATTTTTTGTTTTTCAACTTAAAAATTCAAGTGGCCCACTACTGGAGCACTTACCTTAATATATTTTATTTGTATTTTGTAGCTAAATTTATAAAGTTGTATAAATTTTGGAATTTATGAATATTCTTATTTTGTGTAATTATTATTGATATCAATTAAAAATAACTATTTTAATATTAATTTATATTTTTTCAAATGTTGATGCATTCCCGGGAATGACTGTTATATTCCCGAGAAGAAAAAAAGGCCGGGAAATCAGAAACCCTACTATTAATATTGTGGGCATAAAGCTGGTCGCCGAAGGTGGTTAGTAAGAATTTTAATTAAATTTTGGTTTTTTTTTATTCGTTTGTCAAATCTTGTCTGATTTATTTAATATCGTTTCTATTTGCATTAGCATCTTACATGTTCATTAGCATTATTACAGTTAGACTTATATAAATGGTATTGATATTGTTTTGAATTTACATTTAATTTATTTTATTAAAATTATTTATTATGTTGTTTAGTGCGTTGGAAAAATCTTTATGCCTCAAAGAAAACAATACACAGTATTATGCAGCCTAACAAAATTCATTTTAAATTGTTGCCGTTTAGGTTTTTAATAGCTTAGGATTTAGTGGGACTCCAAAAACGTTTTCATGACATTCGTCTTTTTCGTTAGCACTATTACAGCCTAAAGCCGAAACAAAGCGGGTTTTTCTCAAGAAAAAAAAAAAAATGTAAATACAGCGTCATCAATAACAGGCGCGTGCGCAATTTGTTCAAGATGGCAGCATTAATTTGCATGTGATGCACATGTGTCTCCATGTGACTGTTACGTCACATGAATTGACTGCATATTAAATTTCATTGACGTTGCCAATACAAAAGAAAAAGTAACACAATTTACTCGAAATATCGAATACCATTTTCAACTTCATCTTCCTTCTTTTTTTATTCTTTTCCTTTGAAGAAGAAGAAAGGCAGAATTTCTGAGAGGAAATCGGATTTTATGGCAGGCGCAAATACAGCAAAAAACGAAGAACTTTCAATTCTGCAAGAAGGATTTTTAATATTCAAGATCTTGCTATTAAATCCTTTTACTGGTTTGTCTTCCCAATTATCTGATTAGATGGCACCTTCTATTTTGCGAATGAGTTGTCATTTTAATTCATTTGAAAACCTAAAGGACAGAGGCCACGTAATTTTTGTATCGAATTATAACGTCTGTGATTGACTTAAATTGCAATAATTCGATGCACGTACGACCTACGGGCAAACCAGTTAAGGGGTCAATGATTGCCAATAATTACTGGCTATCCTTATTCGGCCGGACTTCACAAACCCTAAACTGATAACTACTCTCCTACCGCCAGGAGAAAAATCCTGGACAGGATCGCCGGAAGTAGACGAGTCGAAGAAAGGAGGTAAACGGGTATAAAATGAACCGCAACATTTGGCGAACAAAGCATACTTCGTTAGGCGAGGAATTCGTTTTCGACCGTAGAACAAAGCGAAACGTGACTTCCGTCGGTTCTATTTGCGCCAAATGAAATAAAGTCTTTCCTTCACCCCCAAAATGCAGTGAAATATCCCGTGTCCATGACGCCCGCCACAAGCATGTCTGGCGTCTAGGGATTTTCTCGTGGCGGTAATACAGTATGACAAAAACAAATCTACCGGTAAAATAAAAATCGAAACAGAAACACCAGAAGTTTACACTTTTATTCCAATTGCGCAATTCAGAAACTGTCAATTTTCTCAAAAATCGTCTAAACAGCTGCTTTAATATAGTTTTTGAGTGTTATCATATTGCCTTAGAGAGATAGCCATCGGACTACACAATAGTAATAGAAATTTCGGTCGTACAAATTCCAGTTTAGCAGTACTTGTTGATTACTGAAACGGAATTGTATAATTCAGTTTTTATTTTATTATTTATTTAGAAAAACTTCCTCGGCAGACTTTCATCACTAATAGTGTATCAGCTTAAATAGTGACAATATTATTTGAATTTAAAATAAAATTTCTAACTTCCAAAAAATTATTAAAAAGTATTCAAAATGTATAACAGTTGAGATAGACAGATTCTATGTCCTATCGTTGATTTCGTTCCTCCAAAAATGTTTAAAATTAATGCTACTACATAATTCTGAAAAACAGAAAAATTCTATTTCCTATCGTTGATTTCGTTTCTGCAGAGATTTTTTTCAATTAATGCTGCTAAATAATTCTGAAAAATAGAAAATTTTTTTTATTGTACCTGAAAAGAAACAATTTATGAAAGCAATGCAATGAATAATAATAAAAAAAGAGGCATACGACATTCAAAGTATTTTATATTTCTTTATTAAATTGTCACATCTTAAGGTAATAAAAGACAGATTTATAAAAATAACATGTGTAGGTTGTTTTATAAATTATTATTTTGCTGACTGATGTTAGATTTTAAAAAATCTTCACAAAGATACATTCTACAACTCAACATTGATAAGGAAGTTTAATAACCTACAGCCAACATGCAAGTAAAGATATTTAGGAGGTACTGTGAGAAAGCTCGTGTCTTCTTGTTCTTGTTTTTTCTCCAAGGAGTGATGAATAAATGATGAAAAGAACAATTCACGGTTAGACTTTGAAGAAAAATCTCCTCCTGTATAAGAACGAAAAATTAGAATTTGTCTTTAACACACATACATTAGTCAGATTAAGGTTAATCAGTTTTATGTTGCAAAATTTTATTACATAACTTTGTATCAGGTTTTAAATGAATACGATGCTCTTCATTTAATAATAAAATTCTTTCTTTTATCTTTTTCACTTACATTATAGTTGAACAAAATTTTGCATTGAGTTCTTGATTAAGAGTAACATGCCGGAAGGAATTTCGCAACCTTACATGATTTAAATACCAAATATTTCAGGAGAAAAAAAGTCAGTAACTAAGCTAACAGAATAAACTATCCTATACATCTACACTGTAAAAAATATCCGTTTTTTTCCCGGACTTTTTCCGTATATTTGACGGTTTAAAGCTGTTTTGTTAACAAAACGGTTTTTCACCGTTTTCCCGCTAAAACCATAAACGGTTTAAAACCGTCAGTTCAAATTCTATTTTTCGTCATACGGTATTGCTTTCCGTACGATAACTTTCCCTTTTCTTAAATGTAATTTTCTTGCATTCATTTCATGTTTCATAGGGTTCCATCTCCGCTGTTGTTTACACATGTTGCAGTAACCTGTTGTCACTCATGAAAGCTAACCTTAAAACGCGTGTTCTGACAATAGTTGATTTTTACACCACTAGGTGGCGCCACTAGAGCTATAGTGATTTTAAAACTCAAATAGATTATTTTTACATCATTTTATGAAGACTCCGGTGGTCTGCCGGTTAGAGCGACTGCCTTTTATTTTTAAGAACGCGGTTTCGATCCCCGGCTCAGAGGAGTTAGAAGTTTTGGCACCATCTTGCATCGAAATCGTCCAAGTAAGTTCAATTAAAAATTACATTAATTAAACTAATTGAAATTAATAATTAAGCCTTGATTAATTAATATTCCTAATTGATAATGCACATTTCAACTCAGCTCGAACAGAGGGACAAAAACAACTCAACTCAGTCGATGACGTCACTTACTTCGATGATTTAATTTTTTACGGAGAAAACTTGATTTCATACGGTAAAAAACCGTTGTGACTACGGATTTACTTCCTAACTTTTACGGGAAAAACTTGTTCCTGTATGGTAAAAAACCGTTGTGCCTACGGATTTACTTCGTAACTTTTACGGTTTTGCACAACCAACCCAGCTGCCAGTTTAAAACCGTAAATTTTACGGGATATTTTTTACAGTGTAGGGAACAAATTTAGTTCCTTAGAAAAATCATTAATGGGATTAATTTATGCTGTCATATGATACGTATAAAACGCGCTGCTTTAATTTTGGCATACACAGCTTATTTTGTAAGATGAAGAAGGACGTTGTAGCATAGTCCCTTAGCGCACCCCTGCTGTTGGGAAGATATGCTGATTATCGTTTCTATGTGCGTTCCAGATGCGAAGTGAACACAGGTGGTCTAATGACCAGAGGTGATTGATCATTAGTATTGTGACAGTACGTGTGGGAATTCTGGGATTCCTCCAGGCTTTTTTAAAACTGTGAATTGTACCTGAGACGTGAGTTGGATTCTGGCAGAAGTTGTGTCCAGACGTGTGTCCAGCGGACCGTCTGCGCGACATTACCTCAGCTGTGTGATATTCTGTAACCTTAATCTCAAATTGGACTCAGTTATGGGAACTGTACATACTTTCCCGGTAAACTTACTGTTAATAAATATATTAATCTAGATTTTTATGGCTGTGTGTATTGGTGTAGTTAAAACTTGACTCTAGTCCGTTACAACGTGAATGCGCAGCACAGCACGAGACCAGCTTGTCAAAAACAAATCCTTGCTCGGGCACAAAACCAAGATCTAAGTTGATTTGGCGAGGAAAAAAAAAAAAACTTTATATTGGAAAAAATTGTCTCTAATTTTATGGAACAGTAGCATTATTTAAAAAAAAAGGCTATAAAAGACAAGAAAAATATTATACCTCTCGTAATTTACTGTTTCAACATCTTTTTTGCTTCGACGTAATTTCACTCATATTGATTATTTTCAAACCATATGTTTGGTTCAATGGTTAAATTTGGCTTTTGCCATTAAACCCAATTCAACTCCAGATTGACTGAAAGTGAGTGACAGTAAATCTGGATCACACTGGAGACGAATTCCCTTATAAGTGTATATAAATTAATCACACTGGCAAGTTCTTCCTAATTAATTTTATATGCGAATTTTCTAATGTTTCCAAATTCAGGTAATCTTAGTTCGTTGAATTTCGGTTTGAAATCATTAAATCCGTATTATCTAAGTTTATTTATGATTAGGTTTCGCTTTCATTTACAAAAAAAATAGAAGGAAGCAAGGAACATTTGTCTTCCAATCATTTAAATAATCAAAATTGCTTCCAATTCAGTTTTCACGCTTGACAATTTTTTTCCACGTATTTTTTGGGACGATTCATCTAGACTTAGTTTCTCCTTAAACTTGACAAACAACTATCCATTATCAGAAATTTTAAAAAATTAATCTTCAGGTGCAAAATTTTTTAATTAAAACTTAAAATGCGACATGTTTGTAGTTACATGCAAACGCGGTGACGTGACTTCTCGTGACTGGGCGCATTTCTTAAATTTAGTGTTAAATAAGACATGTTTTGTTTCAGCGGCGCCACATAATAAACAAAGTCACCCAATAAAAATTTTGAATCAATTACTCATTGTGTAGATGCTTCATAGTGTTAAGAACAATTGTTTTTCTGCTTGAAAGAAATATTTATTAATTTTAATTTTTAAATTAGGAGTTAAGTTAGGTTTTCTTTAATTTTTATTGGCTCTTTAACAATGCCTAATGTATTTAATGTCGCTTTCTGCTTATATAAGAATCATTTGTGTTCGTTAATTTCATTAGGGCAAGTCTAATTTAAATTACATCATTATTTTTATTAATTTGGAATGTATTTACTTAAACCGTCCATTGCATAATTATTATTTTTTTATAATTTAGTTAGTAAACATGAACTCTAGTGTGTTAGAAAAAACATTATGCCTGAAAAAACATAGTATACAGTATGATATACGTTTCAAAATTTCGCTTTGAATTTTTACAGTTAATGGCTTTAATAACTCAGGATTAGATTAAGTGGAAAGCTGAAAAATGCTTCCAAACGACAGTCGCTTTTTTTTTTTTTTTTTTGCAACGCATCAGTCGAAATTGAGCAATAATGCACATTTTCTACTGAGGAAGATTGTGTAAAATTTGAAAAAACGCAGAGTCAATGCAAAGATGTTAGATATCAGGCGAATGCTCACTGCGTCATATAGTGCAGAGCTTAAATATGCGTTTAGATCACACATGCAGTTACATTTGTCATGTGACTGAGACAGCACACGAATTGACTCCAATAAATGCAAATAGTGACTTAATGCGCGGAATCGTTTGGCGTTAGAGTCGGATAAGTATCTTATGCATCTAATGACCAAATATTTTCACTTAATTTGCAGAATCGTTATTTTCTTAAACTTCATGCCAAAAGCTTTATAATATATTTCGAAAGAAGAAGTCTTGTCAATCAGTTCGCAATTTTTGTTTCTACTTGTTCCATTCGTATTCCTTTGACAATACCAGTGAATATGTCCACACTACACATTCTCGCTGTGTGCTTTACGGGGGGGACAAAGGGGGGCACAGGCGTATCCCTTTTTGTTATGGATTGAGTAGGGGTCTGCTCCATCGAGACGGCGGTCATGCAGTGTATGAACCCTGGCATTCTGCCTTTCTCCCCCTCTTTTGGAACGGTTTCTAAAAATAGCCCATTTGAGGTACATGTAGGATGCTGGATGCAGAGCTTTGCTCAAGATAAATAGATCTCTTATCCACGTCTTTGCGTTCTATGAAACAAATAGGAAAAAGAATTAAGTATTTAGGAGCTAAGCAATCATGTCCAAGAGGTTGGTTGTGTTTAGTTTTATGGTACAAGAGCCAGGTTTGACCATACTGCGCCACATGGCCAAGAGAACGCTAAAAAACATGTATTTTTCTTTTCGTGCTTTTTTTTTTTTAAAAAAAAGACGGTTAGAATCTGTATTCTCTTTCGTGTCCTTTTAAGAAGAATTGCTAATTCTGTTCGTTTTAAGCGTTTAATATGAAAGAGAAACAGGGCGTTGGAAATAAATAAATTTAAAAAAAAGTTGAGTTTGAAAAATTTCAGATATTTTGTACTGCCAAAATTGTACCAGTCAAATATCTATCAAAATCTGAAGTTTACAAATACTTTATTCGGGAACTATGAAGACCAGTTGAGTTTGAAAAATTTCAGACATTTTGTACTGCCAAAATTGTACCAGTCAAATATCTATCAAAATCTGAAGTTTACAAACACTTTATTCGGGAACTATGATGACCAGGTTATACATAAAAGATTTAACTGAAATTTTTGCGCAGTCAATAATCTAGGAGAACCAGCTGATCGTTAAAGGCGGCTTGTAGTTAAACATCCTCTTGAGACCCAAAGGTATAATTTTCGACCAATTTTCACAAAAATCAATATATATTACTCTTTGTAGGATTATATAATACTTTGTATAATTAATTATTATAATAAATTAACTATTTAATTAATACAACTAATTATATATAATTAATAAATGCAGCAGGGATATCCAAATCATTGGACTGAGGGATTTGAATGGAAATCAACTTTTTTGTAAATAAAACACAAATATAGCCATTAAAATGGACACGAGGACTCAAAAGGATATAATGATAAGAGGGATCAGTTCCTAGTAAAACATTTTTCAACAAATTATTTGAAATTCAGAGCGCGGAGTTCTTTACCGTGCTGTTAATATCCCATTCCTACATTGTAAAAAGAAAATTCCACCAAATGATTAAACAAATTTAATAAAATAAATTTAATTTAATAAATTTCAATTTATTGATGAAGTGTGTTTGTATATTTACCAAAATAGCGCATATTTAAGTTTGTTGAAAATACAGTTTCTGCTTTAAATACAGAATAACTAGAATTTTCTCAAAAAAAAAAATTCTTTACAATTAGCGACGTGTCAACATTAAGACATTATCCACAACTAATTTATTGTGTAAAAATTTAACAATACAATAAAGTACAATATGCAGAAAAAGTTTTAATTTTCCAACTAAAAATTGATGGAGTATTTTAAAATGTTTTTAAACTTGGCCAGTAAAGCTTCATCTTATGCAATAAGTGGACCAAATTCTACAATACTAAAATAATAATAATAATACATGGAGTTTGATAGTACTCTGTAAACAATAAGATTAAAAACAGGGGTGTATTGGTGCCGGAACGCACCGGTACGACGTTCCGGCATTGCTTTTTTTCCCACGAGAAATAAATAAGAAAAAAATTATGAAAACGTCCTTAAAACAGCACGATTTTTGTCACCCAGGTTAGAGTGTTCCGGCACTGCTTATTTTAAGACTACACCACTGATTAAAACGGTAACATCCCAATTTCATGTGTTTTATTTTTCCTCCCAAATTCTCAAGATCATTTTAAAAATGTATGAATTTATCAATTTAATGTATTTTCAAATTTATTGGTCCATTTTTGTGGCTTTTGTGGAAGTAGCTTAAGTCTTGAACTCAGATCGTCAAATTTTGCGAATAAGTCATCAAATGAGTATACTAAAATGACATTTAACATATTTCCTCGAAAATAAAACCCGATCTTACATTGATTTTTACTGCAAAAGAGCCCTTAGACTTCATTTTCAAGAAAGCCTTATATATTCAGGTGAAAATCTCATTACAATTTTTTTCTGTGCTCCGCTTAGGTATAAACAAACACTTCTTTGGGGGCATTTTTTACTTTATTTATTTGTATTTCAGAACATAATAATTTGTATATAATAAATAATTATTTTGTGTGCAACCCGTGGGGCTAGTAATAACAAAAAGGGAGACGTGCAAACATTTCCATAAATAAAAATAAAAAAAATTAAAATATCGGAAGAAAAACCCGCAGAAGTGTTCTCTCCTCGACTTTGTCGTATACTTTCACAATATGGGGCGTTTTGAGTTTAGCTTCTTCGTATTGTGAAGAGAATTGGACACGCAATTTGGGTCGTTTCTCCTTGACTGACTGTATCAAGATTTGATACAGACCTATAATTATTGTGGCAAGATCATATACCAAATTTCATTAACCTAGGTTGCTGCATTTTTGAGTTATCGCCTTCACATACATACAGGGCCGTACCGCGGGGGTGGCGAGATTGACCCCCGCCTAGGGCACAATCAGAAGAAGGCGCAAAAATTATTGTTAAACAGAACGGTGTTGTGACATTTGCGTGCAAGCCACTAACGCCTAATTAATCATCTGTTGGTCATCGACAAGAGATGTTCAGTCAGCGATTCGTGTAGGTTTGTTAGAATTTATAGCTAAATTGTCAAAATTATTTGGCAAAGCAGGTCGAAAAATCGAAAATTTGTTTATCTAGAAATTAAAGTTATTGGTATTTTAGAGTGTGTTATATAAATCTGAGAGAATTTTTCTTCAATTAGTTAATATATCAAGGGAATTTACGTGTATTATTGTATAGCTCAAATCTTTGATTAGTATTTTTTCTGACAACAGCATATTTTATTTACCATTTAATAAAGCATCTAGTAGACGGACTTAATGCATCTAAAAGACTATTCTTCTCAGTCACACAACCGACTGTCACAGCTTATTGATAATTAATGACTTGTACACATCTGCCCCTGAACACAAGTGCCACACAATCAAACAAAAGAAGGCTTAAGAGTTACATTGGTACGATCTGCTGCATAAATAAAAAAGAATTCAAGAATAAGCCATCTGTGACTGATTAAAAAATTGCAGTTAAATTAAAAATGTGCAATTTTTAATTTATTTACTGCAGTGATACATTTGATTTGTTGTGAACAGAATTTTTCATCAGTATTGTTCATTACAGAATCATTTTTATTAAAGTTATTTACAAAGTTATAACATTTGCTAAATCTATGTAAAAAAAATGCCAGGAAGGTAGTTGTTTGTGGGAGGGGGAATCATAAAGGGGATGAAAAATGGACAAAAAAGTAACACGTAGTGGGTGGGGGCGCAGCTTTGGCAGTTCTGCCAATTGCGCAAGATCACGTCGGTACGGTCCTGCATGCATACGAACAAACAAACCGACTGACAGTCAACTAATTCACAAATTTGGTTCGAAAGTTGAAACAGATCTATAATTTTGGTACTAAAACCATATGCGATTTACTGATTTCTCTTTGGCGGATTTTGTCCAAAATTTAAAAGAGATCTCAAATTTTGGTGGAATGACTACATTCAATCGCTTAACTCACTGCATTTTTGAGTTACCGCACTCAAAGACAAACTACATAATCCCAAAAATAGTTTTTTTTTTTGAACTCGGAAAGGTCTAAAATATGAAGATTCATCAAAATCTCGTGGTCGAAATTTTTGATGATTGCAAAACTTTCTCTTTGTAAAGGTTGTGTATAAGAGAAACTTAAAATACGCTCCGTTAAAACAAATAAATTTCCTCCCCTGAAAAAACGGTAAATGCATATAGGCAGATTGGACAGTATTATTCAAATTTCAACTTTCACTAGAGAGGAGTGGTATTAAAATTTAGATTATGGGAAGATAAAATCCCAAAATATCCTTTTAAAATGACGATTTTAAACAAATAATTGTAATGCCCTTTCCCCCTTTTCAAATATTTAGATAATTGGACCTATGATCTCTTTCAGCCGGCCGTGGCCTTACCTATTATTGTCTTCCCTCATTATCAATAAATGAAATTAAGGATTTGATCAAGGAAATAAAACTACCTACAAGGAGATTAGAGGCGAGGCATATTATTCAGACGAGGAAATTAAACCTTATTGGTTTAATGTTCACGCTGATAAAATGTTGAAATCCCCTGTGTTACGGCTTATTTTTCAAACAGGTCTTATTTTCGGGAAAATACGGTATCAGTTCAAAATTATTTTAAATTCTTACTTACCATTTGCCGTTATTCTTGAATTAGGTAATGGGATTCAAAATCTTCTATGTACTTTTGGGTTGCAGCTGTCATCATCGACTGCATCCCTGCTTTCCAGTTTTCCGAATACAAAGTCTCATTAGAGTAGGTTGTTAGGAACACTTCCGCCGATTCTTTCAGTTTTTGGTCCTCATGAACATCTGCCAAGACCAAAGTTATCCACGCATTTGAAATAGACATGCTGGACTGGAGCCTTGATGATGTTCTATTTTTCAGATCGTGCATCCCATACATGCTAGCAATGGAATACATCCTTCCTTCGTTGGCCCATTTTCTGTCTTCAAATGCATCGACGAGCAAGAACGACATCAATTGATCCATCTGCATATAAGGGCTGCCGTTGATTATTCTACGCAAATATGTCTGCGTTATTTGCATACGAGCTGTGTGCAAGGCCGCGGCAAAAGTTGTAAGCAGTAACAAACAACACATGCCAGTCCACGTATAAATATCTCTGTCAGATGAGAATGCACGTCTCGTCCCTGCGTGATTTTGATTAATTCCGTTTGAATGCAGGATACGTTCTTCTCTTTCAGAGTTTCTTCCTTCGGCATCGACTGGACTTTTGCTCAGGTTCGAAAGCATTTTAAATTCCGATGCTTTTTCATTCGGTTCAGTATACAAACGAGGAAAAAATTTTACATAATCCGAAAAGCTTGTCTTCTTCTCATTTATCCTTTTCAATAATTCTGATTCAATATTCTCCATTTCTATTCTCACGATTTGTATTTCTTGAGCTCTTTTAATCATTTCAAGAACTTTCTTCTTAAGTGACAACTTCGATCCTGACCCTTTTTTCAAGTTAATTTTGCATTCAGTTTGATCAGCGCTTTTATTAATAGTGTAACTGTTTCCGTCAGACTCGTGATTCTGGATTCCAGAGTATTCACCTAGACTGAAGTTAGTAACTTCACAGGATTTACTTTCAGAATGCTCTTCTTTCAGGTCTGCAGGCGACTCATGATGTGATATGGGATCTTCAGTTAGTGGAGAACAAACATCAATTAAATTTGCAGGATTACCTCTATCATTCATCGAAGCAATACCAACCACAGAGATATTTAAATCTTCGGTTCCGGTGAATTCATTCACTTTCGAAACTCTTTCACCAGTTTCTTCGTTGAATTGTCTTCCAGGGTCGTATAACAGCGAATTTTCGCATTCAGTTAGATCGATAGTCTGGCTGTTACTATTTTCTTCTGTCTTCTGGATTCCGGAGTATTCAGGAGCTTTGCAGCTTGTAATATCGCACGATTTACTTTCTAAACAATCTTCTTTCAAGTCTGGTGGCGACTCATTCAATGATACGGGATCTTCGGTTAGTGGAGAGCAAACGTCAATTACATTTCCAAGATTACCTCCATCATTTATCGGAGCAATACCTGGCGCATAGTTCCGAATTTCACTAATATTAGGTTTATGTTCTCCAGCTGATTTAGCAATTTCTATAAGATTATTAACAATATCGTTTACCCTCCTAAATGACAATTTCGATTCCGGTCTTTCTTCCATGTTAATTTCGCATTCAGTTTGATCCATGATTTTATGGATAGCGTACTGTTGGTCTGATGATTCTGGAGTATTCACTCGTTTTGCATCTAGTAAACTCACGGGATTGCTTTTACTTCAAGTTCTCACAGCAACGAAACGACCTACCAGATGGGAAGCAAACAGCCCTCTGACCCCCTTTCCTAGAAAAAGAAGGTGGGAATAGACCAACGATCGATTCTCCCCGCGGGGTTGTGAATCCCTCCCTCCACCCTTATATGATGGGGGTCGTCCAAATATGTAAGTTTCCATTCATTAGAGTGAGGAAAGAAAGGGAAATTGTAAAAATTTACCTTTGTTAAATATAGTTTTTGATATATCACTGAACAAGTAGATCTTGAAATATTTCTAAAAGATAGAAATACGTGATGATGTTAAGAGCTTTTAAGAGACTAAAGAAATCGTAAGTAATTCCAAAACTGGTGAACTCTGTGATATGTCAGATGTAACACCTTATCTATATAAAAATCAGACCAATTTTATGCCATATGAAAGACGTTTCTGCCAATTTTTTTAAAAAATAGTATTCGAAATTTCGCAGCGAACTTCTACAAGACTTTCAGCGGAAAAAGTTTATAGGTTTTAATCTTTGGCTGTGCTCTTAACTAACATTATTCAAAAACTGGTAGAACGATATGCACTTTAGCAACTATTTGCTCGCTGCTGCTGGGATGCCTGTTAGGGTTTTTTTCTCCAAGCGAAATTACAAATGTGGGCCAGTTTCCCCTTAACGTGCTGCAGAAAGGACAGCTACCCCCAAATATTAAAGCTAAGTCAAACATCTACCTCAGATCACTTTGACCAACAGATGATGTCTCATTTCTCCTTTATCATGAGTCTGACTAGATATGCTAGAACAAGCAAGATAAGAATAATTAAGAAATGTGCTCTTTAAGCAACAATTGAATTAAAACTGTTTCACTTTTAACCTAGCAGCCCGATTTTTTTTAAATCAAAATTCTGATTGGCAAGTGCAAGATTCTCATGATTTGGCAGTACTCCATCAATTCTAATCTATAGTTGCAGCAGAAAAACGAAAAGGAATAGTAATGAAACCAGTCGTTAAGATATTATGAAAGTTTTCAAGATTTCATAGCGCTCAAGTGTTTTAAGCATACATAATAGCGAAACAGAGGCCAAAAACAAAACGAAAAATGAGGCAACTTTAATAGTGCTAGTTATACACCTTAATTAACTTTTCAAAACAAAGACTTAAAAAAGTGTCATAAAAGTCACTCCTTTAATTTGCTGTAAATCATACATAGGTGCAACATCTATATCATCATACTTTAATTCTGCAGCTTCAGATATTTAGATACCACCGAGTAAGAAATGTAGTACATTTTTTTTTTTTTGACTGGGGAGTTAAACCTATAATTCCCTTACTTCTACCACCAAATTCTCTCTGACCATTCACAGATTTCTTTGAAAGAAAAGTTTTACAACATAGAGGTATTTGATACAGCAGCATTCAACTTCTTGCAGAAGTATGATTGTTCTTCATGGATTTATTCACAGTTTTTGATACCAGTACTGCAGATCATATTTCACTTATGCAAAGAAAATCATGATTTTCTCTTTTGAAATGCTATGAACTACTGAATGTTGTACAGCACAAAAATGGTTGATTACTTAATTAACTAAAGATGAGAACTTACAACATTTGATGTTAGCTTTGTTATTTTGACTTTCAATACAAATCAAATTAGTATCCAAGAAATTGAATCTAAAGAATAGGCTGCTTAATACACAGGATGTGCTAAAAGGTCGTTTACAATCATTAAAGGTAGGTCAGGCTTGCAAAAACAAGTCATTTTTGAAATAGAACATGAGGTTTCAAATGCAAAGGCCAACCACTACAGGGAGCTCTTTATCAGTGAATTAAGGAAAAGAAAAGGATACACCAGATAAAGTGTGCATCACAGATTTAATAGAGTACAAATTCACAACACACTTATATGAATAACAACACGAGAAGCAAGTATAGCTTCAGTCAGCAAGTCCTTTGAACACGTACTTTAAGTACCCCATATGTTTATTGTTGATACTGTTTCTTACTCACCATTGTATCTGTCATGCTGTATACAACTTTGTAATGTTGTTGCTCATGCAACTGTGTTGTTGTGCTATTGAAAATTTGCATTCCTTTAAATCTGCGATGCACATTTTACCTGGTGTATAGCTTTCTTTTCTTTAATACACTGACAAGAGGGCCCCTGTAGTGGTTGCCCTTTAAATATACAACCTCATGGTCTACTGTAAAAATGTTTTGTTTCTGTATATGCCTGAACTACCTTTGAAGCTCATACACAACCTTTTGAGACACTGTGAGTATAAACTTGCCATAGACTTTTAAAAATTTCCTTCCAAATTATTTACCAATACTATTCTCATATTTGATTGAATTTTACTTTCTCATATATTAAGAAGACAAAGAGAGTGTATTTTAATTTTCAGAAGAAAGAAAAATTTATTCCAATTGTCGATAGATTTTTTTTCAGTATACAAAAAGTTAAAGTTAGTTATTTAAGTTAACAGCAGTATAAATTAACATTATTAAAATTAGCATTGTACAAAAAACTAGATTCTATTTATTCAAGCACTGGGTCTAAATTAACCCTTCTTAAATCATGACGTTGGTCATTTGCTTTTACCTTTGCTTCTAACTACAGTATTCTATTTTTGATTTAACTTCATTACGCCTGAAAATCAATTTGCAATGCACATTTTTATTCAATATCATAAAGATATGTAATTCTACCTTTTAGAAAGTTATTTGGTTCTTGCTTATTGTAATTATAAAGGCTTATACAATGAACAACAATCTTATGTGTGAATACATGCAAAAGTCAAAAGGGAGGTCTTAATTTACTCATTAATATAGATAATTATTTTGCATATTAGGATTTCTTTAAACTGATGTAAATAAAGAAGCTTTCGGATCAGAAATGCAATTTTAAAACAAAAGTCGAGTAGAAACTTGATTTAAATATATCAATCATTTCTAGAGCCACATTTGGCTACTTAGTAATTCATAACACATACATGAAGCCTTTTTTTTTCTTTGCAAGCCAAAAAGAATCACTTATAACACTAGAATAAATATACTGAACAAATACCTTATGTTAGTTATGCAGATTAGTTTAGCTGAAACTCCTTATAGTTCTAATATTTAAAGGTAAATAATAATAAAAATTAATAGTAATATTTTAATCCTAAAAAAAATTACATACAAAGTAAGTACATGGTTTCGTTGTTTGCTATTCACATACAACTCAAACTCAAGTTGAAAAATCCTCAATATTTAGTTTTAAATGATTTTATATTTATTAAAATTATGTTGATTTTACTATCCATTTCTTTTGTATTAAGAATCCTTCATTTCCGAATGATCTCCAAACCATAATAATGAAGGCAATATTTTATAGAAGGTTCAATACAGCGTACCATACTCAAACCAAAATCTGACTTGAAATAAATCAGAATATGTATTAAATTTCTTCCATGTACAAGAAGTAGTCTTATTTAGTTTTTTAAATTTTATTTTAATATTTAATTTTTTTTATTTTGAAATTACATTCATATATAAAATGAGTAATGAACAATGAATTTTCTATGTATGTAAAACAGGGTTGCGGTGATTTAAATCAGTTGATTAAAATCGCTGATTTAAATCGCGATTTAAATCAACCGATTTTTTTTTAAAAAATCACCGATTTAAATCACTTTATTTTAAATATCAAGTTAATCTGCTTTAATGAAATAAAATTGTACATGCATCTTTAAATAGTGAATTTAAAATATTTTTAAATGTTTATTTAAAGAAAGAATATATAAAACATTAAAAAAAATATTTCATTGAATTGGTATAACTAGAATACTTTCCATATCTTTATTTTTGAGAACACAAGCAAATTAGATTTTAAATAAATCTCTAATGAACAACACAATAAAATGCAAAGTACGAGATGCTCCTTTTTTATAAAATAAAATAAATATTGTAAAAGGATCATGTTCACAAGGCAAGAACATACTAAAATGCAGCGAGTTTCATTTTAATACTGGAGAAAATTAAATAGTGTTGGGGACAACACATTTTTTATATTGAATAATGTTCAAAAGCAAGATATTTAAGTAATGCATATAAATGTTCCAAAAGAAATACAAATATCTACATAGTACAATTTAAACTATGATCTATACTTATGGCAATGTTTGTGTGTGCGTGCGTGCAATGTCCAGGCGAATCTATCACATTTATAGTCATGAAATTTGACACACAGCTGATGGTGACTCAATGCACCTCGAAACCTGAATTAAAAAATTTAATGTAGAAATTTGTTTAACATTTTGTGTTGTTTGGGTTGATTTTTCGCTGTAATTTCTCAATGCATGTTTTTGAACTATTGTACGAAAAAAATAGATACAGCACTGTTCTAATGAAGTTTGTTTTGTACGTTTAACGTAATTTATTGAATTTTGAGAAATTTTTGAAAAATAGTCACTTTTATGTATCTTTTCCATTTGGATTTCTTAAAATTCTCGCTTAAATAAATATTAAACTTTATTTATTATAAATAACAAGCGCATAGAATGGTTGATGTGTAACTTATATTTAGAAACACATTTTTGAGTCCAGGTTAGAAAAAGTTACTTCAGAAAATTTCAGTGACTTGTCACCTAGTTACTGATTTCTTTACTTTTTTATGCTTAGTAAGAAGTAGTCTATTCTCAAGGTCAAGGTAAAATAAACCCTAATCCAAATACTTGAAAGGGGAGAGGAGAAGAGTATGCTATTTAGTTCTTGGAAGATTGCAACATTCAAGACATCCTTAGTCTATTGTCCAATAAAGGGTAGAGAAGGATAATTCTTATTTTTGAAAAGGGGGGGACAGGATTTTCAGTCATTTGTGCAGTTCATGTGAAACAGAGCCTGCTTCTCACTTGTGCAAAATTTGCTTGACCAGAAAAGCCATATCTAAAAATGTTATATATTCTAACATGCAATAATACATCTATAGTCAAGAAATGTTATTTTTATTATATTGCTCCTTTTTTCCTTAATAAAATTGTCTTGCATTTCAAAAGTATATTTTCTTTATATTTAGTTCACAAATATTTTTTAAACAGTTGTTACATGTTTGAATTAATTTTTTTAAATATGTTTTTTTTAAAAAAAAGAGAAAGTACAGCTTAATGACGGGTATGTTGTTATATATATATATAATTCTATGATTGTAGGCCTCATTGTCTAATATACAGATGTTAAATATATATAGTTTTAAAAAAATCATTAAAATAAAAAAAATCTTGATTTAAATTAAAAAAATCCGATTTAAATCAAATAAATCGATTTTTTTGAAAAAAATAAAAAAAAATCAACAACCCTGATGTAAAATAAACATTTTAAATCTGGTACATTGTACTTTTTATAGAATGTTCAAGGTTTGTTGAAACAAGACAGTACACAATATATTAAAAACATCAAAAAGACAATCCCAGGAGATTTTACATTTTATTTAATAAATTTATTCTGCAGTTTTTTTACAAAGGTAGAGAAACAATCATGGAAAGCATCAAGCATGTGTCAGTAATATTTTGTTTTGTCCTCGATACTTTAAATTTGATGACTATATAAATAAATTTACTTTTCACATATGTATAAAGTACAAGAAAACATAAGTTTAAAGATCAATTTATATATGATGACTTTTCACATCAACATGTTGTTTAAAGAGAAACTGAAAAAATATAAATAAAATTTGAATAAACTCGTACTGAAAACAAAAATACTTTGATAACTAAAGTCTAAAATAAATTAATCTTTTGAAAAGAAAGAAAAATAAATAATAAAATGCACTTTGAATTATAACATGAGAAATATATACCAATAATAAACTTCAACAGTAGAATGGGCTATAAATACAACCATAAATTGAGCTTACAGAAAATATTTTTGAATGAATTTTGAAGTACCTTTTTATATACTAGCAAAAACACAGGGAATATAAATTAACACTGGTAGAAAGGTAAAAACTTGATATAATTATTCACAAATACATATAAAATACTAAGTAGCTCTACACACAGTTTATCATCACTTATTTTAAAAATCAATCACAAAAGCTATAAAACACTTTTTAATTATATGAAAGTTTATTAATTAAAAATTCATGGCTATTGCTATTGGCAGTAATGTCTTTTACTTTAAAAAAAAATTAACACCTATATCTGCATAAGAACAATAATTTAATGTGATTACAGTAAAATATTTGAGCCCATGTTAAGAGAGATCAACCATTTCACTAAAAAGGTAATAATGAAGTTTTAAAGGTTATTTCTAACAACCCATTTGGATGTTAATTATTCAATCTATAAAACAAATTGTTGCTTTGTTAGAATAATAAACATTAACATATAAATGCAGATATAAATAATTTGTTTGACAATTTAGAAAGTAAATGCACATGAAGTGAACTAATTTAACAGGAAATGGGGGAGTGGGGGATGTTCACACTCAAAACTGTTACACTAACCAGAAAAACACTTTTGCTTCTTCTTGCAAATATCACAATTCTAAAAATGAAAAATGCACTAGCAGAGTACAAACACTTCCAGATTCTGAAAAATCTTTATAGTTTAGCTGCTGGTAATGACAATCGACCATTCTGATTATTTCTTGAAAAAGCAGGTAAAAACACCTCTGAAATGGAAAAAATTATTTATTGATATGAAAATTTAACTTAATGCAAACATTTTTCATACTAATAAAAGAAACAAAATGTAGAAGGTGTATATTTTTCAAAGAGAAACTAGACATAAATTTCAATTAAGAAAATGGATGTAATGAGCAGAATTTTTAAAAATAAAATTTCATTTTTATTAAATATAATGTAGAAAATTTCACCAGCATTTCACATCGGCATAGTGTATTAATGCCACTTATAACAGAAATTTAGGTCATGTGTTGTCCTTGGATATTTTCTAATATCCAAGGCAATACGTAATATAATACGTAACTTTTCCTTGAATCATCTTATTTCTACATGCTAATTGTGACAGTTTTAACTTTGTTTCTTCTGAAAGGCACTTTCACAAATACCAGGGCATCTCAAAAAAACTTTGTTAAGAAACACTACTCCCAGGGGATTTTCCGATTCTTCTTGGTCCTAACAGAAAGCATATGAAGCTTCAACCCTCAAAGTTTATGGAAAAGTTTATCTGTAAAGCACAAAAATTAGAAAAAAGCTACAAAAATGTAAAATTTTTACAATTTTTTTCAGAAATTTTATATGGATACTAATGTGTTAAAACTGGTTTATATATTTTCTATGGACATGTTTATTTAGAATATAAAACATAAATAAGCTACTTATGACTTGAGAGGGAAAAAAGCATAAGTTCTGTGTTGTTACTTTATAGAAACACCATACGACAGTTATTGTATATTCACAATAACAGCTTAAAAATTTACTAAAATGTTAAAGAAGGATATAAAAATGAATGGAGTATCATTTAAAATCTACAATTTCATTTGACAGTTTAACATGTAACATTAAGATTAAAAGATTATATGCTCACAGTAATTAACTGCCTCAATAACTTATAAAAATTCCAATAACTGTCAAATAATCTCATGTCAACACTTTAGCTACTTTATGTTTTAATCAAAATTGACTTCTTAACGCAAGAGATTTGTTTTCCTACCTTCTTCAATAAACTGAAGTACATTTTGAGTTTGTTCTTCATTTTTGGTTATCGATTGACTTGAATCTTCCATCAGTTTTACCCCTCATTTGGCCATATCATTTACTACTTTTAAGTTCTTGATAAAAGTTTTCATTTCTTTGAACCCAAAATCTGACTACTTATGGTTGATTTTTCACTTGATGAACTATGATGGAGCCTGGTTTAAAAACAATCCTCAGGCCTGGCAAGAAGGTTCTGGGCTTAAAGAAATCAAAACTTTTAATCAAAACTTAAAAGTAATAAATGACACAGCTGAACGAGGGGTAAAACTAATGAAAGATTTCAGAGAATCGATAACTAAAAATGAAGAACAAACTCAAAATCTACTTCAGTCTGTTGAAGAAATTAGGGGGGAAAAAACTCCTTGCTTTAAGATAGTTAAGTGATGACATGAGAATATTTGACAGTTATTGATATTTTTTCAAGTTATTTAGACAATTAATTATTGCAAGTATTTGATCTTTTTATCTTAACGTTACGTGTTAAATAAAATTGTACATTTTGACTTAACACTGCATTCCTTTTTATATCCTTTTTTTAATACTTTAGTAAATTTTTAAGCTGTTATTGTGAACATACAGTTACTGTTGTATGGTTTTTCTATAAAGCAAAAATCCTGAAATAATACAAATATTCATCATTTTTATGCATTTTTTTTTTTTTTTTTTTTCTAGCCATAAGTGGCTACGGGTACAGTTAATACCCATTTGTGTTTATATTCTAAGTAAACATGTCCAAATAGGGCTATATATAAACCATTTTTAACACACTGGTAAAAATAAAAAATGGCTGAAAAAATCCTAAAAATATTACATTTTTGTAGCTTTTTTCAAGTTTTATAACTTTACAGGCAAACTTTCCCATAAACTTCCGAGGGTTAAAATTTCATATACTTACTCTCTGTTAGGATCAAAAGGATTGGGAAAATCCCTGGGGAGCAATTGTTTTCAACAAAAAGTTTTTTTGAGACACCTTAACATATATTAAGTAAATTATGAATGATAATTCTAAGAAGACAAATATAAAAAAAAAAATTACTTCTACTAGTTTAAGGATGGGGAAAATCAACCGTGAGAAATTAATCAAAGCAGTTAATTTTTAAGGATATCTGTATATTATTTTAGGTTTCTGGATTATATAGAGAAAATGCAGATTTAACTAACATCTCTTAAAATATACAATGAGTATATATCTAGTTATGTCAAAGCAATTTATGATGCAAGCATCATAAATTGCTTACCTAAGCTAACCTAAATTGGGAAAGTGCAAACAATGGTATGCCAAATGAAAGTCACTAAGAAATGAAAGAAAGAATCAGGAAAAATATCTGCATGAAGATTTTTAAAGTTTTTAACATGATATGACTTACGGTTATCAAGTGTAAAAGTTCAAATATGAGACTAAAATATTTTATTGCTTATCTACTAGTTATTAAAACTGCTTTTATAAATATAATTAACAGTCCGTTTCATTAGTCGAATTTGCATCCTACTAGAGTTTCACAACAGTCCGTATTTAAAGGTGAACGAGTTCAATTATATTCAGCTTATCCATATATTTTTCTTTCTTTATTATTATAAGTACTTTTTCTTATAATAATTACTATGCTATTCTCTTTATTTTCTGTAATGATCTATAATATCATTTGTAAATTTTTTCCCTTCTTTTTGTTTTTTTAATAAAGTTTCACACATACCCATCCAACTGACAGGGGGCCGTTCTGGCTCACAGTTTGGGGTATGCTGTGGTGTTAAAGTATAGGTCCCCAATCCAAATAAGGATTGCAAAAGATCATAGCAGAATGTTAACCTTTTGCAGCAGGAAAAGTAACTAGATGCACAACTATTAACTGAATACACAGGCTCATTTTACTGCTTCAAGTGAGTAAAAATACAATTGTATAGACTGAATTTTCTGAAAAATTCATTTGTGACTTGCCAATCCATGGGTATTTTCTTTTTTTTAAAAAAAAATATTGAAATCGTGAAACATCAAAATGATGCACCATCCAAAATGGTGCTTGAGAGGGGCCATTCAAATGCAAAGGAATTATATACCATATACTTAACATCTATTGCAAAACAAACTTCAAACACAAATACTTACCTAAGTCTAATAAAATATTTGTGATTTTTGGAAAATTCAGGAGCATTACAGCTTGACCATCTCTATAAAATAAAGAAATAAATTAAAATCCATGAAAAATTCAAAACATAAGGGGAAAAAAACTGAAATCATCACTGACCTTAAAAAACAATTTCAGAACTAGAACATATCAATTAAAGTGCCAAATCATAAAATTTACTTAAACATCTTTATCTCAAAAGGGATATAGTTGGGGGATATAGGCTCAATGGCTCATTTCAAGTAACATATTAAGACTGCATTGATAGATTCCAATGATGCGAAAAAAGATTATTATTGAAAACAATACAACGATTTTAATGCATTTATCAGAAATTCACAAAGTTTTAAAAAATGCTAATTACTCACATAATGCAGAACATCAAAATACAATTATTATCCTTACAAACTGCTAAGAACTTTTAATGAATTAGAAAGCAATGCTTTTTTTTTAAAAAAAAAAAAGATACTTTATTAAGTAAAATTTTTTATTTTCTACAAAATTAATTACCAAGTCCAAAAACACTCAACACAATCAGTAAATCTATTAGTTTCTACTGTTAACACGTACAACATTGATATTGATAATAGCATTATTTAAGAACAATACCTAAAAGTGATGAACAGGAACACTAGTTATTATGATTACAATCAGCAGTTCAATAGTATTTTGAGATAACTAGTGAGAGTTAGTAGTTTTTTTTCTGATTTTTATCACTTATCTTCCAATTTCAATAATATTAATAAATAAAAAATTATTCCTGCTCTTTAAAGTTTTCTTTATCACTAATTTTATTATACATACAATTAAAACAAGTACGATAAAGTTACAGGTTATTCATTAAACATTAAATAATTGCAATGTACACAATAGGGATGCACTCAAAGAGAATAAGACACAGAATTGCATATAATTTACTAAATGAGAAAAATTAAATTGGATTTTAAATTAAATAATTATTAGCAACTAATTCTAATGGAATTTCAGTGTTCTTCAGCAATCAACATACATTGATATAAATGCTCCACAGAAAATATAACTGCTGATGTCTTTTACAATATAAGAATCTAATATACTGCCATGTTTGCACATTTTATTGGAGACATCCCAATTAATTGGAATGTTATAATTATCTTTTTCAGGCATTTCACACAACCCAAACGTTACTTAAAACAGAAAACAAGATAATACACACCAGGGTTCATACACATTTCCTTAAAAGAAAATCAAGGACTCTCAAGGACTTTTAAGGACTAAAAAAAACCCAAAAAATAAGGACCTCTAAATTGAATAAACTTAACAAATTATTGCATGCATTTTTAAATAAAATGTCTCATTTTTGCAAATTCAACCTGATGATAAAGTACAATATAAAACATAGAAGATACATTACAAATTGTATAATTTGTAATTAACACGACAAAAACTCTTAAAAATACGAGTTAATAAATTGATAAAAAAAAAAAAAAAACCATGAAACTTGTAATCAAATATCTTTTAATTCCAAACTTTTTACATCCAAGGTATTTATTTAAATTTTTTCCAGTAATTGTTTTTCTTAGTTCCATGTGATTGAATAAATGTCCATATTGTGAATTTATGTCCTTTGACTTTTCAGCCTCATTAGCTAAATCATTTGCTTCCCCATTTGTTTGGTGTATTTCGTTTGGAACATTTTCTTTTGTTTTAAAAAATCTATTTCTTCCTAGAGCATTTTGTTTCAGTCTTTTCTTTGGATTTTTCACTTTCTAAATACTGCATGTGTTTTGCTCTAGCTGAGGTGGCAAAAAGTAAGGACCTTTTAAAAATGGGCCATAAAAATAAGGATTTGCAAGGACTTTTAAGGACTAAATGTAAAAGTAAGGACTTTTAAGGACGTGTGCGAACCCTGCACACTGAGAAAAATAAAAATTAAAAGGGAAATAATGACCGGTACATGAAAACTTACTTGGAACTTGAAAACAAAGCACCTTGATTGACTAGATGAGTTAAGCAGTTATTTACAATATCCAAAGATAGGCATCGATAGTCCGACAAGAAACCTTGTAACAAAGCATTTTCTATATGACTTTGACATTGAAGTGACAACTTTTTACTAGGTGGATGGTGTTCTTGGTTACTTTGGGACAGATACTGGCAAATCATCTACAAAAAAAAAAAAAATACTTACTAATTCAGAAAAAGGACAATTCTTAAATATAGACTACCATCAATCAATCACACGTAAAAATTTAGTGGTATAGAGTAAAGGAAGTATAAACTCCTCCTCCAAAATGCTCTTGAAAATACTTCAGGTGTTTCGAAATACCTGTATACCTGAAATACTTCAGGTATGGTAATTCTATACTTGGAGACATAGATGCTCCTATACAAAAGATACAGATGGTGGAATAATGAGGGGGAAGAGAATATTATATGCCCCATGCACTGTTTAGTCTTGATATACCAATTAACTAAGAATTGCCAAAATTCAAATTCCTTTCTAAAATTGTAATACCTAAATGGTTCACTAAAGAAGATGCTCATAATAATAATTTTCTAATAGGAAAGAGTACTTACATAATAGCTTTCAAGAAATGTTAACAGCAGTGTGCTTAAGAATTCAAATTTATCAGCAGCAGATGAAAGTAGTGCCAAACTTGAGTCATCAACAGAAATTATATTTTCTTCTTTCAATGATCGAAGAGCATGCATAAAATCCTGTAAAAAAGGGCTTATTACAAAAAAAATCCTGAATAATTAAAAAATTTCACAAGAAAAATGTAACCGACATAAATAATATTTCGAGCAATTTTCTAGTTATTCTGAATATTAAAAAAAAAAAAAGGCCTGTTAAACAACATACCTTTTCATCTGTTTCTCTTTCAAACACAAATTCCCTCTGCAATAATTTTCTCAGAGTTTTGTAACGATGAAATACACTCTCTGAAGAAAACATTTTAATTAATGACAGAAGCAAATAAAAAGTCAAACAAAAGCATTTCAAATATAAATAATTCAGAAATCTTCTTAATAACTGTTAGGTAACTTTAAATTCATCTCTAATATTAATAAAAGTGAATGTTTGAGTGTCTGTCTGTTGGTGGTCTACAGAACAGATCGTTGATCCTAGAGCTACCAAATTTGGTACAGATAACACTTGGAGGGAGGAAGGGTGCACCTCAGAGCCATTTTTTCAATTTTTTATTCAAATTTTAATTATTTTAAAATTAAGTAAATTTTGCCCATTTTTGATAATTTTTTTGTGAATAACTTCTGAAGTAATTAATGATCGACAATTATTTTTATAACATTTTAAAGTGCGAATTTTCACCTTCCTAGTGTTGTTAGTTTCAACTCTGTATGTTATTTCAGCGAATTTTAAAATCTTTTTGAAAGCATTATCTGCTGCTCTGAAATCGGTGAAGGTCATTGAATAGACAATACCCCTCGCGGACGTAGTAATGGAACAAAAATTTTTTTCCCTCTAAATTTTAAACTATTTTTTAATTGATTATGTTAAGATAAATGTCGATTTTTTTTTTTTTTTTACAATTTTCAAACATTTTAAACTCATTTTATGAGTAAACCACTTCTATTTCATTTTGAAATGTGAAAAGTGGCCTTTCCTCTGATATTAAACTTAATGCTATGCGACTTTTTTTTGTGGAATTTTATCAAACTTTTATTCCTGTTTCAAATTATACATGCTTTAACAATCCTTCAATAAACTCAATTAGAATACCACAATCAGAGTGAAACAGATAATGAAACATCAAATTAAAAAAGAATTTAAATAGCTTTTCACTGTTAAAAATGTTTTATACATAAATTTACAATGTTTTCCGATTGCATATGATTGATGATGTTTTGACGACTGACTCTCTAATATTGGCAAGGATTATAGAGTTGATTACTTTTTTTTATTTCAAAAAATTCCTTTTTTATTCTTATAGCATTTTATCAAAATTAAAGGGCATTTCAAATTGTAACAACAATTTCAAATTAATATTTGAGCATAAGCAGCTAAAAACTGCATTCATTTCCTATTCTCTGAACTTTAAATTTCATTTACAAACTGGAAACTTAGAAATTTGAATTTATGCATCTAAAGATCATATTGGATGACTTATTTCATTTTTTGATTTTGGAACCAACTGTTTCATCTAAAAATAAATGAAAAATTCATTTTCATGACATTTTCTTATTTAATACGTTATTAGACTTGAGTTTTCCCAAAAAAAATGACAGTTTATGTTAAAAAAAAAATCAAAGCGGATATAAATAGCTTTATTTATAAATTATTAACATTAAGTAAACAATAACTATTTCAAGCATCCTACATATGTTGCATTTTTTGATATAACTGAATTATTTTAAGTTATAAGCTCTAATATGGGCGAACCAGCTGGTTGCCGAAGGCAGTTAGTTAAAAATAATTTTGAGACTAATAACTACTTGAACCTTCAGATTATGAATAGATGAAATGAGGAGCTTTTTATCAAAAATAAACATATCCATTTTGTAAAGTGAGGTTTTAGAAATGGATGCATTTAGTTTTTGAAAAAAATTAAGAACTTGAGGTAGCTTTACAAAGGGAGGGGGAATAAGTTCCGAGACAAAATGAGACTGTATCCTTGTAAAGTCAGATACAAAGTTAGGAAATTGTAAAAAAATTACATTTCAGATAAAAGTTGATATGTTCACTCTTGATAACAAGCTCCTCAAATCTCAAACATGTTCTTCGAATAGGGATTTTAATCAAGAAAGAGGCAAGTGCTTTATCTCTTATCAAGTATTTGGAAAATAAGGTCTGTGGTTCCTTTCTATCACTTTGGGGTTACTACTTCAGTCTTTTCACATTGGCAATAAATCTATCTATAAACGATGGTATTATTGAACAAAAATACCATCAAACAAAACTATCAGGTTATCAGAGGAGAGAGAGAGTAGTTTCAGGGACAAGTACAATCATAAATGTTTACTGATACAACAATTGTACTAACCTATATTCAGAATAAAAAGTTTCCTGGCACATCATCTGCACCAACCATAAGAAAAAGATAAAGCAAGTTATCTTTAATATTCATTTGACAATATACATATATGTAATAAATCCTTTTCTAACCTGTGCCTTTCAAACAATCCACCATAACTTCCACTTCAGTCACCTAGTTCCTATGACCTCTGCAAGTCTCTTTAAAATGTTGAACCACTATTTCTTATTTATTGCATTCCAATTTAAAGCTATTCCCTATTTTGAACTTACAAAAAGTTCTGTCTCTAATTTCATGCTATTTTTACAAAATTTCACATTCACTGGTGATAAATGCAGCTTTAAGCCCCATATTCTAAAATGGCCATGGACAGAAAAAAAATTAAATTTTCACCTATAAGTTAAACCCAATTGCTTTTGATCTTAAAAAATCATGTGAAGAACAACAAGACTTCTAATGTTTACAGATTTTAAAAACTGTCAATGCCAAACACATGGCATACATAATTATGGAATGAAATAATACAAACAAAAGCATATTCTAATATATGATATTTGTAAGCATAACATATATAAATATATGTTATGCTTACAATGAGAATTATTTCATGATTATCTCTTTTCAATATTCTTGAAATTCAAGCATTACTTTACTGAAGTATAAAATATTGTGAAAATTATTCAGTGCTTTCTTCATATATGTTGATCATTATCCAATTCTGAAAGATTTTGAGAAAACTTATGAGCATTCAATATACAGCTTTTCACTGCCTATCACAACAACAATAATAATTACATTGCTGGTATATTATGTTATCATCACTATAAAAATTGTATATTATTTTTCATCACTATAAAATTATCTGAAGCTGAACTTCAGTTATTAAATATATAGTTGCTCTTAAAATAGATATTCTTGCTTTTGATACATGGCAAACTACTTCAGAAAATGTTTTACCTTGGGCAGAAATAGCAGATCCATTGCATGTCATAGCAAGAGAGATCATGCTAACATGAACCAACAGTTGAAGGGCTTGATTCCCATAATGGTAACCTAACATAGCAGGTATAGCATATTTCACAGTGTTATCATTAAGTCTTGGAACTGTGGAAGCAGAACTCTGCACAAGAACATCTTTAAACGTGACTAGCATGTTATCCATCTGAACAATATTTGAATGGCACTGGATATTTTGAATCAAACTTTCTGTAAGAGTTTCACCACCTAAAATGCAGAGTATAAGAAAAATTAAATCAAAACAGATATGGATACCACTTATAAAATATTTTTCATGTGTTCTCAAGTATGAAACAACTAAAACAATCATGCATTTTGAAGTATGTCTAGTTAAAAGGCAAAGCTTTTAATTCAAAAATATATGCAGTTGAACTTAGCTAATTCAAAACTGATAGATTACAATAAAAAATTGATTAATCCAAATTACGAAAAACTGGGTTTAAAAATGAGAACAGCAAAAGAAAACAATTTTTTAACTAAAAAGAAGCAAAGGTTTTACTCGCAACAAATAAACATTAAGAAATTTTTAATAAATAACGTGTTAATAATTAAAATTTAGAAAATTGTAATTAAAAATATCAATTTCAATAAAAAAACGATATAAAGAGCTTTGGATACAATTATTACACAATAAAACTTCAAAGTAAACAACATAGTTCCACATCATATGTGTCCACAGATTTTAAAAAGCAAGATTTTTTATTGCTTTTATGATTGTACATTGTATATCAGAAAACTCTTGAAATAAATTGAGGGCCTTAAAAAATTATTCACTTAGTCACTGACATATTTAACTATCGAAAATAATTTAGAAATATAAGCAATTTCTTGCAAATTTTTAGCTTTGATTTCGAATTATGCGTTAACAGGGCATAGAAAAAAATTTGAATTATTGTGAAGTTCACATTGAAATTAAATAAAGAATTAAAAACAAAGAGATAGAGAATTTCCTTTAAAATTCATTATGTACATTTTCATTAGTGAATGCATTTCAATAGTGAATACATTATTTCAATAGCAAAATATGAATAACTATTTAAAAGTCTTCAAAGTAAATTTCAAACAAAAATTTTAATTTTTTTTCATAAACAATAAAAAGAATCCCACAATAAAATATAATATTAATAAAACATACAGTGATGCCACATTTGGGAATAAAGTTATTCCAAATGCATGAAAATTTTTTAAATAAAATTTTGTTAATGTACAAGATAGAAATCTTGCACATTAACAAGTTACACAGTTTTATAATGCTCCTTAGCCTGTCAAATTCTTCTCCCTGGAGCAGCTACAAGACTCAGTAATGCAATCCCATGAAAATGAAGAATAAAACTACCGAAAGAGATAACTTTTTAAAAGGGATGTGTAAAATGCTATTAATATCCATAATTTTTTTCTCATATGAATGAATTTAGAAGAAAGCTATAAATTCAACATTTTTCAGAATTTAACAGAGCGCTTGTTGAATTTTAACATGATTAAGAGTAGAAATTTGAGAAGATATGAGCAGTTATATGAACAGTTAGTTAATACAGCACATGCAACATTTTGAAAATCATGCTCGATAAGATTTGAAAATTAAAGTATAAAAATGCATATCATTTTATTTAAATAAAATTTCATGGTTTTTGTATAAAATCTAACATGTTTTAAGAAGTTTTTAACTTTTAATAAGAAACAATAAAATTACCCAATCATCCAAATGTTGTAAAACTGAAACAGCCTATTCCTTAACAGGCTAGTTTTAAAAAGTACAGTACAATCCCGGTTAACCAAACTGAGGGGGAGCCATTTCGGATAGCAATTTTTTTGTTTAAGCCATGAATATCTATTACTATTTTGTATCTAATTACAACATGTAATCCTGAAATGTTTTGAGCATAAAATGAATTCAAACTCTCTAAGGTACATTCATGTTGTTTATTAAAGTTAACACTCTGTCGGGCACAATATTTGCAAGGGTCAGTTCGGGAACAATGTTCCCGATAGGCACAGGTAAACAAAATCATAATTAATATTGTTAATAACTATTAAATTTAATTTTAACATTTTCAAACCTACTTAGGGAAGCTTGAAAGAAAAAAAATGGGTATATCATTGCAAAAAAGTCTCCCCTTCGCAATTATTTCCATGCTATGTATGTTAATATCAAATAATTTCTGAGAATTAGATTAAAAAGTTTGAAATTGAAAATTATAATTTTTTTTTAATGACAAGATTTGTCTTAACCTTATGTAGCCAGTATCTATTTTAGCTAAGTGAATTCTCAGATCCCTTCTTAAGATAGATTTTAGCAGAAAATTAGGAAAGAACCTCATGCCTTTCCTTTTAAGTTACTGATGAAGAAAACAAGATTTGTTATTCCTTTGTGGGATTACCAATTCTCATCTTCCCTCACTAATAATAAATCTATCCATGACACGAGCCAGAATTCAATAGGACAAGGGAGCTATACTGTCTACAGGGTGATTCAAGACCTCATAGATTAACACAACAAAGGGGAATGAAATCCTAATGCCCTAGTTGGACACATACCACCCTTACCAAAAAAGGTTAATTAAAGAATTTTGTAAAATACAAAAGAATATATATTCATATGAAATATTTAGCAACCCAATATAAATTAAACAAAAACATTAAAAATTTATAATTATATTTCATAATGCAAAACAGATAAAACTGACAAAAATTTTCCAAAAAGCTTACTGGCACATATTGTAGCTCCAGATCTTTTAATTAATTCTTCTAACCAGTACACATAATCTGTAAGAACATCGATATGAACTCCTGCTCTTGCAGTAGAGGGCTGGCTAATTACAAGACACATGAGTGGAAAGGGTGATAAAAGTAGATTGCATTGATGCATTCGTATTACATGGTTAGCCAAATCTCGGCACAGCTGATGTTCTTTCTCAAAGGTAACAGACAAATCTCTATAGTACAAGAAAAAGTGAAATACTTTTTGGATTTTGTTAAAATTCAAATGCTAAAATTTTTTTTAAAAATTCATTTGCAAACATTATAAGGGAATAAATATTCATCTTATATAATAAAGCAGTTTTATATTTTTCAATGATATCAAGTTTGATACTGTACATTTATGCTAGTTGAAATTTAATATACATTCGAAGTTTTGAACCAAATAAAACAGAAACAGCCAAATAAACATTTATTCATAAAAAACTTTTTAATGCCTTGAGCGTAAAGCATATATACAATATATATAAATGTGTATGTGGAGGGAGGTTAGAATTAAAATATATCTGTTCAGAGTACGGTGTAGATTTAAAAAGAAAAAGAAGAAAAGAAAAAAAAAACAGTGATCATAAGAGAAAACCCAAATCTCAGTGGAATTAATTTCAGAATATATAGAGAAAAAATGTTAAAAACATGATTTTTTTCTTTCTTTTTTTGCACACTTATGAAAATTGTCAGTATTTACCACTCTTCCATACCACTTGCAATTGTAATGACTGAAACGGTAGGGATTATTAGCTTATCCCCGTCATTTAATCTGGAATTTTTTTTGCGTCAGTTGTTTTTCCATTGTTCTAAAAAGCAGACCCAGATTCAGTGTTCTTTTGACTACTAGTTTTTTCCTCCCTGCAGTGCCCTAAATAGAGATACTTCAATTCCAACCACCTGGTATATGTATACATCTGGCTGCAAGTTTAACACAGAAAAATGTTTTATAAATTTTAAGTTTCCTAGGCTTGAAAACTATTGCTTAATTTGAGTAAATACAAAGTTTAAACAAGCAAAACTTGGGGAAATCTTAATTGTTAAATTTCACAAAAATTCAAAAAACATTACAAGCATGGAATTAGAAATAATAATAACAAATAATCTGTTTATTTTTCAATAACTTGTCTTGATGTTTGATGATTTGAGAAATTCCATCAGAAAGCTAAATTACATTTAAAAGAACAAATTATCTATATTTAGAATAATCAAATCATAAAATAATTGTTACTGCAGAATAAAAGCCATAACATCTTTCTAATTTATTTATCATAATATTTTCAAGTATTATTAGTTTTTTAAAAACAAATTTAACGGGAAAAAAGAAAATATCCTCCTTTAAATACATATATATTGCATTTAAATCTTTTTTATGCTGTTAAATCAAGAAATATCACATTTATGAATGTATTAATTACACCAAGTGATTTTTAAATGGAATGCTTAAAACCTAGAACATTATATTCATATTTAGTTACAATGATTATTTATAGAAAATAGTTACCTTATAGATATGAACAATAAAGTTAATTTCATTATATTGATTGCTCTAATTAAAAACCCAATATATTAGTCCATGCAATAAGAAGAGGGTTAATTAATATAAAACAAACTGGCACAAAATTTTAAGATACTGATTAAAACAAAAGTAAAGAAAATCTTACCTAGGATGAAGATTGTGAACACTTCTATCATAACCTCTAAAGTAATCCCTCAAAGATATCTGTTCACCAAATCTGACATACACATCACCATAGAAATCTGACATAACTTTACGAGCTTTGATTAAACCCTAAAATAAAAAATTGCGATGAAGTTATGCAATTTTAGTATATTTTAAGAATTTTAACTATTTTTCAATACATTAAAGACAACATGGAATATCATATAAAAGTTTTAATGAAATTTCAATGGTTACTACATGTAAAAATACTACACACAGTAAATAACATTAATAAAATATGGAATGCCGATAAAGTTTGTGCATAGTTTAAAATAGTTGCAATTTAATAATAATATAAATCAACAAAAGAAATCAAACTAAATTAAAGTATAAAACAAGATGGAGATACAACAATTTTAAAGTTATCAAAAGAAAAAGGCATACAAGAGCAAATAAAAGTACACATGTTAAAAATACACATATTAAAAATACACATATTAAAAATAAATCGTATTTATGTTATTTTGCTTTCTTAATAAGAATATATGATAGAAAGAATTTGTAAAAGCTTGATGCATTCAAAAATATACATTTTTTTTTGTTAGAAATTGAACTAAAAATTTACTAATATTTCTGAATCATTGTTGATCTACAGCTTCACTAGCGAAAATAAATTGTATTCTTTGGTTGGTTACATTAAATTCTACTTCTTTCCAAGAAAGTTTGGATTCCAATGCAAAAAGAAGCATCAAACAGGAATTCTTTATCTAAATGGAAGAAAAAACTTTAAGAAAGAAGTTCAGTGATAGGACACAATCTTATAAGCCATGGGTTAATGAAGACACTGTAGCAACAATAAAATAAAGTCATTAAGACAGGCATAACTAGAGTTGAAGCTCTAGTAATGATGTAAGTACTGGTAGATTTCAGTTCCGTAATGAGTCAACAGAGACAGGGCTGGATTCACACATTTCTACGTTCTATGCCACACAAAATATATTCTGATTCCTCTCTCAGAAAAGTTAATATATAATTTTCAATTTGATATACAATAGTTTATTCTTGAAACAAATAAGTACTTAATAAAATTTTAATAAACTTTGAACCAGATTAAATTTTTTTATTCAAAATTGCTTATGAAATAACAAACACTCCACCAAATTTCTTGAAATCGCACAAATACCTACTAGAACTTTTTGTTAGTGCTTTCACATTTCATGAAAAGGCTTGAAGGGTCATTAAAGTGGGTAGATCTTATTAAATCTATTTCATTGCAAAGAAGGGCAAGACATAAGATCTACAGAAGACTAAAAATGTATCACTTAACATATTAAATGTAAAGAAAATAAACTGTAAAAATGACAGACAGTAATTGTAGAAAAAGGACATTTTATGTCTTTTCAAAATAATACTGAAAATTTTTGAAATGTTTGGTTGTTATTTTTCTGTATGTGAGCCCTCCTGATGACTGTACCCTCGATTATGGCCTAGGTTGGCTCTATGGGAAATTTGGTCCTGAACAGAGATTCTAAAAAGGTAATAATCTTTAAGTTGAATTCAAAAGATTAATAAAAAAAACATCAGAATTTTAACAAATTATTCTATCACATATATTTACAAAGGAAAAACTATTATAAATTGCATATAAACTTTATAGACACCTTGTATTTTTACTAGAAAAATGAATAAGAAAACAAAATTACTCTAGTGGATTCTTTTGGTTTCGGTACTCCCAGCAATTCATATGCGTACAGCATTTCTTCCAAAGTCCGGTCATAACTTATGCTGATTGGTACAACAATAATGTCGGGTACTTTAGATGAAAAAAACATGTCAAGAATAACCTGCATCATTCCTAACCAAGGGGTAGGAAAAATCAAAGTTAACATAAGCCATAATGTAAAAGAATAAAAGCATTAATCATTTCATTATCCCCATAGTCAACATGCAAAAATTCAGATAAAAATAGACAAATATGGCATTCATTTAATAATTTTCTATCTTTATTCCTCTTTAGTGTATGTTCCTCTTAAAGTATAAAATCTGTTATTTCATAAATTACCTAATTATTTCATAAAAATGATATACAAAATCAATTAAGGCATAAAACATAGTTATGATCTATGGTTTAACTAACTATTTCATAGAATAATACCAACTCCATTGAACCTTTAATGCCCAAATTGATATATTTTCATTAAATTATATTTAAACAGCAAGCTTAACTTAACTGTGAAGTAAAATTAAATGTGGAAATCCCCCCCCCCCTTTTTAGAAAAACTATTTTAAAAAAATAATCTTTTACAACTTTTTTTTTACATAAATATTAAAGATTTTTAAAATATAGCAGAATATCAAAAAATAAAAATCACTTTCTTATTCCTTGCATTACCTCAAAAATAAATCACAGGGGAAAAAAAAAAAAAAAAATTCAAAATGACAACATTTTGACCTCAAAATCTGGCTAACTGGTGGTATATGCCTGTTAAAAACTGTTTAGGAGTTTGCTAATACCTATTGATTTCATAGACAAAGCAAAAAAAGAAACAATGGAATGCATTTGTTTAACCACGGAAGTGAAATGTAACTGCACAATAAATAGGATGCTAGGCGTTAATGGGTTAAAGGACAAAATAACACATTAATTTCTTTTACTTAAACACAAAATATTTAATAATTACATTGATTTGAATGATAAATGATTTAAGTCGTATGAGGAAAAAAAAATGTAATGAAAGACAGGTTTGATTCTTTACTAAATAAATATGATCTAAAAGAGAAGAGTTCTTTGCTTACCTACAAGTAGAATAGTATTTCTACATCATAATCTAATTCTCAAGCATTAGTTAATTTAGAAAAACAGTAGTTAATATTTAGAATTATGCAATTCAACTGACTTCATCCATTATTTCATCATATCTGTCTCTCTCTATATATTTTATGAAATAACTGAACTGTCTATAGAAGTCTGCCAATTACTTGTCTGAAATAAAATTAAATGGTGACATTTCTAGACACTGAATAAACTATTGTAAGTATGTAAGGAAAAATTCAAAATTAGTCATGATAAGTGAGATTTCTATTTTATTGCATCCAGTTGAATATTAAAATAAACATGATTTACAATATAAAAATTATATCTCAAAGAACATCCATATCATTTTCAATACATTATTATAAGGAAATGTATAAAAATAAAATTCTGTCAAAGAAATGAAATTGTAGCAAGAATTAGAAACTGACTTAAAGAAAGGACAGGAAAAAAAAAACCTATAGAAGTAAACCAATTACTTGTTCAACATCTCTGATAAAAAACAGCAAACAATCTTTTGTTTGATAAGTGAAAAAGTACTAAGAAAAAAAAGCACGTACAGTTGAAGTTTTCTAATTTTCACACACAGAACTTTTAGTCAGCCAACTCTTTGAGAACAGCATACATAATATTAGTTGCATAGGTTTTTTTTAGTATTTGCTTACAAACAAAATAGCACTAACTAAAAGGTCCCTTTGATAATTTTCAAATACTTTGCATGAATGTTTTTATTATAGGTGTTGCTTGATTAAGCAGTCAAAATAGCCAAGACACAGAAAAGTACTTGCACTAGCATATTCAAAAGAACTTTCAAATAAGATACATTTCATACCTCCAAGGTGAAATAAAATAATTTGAGATAAAATCAAAAGACAATAGAATTAAATCCACAAGAAATGATTGTCACAAATATAACCAACTTTGTTTTTAGAATTTTTCTAGAGAATTTTCTGCCCCCTTCACATAATACTGAATTTTTTTCACTACAAAAATCAAGATTTCCCATGACTAAATCAAAATAAAACATCCAAGGAATTTTGTGATGACATAGACATTGTGGAAGTTTTAATATATTTGTAAAGGTGAAATGATTAAGTAAGAAATTACAATATACTGTTTAAGAAAAAAGGAATAAAGCTATTACCAATATATAGTCTGTAATTAATAACAGTGTCAAAAGATAAGATAAATTACATTGGTCATAAATTAAAACACAAAAGAATTTATTGCATTAAATAAAATTTTAGGATGCATTTTCTATTAATATTCAAGAGGACAATTACCTAATTTTGGCACTAGTGATTTAGCAGATCTACTACGAGTTCCTTCAATGAAGAATTCCATTGGGTATTCACAACCTTCAATATGAGTTTGCACAAACTCAGAAAACAGTTCACGGTAAAGGCGATCTCCAACAAAAGATCGTCGTATGAAAAATGCACCAGCACCTCTAAGTAGAAAGCTAAGAAACTTCAGCCCCAAAAAGTCTGAAAAATAAAAAAAAATACAAATGAATTGTGATTTCTTATGCATGAATATTCATGCTCATAAAAAAAATAATACTCTGAGATACAATACTGTAGCGGAAATATTATACTTATTCTGTAGAGGAAAGGATACAGACCCATGACAACTTTCTGAAATTGTAAGACATCTGGTAGACTGCTAGTGCCAATCCCTGTTTGGGCTTCAGTTAGATATTATATTGGAAGAAATTCATTTCAATTTAGGACATTTATTCTTGACAGAGAGTCGAACAAGTTTCACTTTTCCTGATTGATGATTTTTGATTTCATCATATATTACCTATTTCCTACTCATAAATATGATTTATTTAACCTGATGTCAATTAAGATTTTTTTGTATACCTTTTGCATTTAATTCAAGATGCAACAAAACAAAGATTTGAACTTGGTTTTGAGTTCAAACAGCCCCCCCCCCCATGTTTAAACTGGGGAAAATTGGGCCCCAATATCTGGGCATGTATTGGTCTATTAGCTTTATTGAAATACAGTATGAGTTTTGAATTGAAATAGCTCCTCAGTGTCACCCTGAATGCATGCAATGCAAGAGGGCATAAAAGAAATTGTTTTGTGTCACTAGCATTCTTTCCAAAATGTCTTGCAAACTGTTCTATTCAACCGAAGATTACCTGTTTATTGTTAAAATAGGGTATTTATCTGGCAAAAATGAAATACTGTTCTATGGGAGTTGTCTTCAACATTCAAAAACAGATCTAAGCCAATATCACAGAGTTTGGCATACAAGCTATCACCTGTCAACACCAAAATCATTATTTAGGTGCATTGCTATGTCTACCTTATTCAACAGATATTAATCTTCTGTCTTTGAGCCATATGAAAGACCTGATTAGCCTCAATAATGCTATAACCGACTCATTTTCAAACATAAAAAAAACCTTTGAATTTATATCTGATAACTTCTCGACTAGATTGTGTTACCTCTGAAGATTCTGACTTAGAAAACAGTATCCATTACATTTCTTTTTCATGTTTTTTTAAAGACGAATTTTAAAGATCTGCAACAATTCAAAAGTTATTTTAATCACTTTGTATTTAACCCTCCGACTGCGTAATTTTTAAAAATCAATATTTAGATGCAATGTTTGCAAACAAGTCCAGATACTGTTTTTATTTATATGTAAAGCTTTATTAGTATAACATTATCCAACACTATAAAAGTACTAAGTAAACACATTAGCATGTGAAAATTGCAGGATGCAGCAGAAAACAGACTTGCTTCCAAACCCACAGAAATCGTTAGTCAGAGGGTTAATCAAGACTTTCCACAAATGGGGTTAAATATTTATAACCATCAGAATGCTTCGCCCACGAATATTTCATGAAATACGTAGCCTAATGTTTGAGTAAGAGTTTAGTACGCAGAAAATTTTTCCACAACCTCTTATGATGCAGACATGCAAAATATTGGAAAAATATTAGGCGGGGGGGGGGGGGGGGGATCGAACTTGGGTCTAGGGTAAAAAGTTTTACCAATATCTAAAAATTTAACCTCTTCTGGGGATATTATGCAACAATGAAAAAAATTACAAGTGCATTTCTATTCAAATATATCAAGTCACATGCCAATTTATTCAATAATCAAGAATGTTGTTTATTTCAACTTCATTTGCAAAATGTGGTAATATATAAACTGTAATAAATTCTTCAGGAGATAAATACAATGATATAATTCCTTGTTTTTGGAATATGTCCAAAACAAACCAAAATGAGGCTTCATTCGCATTAAAAAAATATCTAATAAAAAATTTCCATACTTTTAAGATAATGAAAATAAATCAGAAGCAATTCTTAAGGATGTTAAGAATGTGTGAAAATTCCATTTTATTTCATCCTTTACTTATTTTTTTTTACTTACTTCTAAGGGCAAATAGAATATAGTTTGTGAAACACTCTTTCATGAAATTCTTTAAAATATCAATTACAGAAGTAATTTATAAAATTCATTTGTATATTCAATTCAAATTTTGATTTTAAAATACTATGTTTTTGTGGTTAGGAATGACAAAATAACATTCAAGTTCTATTACCCCAGAATTGAAGAGAATTATATCTCATTCAAAATAACCAAAGTGAGAAATAAACAGAAGCCAAGGTACAGATCAGAGAATGAAATATCTCTAGAATATCTAATAGTAAAAAATTATATATATATATATATTCTTCTCAAAAATGATGATTAGGAATGACAACATATAGATAAATAATGAATATAAAATTAAATATTTTTATAAAGGTGAACAGTTTTTTACAAGATTGAATGAGGAAAGCTCAGAGAAAAAAAAGAAATGATAAAAAAAAAAGTCAAATTAGCCATGGTTGGGACCTGGACAATCCATATGAATCTTCACTACGCAATAAACAACATTATTATTTTAATATTATAATTTTAATGAATTAAAATCTTAATTGACTTACAGATATTTTCAACATATAATATATGCAAAATATGAGTAATTATAATAATAGCAAAATGGTAACTTCAAAATTTTAAAAACAAGCCTGTAATATGTAATGTATAGTGTAAAAATGCTTCATATTTTATAGAAAATTTACAAATGATGCAAGAGAAAAGCATAAAAAATTGTAAAAATGAAAGATTACAACAATACAGGAAAGTACTTACCAAGCCCAGCAGCTATAACAGGAAGAGGCAAGTTGAAATAAAAGCATACGTAGGAAACTAGTAAGAAATCAGCATAACTTCGGTGAGTAGGTAAAAATAATATTGGATATTGATTTGATATACTTGCAATCTAAAATAAAAAGCAAATAATTAATACATAAATAATAACTACTGTCAGTGAAACAGCGAACTGACTGCATGTTATTAAATTTTACTAAATTACGCCATCGTCATTTTATAGTTTTATGAAATACAATAGAGCTTCTAAAGTTTTAAAACCATAATGAGAATTAAGGTTGTAAAACTTAGTAAAATCTTTTAAATTTAACCCAAAATTGAGCGATTCTTCAAAATTAGTAAACAAAAAATAAGTATAATGAATATTTGGAAAAAAAAATACATTGATAAATAACAGTAATAACATTCATGTTTTAAACCTCCAAATGTCTGAAACTGCTTTTTCAATTTATTGTGCCAGAACAAAAGCAGAATATTCTTATTTATTTTTACATACTTTTTTCAAATTCCAATGGCACAATATACTTGAGATTTCAAAGTTTCTATTATACATTAAGAATTCCAATCACATATCTGTTTTAAAAGCTTATTTCTAAGAGCTTAAAGAGAGTCAGTCAAAATAAATGCCTGTTTGGAAGAATAATCATTGCCAATAGATTGGTGTCATTATTTTAACAAATATTTGGATTTAAATGTTTTAAAACATTAATTAATGCTTAATTATCTACTTATTTGTTCTTCCATTAGGTACACATTCTAGGTGGCAGAGGGAACAGAAATTTTTGAATACCTATGGTCATTTAAAAAAATAACAATGAAGCTCAATATTATAGTCTTTTACACAGATAAATAAAATTAATACTTAAAATATCATACCTTTTCCATTCCTTTCTTGTTGACAAAAATTCGTCCATAAACACTCTTCATAAATTTTGAGAGTACATAGCCAAAAAATCTGATGACTCGAAATTGAAAATTGTGAGACATTTCATCAATTATATTTCTTGCCTCTTCCTCAATTTCTTCTTCTGAACATCCTTTTTCATTAGTTACCTAAAGAAATTTTAAAATGTGAGGGAAAAAAACACCGAAAATGTAACACTCTAAATGTTTGTTATGATTGAATGAAACTTTTAAATCATTTCATATTACTAATGGAATTCTAAAAAAATAAATTTGAGAAAAATTTCAGATTGAAGGAGAAATTAATTAGATGTGAAATTCAATACTATATTAATCTTACAAGCATATTTAAATAAGGATATAAATATGAAGGACAATATTAAAAATAACAATTTTTGGAATTTTTCTGTTACCTCAATAGTAGTTAAAGACAAGCATAATTATAATTTCTGTTACTGCATCAGCTGCCAAAATGTATCAAATATAACAGTCTACACTATAAATTACAAATTCTGCCAGCATCTACTAAACACATATTTGTATAGAATTCAGAATCTGCTGGTCTTGTGAAGTAAGGATAATATACTTCAACAATTTGGGCTGCATTTGTCTACTGCCAGTGGAAAAGTGTTATATTTGGTATGAATTTTGGCAGCTGCCAAGTTTACAGAAAAGTAGAGGATTTTATTTTGCTATGAAGGCAGAGGATATTTTTCAATTTAAGTGCTGGTCTCAATGATGCATTTATATTACTTGATACATTCTAAATGCATATATAATGTTACTTCGTGTTCTTTTGAGAGTTTAAGTTTATTCATATTAAAAGTATAACTTTGAATTTATGAAATGAAGTGTTTTGATTAATACATTTTAAAGATCAAAAGTTATATTTAAAATTATCTGATTAATATCCCTCGACAAATCCGTAAAAAAGATATTAAAGTGCATTTGTTGAGCTTAGATGGTAGTTTACAGTAACATAATACAAGAAAATATCAGTGACACAATCAAATTTAAATATAATTTCTGTTTAAACATTAATGATTCTGCGTAGAAATTAAGCACTCTAAACTTACACATTAAATTGTGAAGCAAGAAGAAGGCAATGAACTTTTCTGTAGCATTTTCTATCAATAATAATAAATAAATGAGCAAAAAAACTTTATAAAGAAAGAAAACAGTAACATTGCTTTCTGATGATAATTCAGCAGGAAATTATTCGAAATCAGTGGTGTGAAGAGTTACCAAAAATTACTGAAACAATTGCATTTTTAGTACACATAATATGGACAATATTATATTCATTAAAGCTTTAAGAATAGAAATATATAATAATATCACAAATTTGGATCTGTACTAAATTGTGCGAATGCCCATGCTCCACACGACATCTGAAAAGTCACACGATTGGTGTCCGGGAGAAAAATGTTATGCAACGAGCATGAACTCAACAGAACTACTAGCAAGGTAGCAGTGAGCAGAACTTGTAGCTTGCTCACAATACAAGGCACTAACCACTTGCTTACTTACTCCTTAATTCTCAACTATTTAATTAGATGACATCTCCTAGTTTAGGAATGTGTTGTCATTTTAATTCAATTGAGAACATAAAGGACAGTTGAAATGTTTATGGATTTCACTTAATTTTTTGTTTCGAATTATAGTGTCTTTGTTTCATTTTACAATTGTGATAATTTGATGCACGTACAGAGAATGGTCAGTTAAGGGGTTAAGCATGTATTTTTAACTTGGTACCTGCAACTGGTTGGCAAGCTAGAAATATTGAAGAGAACAATTATTCAATACAAGATCTGTTCCGACACATTCTCTTTTACTAACTGGGCCTAGTAAAGAAACTTTATGCAACATGACACATACAATATTTTCCAAACTTAGTGTTAGTATCACATAGTTGATGTATTTGGGGTATGTATATACATTTTGGTAATTATTGCACTAAATACAAAGAATATCTTATGCCAACATTTAGACGTGAAAAAAACAGCCACTGAGCTAACAGAAATGTAGTAAAGTTTTGTGTCTAGTAGGGATTTAACGAATATTAGGCAACTATTCGGTCCTTTTGCCGAATACTAAGCAGATATTCGGCTGAATACATTCAGGACAATAATGTTTTTAAATGTGCTTTTAAATTCACATTTAACAAAGAATATTGCAGAATTACATATCAGTTGCATGGTGCATAGGTATATTTAATAAAATTACATATAATTTATCAGCATTTTCAGGAGAAAGTCTGTTTGGTTTGGTTTCATACACATATAATACTAACTAGGGATGTAACGAATATTCAGTATTAGGCCTATTCGGCTCTTCCCCAAATATTCAGTCTGGCCAAATGCTATACAGGTATTCCGCAGAATAAATTCAGGATAAAATGTCTTAAAAAAATGCTGTTTAAAATATATTTAATAAAGAATATTGCAGAATTACATTTCAGTACATTTATTATAAAAAAAATTAATATTTAATGAATTTTAAGTTCATAGTACATAAGTGTATTTAATAATGTTGCATATCATTTATTAGAAGTCTGTCCATATGGTTTCATATATATTACCAACTTCAGAAAATAAAAGGTCACTATATAATTCTTGCAGGTGCTGAAAGAAATTTTCTTGCTAAATTTTTTTCCTCCAATGGACACTCCATCCTACCTATTAGAAATTCTTTAACAAAATAAGAGTTTACTTCTAGTAATTTTAATTTATCCATTCAATTCTCTTCTGTGTTTGTCATTGTCTGCAATGATGACCCTTTTATTTCTTTGAAGAAATCCCAAAATGATGAGGGTTTTTCCATTTCTTATTATTGGAATTAAGGTATTTAAAATATTACAAACATTAGCACAGGGGCGATTGTGGCTTCATGAAAAAATACCTGAAATTTTAGCAAGAAAATTATGTGTAGGGAACGGATATGTATTCATTCATTACAGCGCAGATTCAACTTTAGCATGCAATTTTTAATATGCTTTTTTAACATCAGAAATTGATTTTGTCTTAGTTCATGTGTTTTCAATAACATTCTATAAAACACAAGAAAAGAAACCATCAAAATTGATAAGAAAACAATATTAAAAATATAACAACATTTTGTATGAATAGCATTAATGAATATGTATATCAATTCTTATGGGACCATTCTTAAGCGAGTCTTAGTTATGGTATGGCATTTTCTAAAATATCATTTGAATTGACTCAGCATAATCCAAAGTAAACAACAAGAAAATATGAAAAAAATCCACTAAACCTAAATTTTTTTTTTCTTGGGTTTCCACATTTCTTATAAAAAAATGTTTCATATCACTACAAAAATAGTTACTCATTAAATGATTTTTTTTTAAGAAAATGAAAATTAGGACTTCTAATTATATTTTAAATAAAACATTTCATCTTAGAACTCTGTAATATGGATTATAATTTGCATAATACGTAGTAGAAGCCGAAATTGCATAGAAACTACGGAGAATCAGTAGTAGTTTTAGTCTTTGGCAGTCTTAAGTTTTAAAAAATAGATTTATCAGAAAATACCGGAATTCCGGTATTAAGTATGAAGAAAATACTGGATTTCCGGTATAATACCGGAACAAAATCACCCCTGCTAGCATTAACATTTTTTTGAATATATAAATAATAACAAAAATCAATTTTATTTGAACTTAATTTTTTTCATTTAAAATTTGAAAAATATTTCATTTACAATCGAAAGTGAAATGTTTTTAAAAATTTGTTATTCGACCAAGTCACTATTTATTACATCCCTAGAAGAGAAGCTTTTTCTCTTATTAACTAGATACAAAACACTTGTGTATTTAGTAAGCATTTTAATTTAAGAAGTTTAAAGTTTTTTAACAAAAAGTTTAGAAACAGCTAGAAAGTTTTATAATAAATAAGAACAAAAAGAGTACAGTTTAAATCTCTGATCAGTATCTCCTCTGATAACATGCATGACTTGTTTTCGTACATGAATAAAATTAGAGTAAATAATTTCCTGTTTGAGGGCGAAATTGAAACCAGGAAGTAAAGATCATTATTTAAAGAGTGAATAAGCAATTTACAGTCATTTCCAACAATTTGAAATTAGTTAAATTATCATTAAAATAATAAATTCTACGATCAGCATTGTTTCCAAAGACATAATTCAGATGATTAGAGCATTTTTATTTCAAGGTTAAAATACTAGAGATCAGCAAAAGATACATACAGAATATTCTACCAATAAAATAAATGGCATGCTTAGAAATATTACAAGTTTATTCATTAAATTTTCGATTATCCTCCAGTGATTAATTTCATTTTTCACATCTATGCGCTTTATTTTAATATATTAAAAAAACTTATTACTTATATATTTCTTGTTGAATAATGAAAGAAATAAACTTTAATACACAACACTTTATTTTCACCATGTTTTCAGAAAAAAATTTTAAGTAAAAAAGGGCCACATTTTAGAAAAATTACAGATATAATATTTATGACTATCTCACATTTTGATAAATACAATTAATTTTACTGTATTTATCAAAATTATTATCCTCGAATTTGAATTATACTTAAATATAATTATAATTCAAATTCAAGACATTTGATTAAAAACTGGAACAAATACAGGATAAAGAATCAAGAATAAGATTGTCTGGTTAATCTTGGACATCTGGTCACTTTAGTGATAACTATATCTCAGGAATAAGAACAACAACAAAAATCTACATAATAAGGATAGAAGCTGTCACTTAAAAAAATAGAAAGACCTAAAAATTTTCTGAATATGGAAAAAATATATTTCCATATTGACGAACTGCACTAAAGTGTAAATTTGGACCACATGATTGAAGGAATAAAAGAATTAACTAGCTCAGCATAACGAAAATCTGGATACAGTACTGTCTTTCAACATACCAACAATTTTTATTTCGTAATTGAGATTTTAACTGAACTTACTTGCTTTATTACAGACTTAATCTTTTCACTGGATAATACATGCTTCTTAATATCTTCTGGAGTTCGTTTAAAGGAATATCTACATGGTGGAACATTCCAAGTTTTTAAAGCCCAACCTATGTCACTAGTTTTCCTTCGATCTTCCAAAATATCAATAAAGTCACCGTTTAATGAACACATGATGCAGTATGGTCCACCCCCTTCAATAAAGTATCTGTTACATCTAAATAAAAAGATTTTTTATATTAGTATATGTGATGTAGCAAATGATTCATTTAATGAAATAATTATGAAACAGCTAATAAAAAACAAAAGTTCAACAGAAAAACAACCGACAGGACTTAAAACAACCAGAAACTATAACTGTGATAATACAGCACCTTCTGTTTTTACTTCAAAGAATCTTCTAGTTTTCATCGGTGTTAAAAAATTATGAATTGTATTAAATAACTGACTTCTAAAACTTCAAAAAAAAAAATTAGTTAATAAAGTACTCACCATCTTCAGTTACCAATGAATGGGAGTATAGAAATGTAGACAAATAATATAACAGAAAAATTATCAAACTGCCGTTATTTTTTTTCCAAACATATCCTATAGCTGACGTTTTCTTTTGGTAAAATTTAAAAACAAACGCAATCACCAAAAAATTACAAGTTTCCGTATATTATTTAGGATTTACCGGCATCGAATGTCAACATATCATTTCACGGTCTTTTTATTTTAGTTTTGTTTATTTGTTCTGAGTGACTTATCTTAGGTTTACTATACAATCACTGTGCCATGAGCAGAAGTGCGCTAAAGTCGTATTTTTCAAATGAAACATTTCCCGGTTTTAAAATAAATAATATTTTTTGTTTCTTTAAATAAAACAAATAAAAATGCTATATTTATGTATAATTTCTACTGTAAGCATTGATTTGGGCAAAATAATTAATTTCATGCGCTTAAAAAAATCGTCAAAAACAAGCGATAAAGTGCCAAATATTATGAACGGACTCTACAATAGAGATCGGCGATTGGTCATTAGAAACACGCCACATTACGATGGACAAATGAAATGTGTTTAAAAGGGAATCTGTATAAAACAGGCACGCACTTTAATTGCAGACCTCAAATTAATGCGGAGAGAACCGATAGAAATGCCTGAATACTAAAAATTTAATAAAGATTTTTTTCCCGTGTAACTTCCTACAGTATTTACTTAGGGACTCTTTGGAATCCCGTGGAACGCAAGACTCATAGAATAGCATTTCAAATTAATATGTTTCTGGAACTGCGATTAGACGAGGCAGTATTATCGTTCGTTATGGCAATTTGATGGAATCAAAATGGAGGTTAATAAGTTCAGATTAACCTCCTGTTTTGAAGCTCAGCGAGGCCTATTTTGGCAATGGAGTCTGTTTTATGGTGTTCCGCTGATTCAACGAGAACCTTGCCCAACCACATCATACCTTCACAACGTAACTTGTGTCTTCAGCGGCCTTAATGCGGCGTCAAACTCATTCCAAACTATAGCAAAAACAGAGTACGAACACAACCTCGGATTAGAACCCGCGACCTCTCGCTTCCTAAACCTGTCGCCCTAACCATTCAGCCAGCTAGACTCTGAGAGAAGAAAATAGATTGCGCTAATACATCGCGCATATGATTTATTTTAAACTGTTTTCTTGATTTAAATTTTGTGTTGAGAATATGATTTGAAATCAAAGAGAGAGAGCGATTTTCGCTAATAACTACGTTTTGCTAGTAGAATAAATGATAAAATTAGGGTTAAAAAGTAGTTACTTTTAAAATGGGACAAAATGTAAGTTATTATTTTTCAACAAACATTGATTGTTTTTTAGGTTTCATTTTGTTTATAAACATTAAAATTTCAACATTAAGAAAAAGGCGATATAGTTTTGTAGCACTCCGCTCATGTTCACTCACAGAGAGGCGCAAGCGAGTGACGTATCTTATCACTCCGCCATTCAACCAATCGCGTAAGGCGAACTCGCCGACGTATTTCCTGTCTCGGAGAGCACGGTAGAAACTAACCAGAGTCCCACCCAGCGACAAGGCGCGATGTTGATCGTTGAAGAATAAATGATATATTTTTTTATATAATTGAATCGAGTGATCCTTCTAAACCCTTCTGATGGATTCTCATTAATACACTTATTATGGATAAGACAATCGATCCTCGACATTGGTGACCTTATATCACGCATTTTCTTCGACTTTCGATTTCGTAATATCAAAACGAAGTAACATCTATTCTTCTTCAACATGGCGACTCCGGAAGCGGCAGCTGTAGTGATTCCGCCATTTATACAGCCAGATCCGGCACTATGGTTTCACATGCTTGAATCAACGTTTGAACTGGCTTCTCCGAAACCTATAACTGAAAGCAAGACGAAATATAATTACGTCGTAGCTCACCTTCCACCAGAAATTGCTACAGTGGTACGCGACGTAATTATTCAACCGGATTCCTCTGATCCGTACGCCGATCTGAAGATCAAAATAATCGATCGATGCTCAGAATCGAAAACACAGGAAATACGGCGTCTGTTGGCCGGTGAAAGCCTAGGGGACCGGAAGCCGAGCGAATTACTTCGCGTTATGAAAAGGCGAGCCGAAAACCATAATATAGACGATTCGTTACTGCTGGAATTGTTCAATCAAGCGATGCCTGTTCCAGTCCAAACAATTTTGGTGTCGATTTCTCCAATCACTTCGGACAAGGCAGCTGAGGTAGCAGACAGAATTCTTGCAATAAGCCTAAATTCAATCCACACTGTTTCTTCCGGCACGTGAAAATAGGCTCTGCTGGTATCACTTCCGTTTTCAAGACAAAGCACAGAAGTGCGTTCCGCCCTGCTCTTATAAGGGAAACCCAATGCAGGAAGAGTAGAGGCGGCGGACTCTTCCTCTGGATATACCTCACGTCGTCTGTTCATCAGGGACCATAATTCAGGTATTTGTTTTTTGGTAGATTCTGGTAGCGACGCCAGCTTAATAGTCGCTAATAAAAGAGAACAGAAACTGCCAGTTATTCAAACTTTTCGTACCGCAAATGGTACTACTATAAATGTATACGGACGAAAGTCCATCACAGTCAATTTTGGTTTGCGTAGAAATTTTACTTATTCATTTTATATTTGTAACGTTTCTTGTGCTATTATTGGTGCTGATTTTTTGTATCAATTTAATTTATCACCTGATTTGCGAAATAAGCGTCTTATTGATTCTATTACCAATTTAAAAGTGCCTGCTAAATTAGGCACATGTTCAATTTTTTCTGTGAAATCTGTATATATGAATAATGTTTATGGTAAATTGTTATTAAAATATCCTGAAATTACTAAATTGCCAGACCCCAATCAACCTGTAAAGCACAATACTGTGCATTATATAAACACCAAAGGTTCTCCAGTTGCAGCTAAACCTAGAAGGTTAGCTCCAGACAGACTAAAAAGTGCCAAAGCTGAATTTCAGCGCATGATTCAACTTAATCATATGAGACCTTCCAAAAGTGCATACTCTTCTCCTTTGCACATGGTGCCTAAAAAAGGCTCTGTCGAGTGGAGACCAGTTGGTGATTATCGTGCACTTAATGCACAGACAATTAAAGAAAAATATCCTATACCTTGCATCGCCGACTTTACGTCGGAATTACATGGTAAACAAATGTTCAGTCACATAGATCTCATCAAAGCGTACCATCAAATTCCTATCAATCCAGCTGATGTGCATAAAACTGCAATATGCACTCCATTTGGTCTTTTCGAGAGCTTGCGGATGCAATTTGGCCTCTGCAATGCCTCATCAACATTTCAACGCTTTATTGACGAGGTGACTAGAGACTTACCATTTGTTTACGCGTTTGTTGATGATTTACTTGTTGCTTCAGAAAGTGCAAACGAGCACTTAGAACATTTAAAGCTCTTATTTTCAAAACTTAGAGAATATGGTTTATGTATAAATGTTGAGAAATGTCAATTTGGACAGTCTACCATTGAATTTCTAGGATTCAAGTTATCAGAGAATGGAATCGAACCTTTACCTGATCGTGTAAATTGTATCCTAGAGTTTCCCCAACCTACAACCTTGACCCAATTGCGACGTTATTTAGGAATTTTTAACTTCTATCGACGTTGTATTCCTAAAGCTGCAGACATTCTGGAACCCCTTGTTAAATTTCTTGAAGGTCATAAAAATAAAAAGAAGCGTCCTCGTTCCAATGCTCACAGTTCTACCGAGCAATTACAATGGAGCGATGTAGCAACTCTTTCCTTCAAGACTTCCAAAGAAGCAATTGCTAAAGCAACACTATTGAGGCATCCCATACCAGGTGCTCAATTAAGTTTGTGGGTAGACGCTTCGAATGTAGCAGTTGGCGGCTCTTTAATGCAACTATCGAAAGATCAGTGGGAACCAATAGCATTTTATTCTTCCAAATTAAATAAGTCTCAAAAGAATTGGTCCACTTATGACCGCGAACTATTTGCTATTTATTCCTCTGTTAAGAAATTTAGACATATGCTTGAAGGCAGGACTTTCGTCATTTACACTGACCAAAACCCCTTAATATATGCATTCCATCAAAATTCTGAAAAATGCAGTCCTCGCCAATTACGCCATTTGGATTTCATCTCCCAATTTTCCACTGACATTCGATACACTAAAGGCTCTGATAATACTGTTGCTGATGCACTATCTCGAATTGAGATAGATGAAATATCACCTACTGCCATTGATTTTAAAGAATTTGCTTCTGCTCAATCGGCTGACGAGGAACTACAACAACTTTTAAATTCCAACAATTCCTCTTTAAAAATTGAAAAACAACATTTCCCTCTTGAGGACATCCATTTGTATTGTGTCATGTCTCAAAAACAGCCCCGACCTTTTGTTCCTAAAAACATGCGAGAACTAATTTTCAAAACTCTCCATTTCTTCTCTCACCCAGGTATTTCAGCCTCCATCGATTTAATCGCTAAGCGATTCGTATGGCCAGGCATGCGTAAAGATATAAAATCTATGGTTCGCAGCTGTGTTAAATGCCAACGAGCTAAAGTGACGAGGCATACAAAATCTCCCATTGGCACATTTGCCCTACCAGATGCCCGCTTTGCCCACATACACATTGACTTTATAGGTCCTCTCCCTCCTTCTGACGGCAATCAATTCTGTATGACTATCATTGATAGATTTACTAGATGGCCAGAGGTAATTCCAACGCCTGATATGACTGCGGAAACAACTGCTCGTGCTTTGATGCATGGTTGGATTTCCAGGTTCGGATGTCCAGCTACAATAACAACTGACCGAGGTACAAACTTTCAATCTAATCTTTTCAGAGAACTAACACGCATGTTAGGCTGCAACAAGATTCGCAGTACTTCATATCATCCGCAAGCAAATGGGATTATTGAACGTCTTCATAGGCATCTTAAAAGTGCTTTCAAGGCACATAACCACATAAAATGGACCGAAATGCTTCCAATCGTACTATTAGGTTTGCGCTCAGCTCTTAAGGATGATATTAACGCCACATGTGCACAACTTGTTTACGGAACTACCTTACGATCTTGTGACGAGCGGTTCTATCAACCAAACCATTAACCCTACTTATGTAACCAGTTTAATACAAACAATGAGGTCTTTAAATCCTGTTTCTCCTGCCCTACACGACATCCCAAAAATTTATATCAACCCCTCATTAAAAACTTGTTCACATATATTCTTAAGATCCGACAAGGTTAATCCTCCATTGACACCACCTTATACAGGACCCCACTTAGTTATTACCAGAAACGATAAAAACTTCATTATCGACTTAAATGGGAAGCAAAGTACAGTATCCATTGATCGCGTTAAACCTGCTTATCTAATTGCAGACGATACTGATCATTCCGTTCAAACCCAATCTCAACCAATCATTGAGGAGCCTACACCTGCTCCACCAAATCCTATTAAACCGTCCACCACTAGATGCAGCCGCAAGGTCAGACTTCCCAAGCATCTAGTTACAGAATATATTGTATAATCTTGTATTATTTTATGATGTTTTGCTTTTGCATATATAATTATTCTCTATACTTTTGCATATATCATAATTTTTGAAATTTTGCATATCCTGCCATTATCTATATGTTGCATATATGTCAATTCCGCATTGTATATAAATGTTTTTCATTTATCACCTTGGCATTGTATATAAATGTTTTTCATTTATCACCTTGGCATTGTATTATAGTTTGTATATATGTAATCGTGACTTTGTCACTGGGGGCATACTCTGTAGCACTCCGCTTATGTTCACTCACAGAGAGGCGCAAGCGAGTGACGTATCTTATCACTCCGCCATTCAACCAATCGCGTAAGGCGAACTCGCCGACGTATTTCCTGTCTCGGAGAGCACGGTAGAAACTAACCAGAGTCCCACCCAGCGACAAGGCGCGATGTTGATCGTTGAAGAATAAATGATATATTTTTTTATATAATTGAATCGAGTGATCCTTCGATCGAGTTTCCTATAATTGAATCGATCCTCGACAGTTTTCTTTGAAGGGCGAGTTCTATATTTAGTAAAAAGATGGAAAATGTTTCAAAATTTTTTTTTATAAAAAAGTTGGTTTTTTTACAAATTATCATTGATTTATTGAATTAATAAAAAGAAGGATGGTCTAGGAGATGCTATTAAAAATCGGATGTTTCTTAAAACAGAGAAAAAGATTATCTGTAAGTGAGCTATCATCTTTGCAGCAAACTTGTTTTGCAATCGTGGTGTGAAGTTCGTCATAACATCTTCACAGCAAACTTGTTTTGCAAGTGAATTGGTCAATTATGCTTCGTTACTTTGCAGGAAGTTCGCTGCAAAGTTGCCACATCAAGTTTGTCATGACAAGCTAATATCAAGAAAAATCAAACTTGTTGCAAGTGTACATGCTATCTGGGATCTGACTGGGATCGTCAAAATCTCGAGTTCGAATTTTTTGACGATTACAATACTTTCTCTTTGTATACTTCGTATACGAGAAAGTAAAAAGGTACCTTTATTTTGATGAGAGTCCGTTTTATTAAGTTTAAGTTCTTTTGGATAACAATTAATAATGAAATCTAAGTTGTCAGACTTTAAAATAAGCAAATCATCTATGTATCTGTAACTGTAAATTAGATTATTTCTAACAATTTTATCCTCAAAAAAGTGCGAGAAGATATTGGCAAGTGAACTGGAGAATGTAACACCCATCGGAATGCCTGCAATTTGTTTGAGTATGTTAAGTATACGAATTATCAGTATGATTTTATGGTTAATTTAATATTTATAGTAAATTTATAAAAATAAAACATTTTTTTTCAAATAAAGATACAGTGGCTCCCAAAAGTCTTCGTACACTTACGATTTTTAATGAAATAGAGCTCTATCCATCAATTAAAATTTATATTTCAGAATAGATATTTAATAATAAGATCTATAATCTATTCTTAACAAATCTACATGAAATATTTTAAAAACATAGTAAAACTTTATTTTTAAGAAATAAATAATCAAAAAGTAACAAAAACTGTATCTCACAAAAGTCTTCGTACACTGAAATATTTTCGGATAAATTCATAATTTAAATTATCGTCTGTCGATTTATTTTTATTTTTGCATTGTGGTGGCATTTAAAAAATCGTTTGGCTTTACTTTTTGCTTGCTTACACCGTAATATTCTATTTATTATTTAAAAATGGCTCGTAGTCATAAAGAAACAACAATCAGCATTCGAAAATTGATTATTTTTCATCATAGCAGTGGTAATAAATCATTTCGGAATATCGCTAAATTAGTTAATTTATCTCATTCTACAGTGCAGTATGTGCTAAAACGCTTTAAGGAAGAAAATTGGATCGAAAGCAAGGTAAGAAAAGGTCGACCGACAAAGTTAACAAAACGCGATCAGAGATTTATAATTGGAAAATTTGTGAAAAATCCACTTTTGAGTGCTTTAAAAGTTTCTGCAGAATTTAATGAAAAATTTTCTACTTCAATTTCACCTGAAACTGTTCGTTGAGTTCTCAGAGCAGCTGGATTAAATGGGCATTCTGCCAGTAGAAAATTTTTTGTAAGTGCGAAAAACAGAAAGCTTAGACTTTCCTTTGCAAAATCAATGTTAAATAAACCCGAAACGTATTGTAATAATGTCTTATTTGCAGATGAAAGCAAATTTAACATTTTTGGTTCCGATAGACGTATAACGGTACGGAGAAGAAAAAATGAGGAACTTAATCCCAAGAACTTAGTTGGAACAGTTAAGTATGGCGATGGAGGTGCCTTTGTGTGGGGGTGCATGTCAACATCAGGACTAGGTAATTTGGTATTTATTGATGGCATAATGAATCATGCTCTTTATTTAACTATTTTAAGAGACTATTTAAAATTATCAGCCCAAAATTTGGGTATTGGAAACAGTTTTTTTTTTCTATCAAGATAATGATCCTAAGCACACGGCTCTCAACGTTCGCCTCTGGTGTCTCTATACTTGTCCACAAAATTTGAAAACATCACCTCAATCGCCAAATTTAAACCCAATAGAACACATTTGGAGAGAGCTGGAGGTTAGAGTATGAAAACACGACATTAAAACAAAAAACGAACTAAAAACAGTAATGATGGAAGAATGGATGAACATTGATGCAGAAATTACAAAAAAAAAAAAAAAAAACCCTAGTGAAATCCACTCCCAAACGTTTAAAAGCTGTTGTGGATGCTAAAGTATATCCTCCTAAATATTAATTTTACGAAAAATTAGAATATTTACTAATATGTAGAGATTTTCTTTAAAGTGTACGAAGACTTTTGTGAGATAAAATTTTTGTTACTTTTTGATTATTTATTTCTTAAAAATAAAGTTTTACTATGTTTTAAAAATATTTCATGTAGTTTTGTTAAGAATAGATTATAGATCTTATTATTAAAACTTATTCTGAAATATTAATTTTAATTAATGTATAGAGTCCTATTTCATTGAAAATCGTAAGTGTGCGAACACTTTTGGGAGCCACTGTATATTCCTGTTTTTATTTATCCCTGTTTATTATCCATCTTTGTAATGTTCCAAAGTTATTTTTTGAATGTGTTATTAATTATCATTCATTGGTATACCGTGATTTTGTCATCATTGTTATCATTAATTCTCTTTATGTTATTATCAGCTGCAGTCATGAAATTCTTTCGGATATGGAGCTGCTAATATCTCTACAAGAAGAAAACAACCATTGCTGCTCTTAATAGTGAATGAAAGTTTTTTTTTTGAGGAAATCTGCTTTCACCTGTACTGTTTTCTATTATCTTGTTTCTAATGCACTAGTTTGAAATTTTAATCAGTATTAGTAATTCATTAATAAGATAAAATAAACTTTTTGCGAAATTATTTCGAAATTCAATTTTAAACTAGTTATACTAAATTTAATCAAAATATTGTCTCTGTCAAATGTCATTCACTAAATTTAATCAAAATGCTCAGGTTTGGCTTCCGGCACTCTGAAATCCGGAGTGATGCCGTTTGATGCCACACACACTAATAAAAACTGCTTTTAAAAACACTTTCATTAGTGTACTAAAAAGAAATTTTTTAATTTTACTTATTTTGTACATTTTAGTTTTTAATTTAGAATTCATTATTATAAATATAATTTTTTTAACAATTTCTTCTTAAATTTATAAGCAGATGGCGCCACAGGCATAAAATAAGTTAATCGGTTAACTGATAATAAAATTCTGAAATTATTAAAATAGTGTAGTGTCATTGAGAAAACACGAATGTACAAGTTAACAGAATGGAAAATACCTGTAAATAACATTTTACCCGTTACTACTGTACCTGCAATTAACGTTTCAACTGCCCCTGCAGGACATACAAATAACATTTTATTCAAACGCACAATACCTGCAAAAAACGCTCTGTTCGATGGCAAGGTGCCTACAAATAACGTTTCATTAGAACGCATCGTACCTGCAAATAAGGTAGGCTAAGGTTCAGGCCCAAAAGATTTTATTCCTTCTTGATTAAGGTGAAAACATTGAAAGGAAATCAGCTTAAGATTTTTGTTTATTCATAATATTGTCTTTTTTATGTTCATAGTGCTAAGATGTCACATCGCAATCTCTTTATTAATAATATTAAATCTAATTGGTTTTTAGAATTAATTTTTAGAATAATTATATTTTTTAAATTTTTGCAACTCTTACGTATTTGTTTATTTATGCACTTTCATAATTTTCTTTGAAAGTTTTATTTGAAGAAAAATACCTTTTTTGAGGCTAAAAAAATTTATTCTGTGCTGATTTAAGTTAAAGCATCAGAAGCATAATAAAGCTGATTCATATATATATAAAGAATAATTAATAACAATAATTGTGCTAGGACACATTCACTGTAGCGAGGGAAGCGAGGGCAATACTCCTGGGGGTTGGCGAGCTTTAGCGAGCAGTGGGTAGAGCCCTCTAGTTAGAACTAATTCACTATATTTATGCATTTGTTTATCTAATATAGGATTCAGTCGAGTTTTTATCATGAATGAAATAATAAAATATTTATTACACTTTTTACCTAAAAATGGATTTCTATCAATCTGCCCCATACAACGGGTTGATACACAAAATCGAAAATAATGATGGTTAATAGGTCTTTAATCAAAACAAAAGTATTTTATCAATAAAATTTACTTTCCATATCAAGTTTTAAAAGTTTTACGAAGAAACAAGCTTTTATTTTAATAAAATTTCAACATTTTTAATGAGACTGGAAAATTGAAACAATAATGCCTCAGAAAATAATTAATCTCTACAAATAATACAGGAGAATGTGTGTCTCTGCGTGTAAATATACTTTGGAGGGAGAGAATGTGTTCCTCGAAGCCGTTTTTTTTGAAATTTTAATGAATTAAAAATTAAGGCAGATTTTCGCGTTCTTCCTTGACGGCTTACGGAAAAAGATTAGCACAAAAATAATTTTCACACCATCTAAAATTGCCAAAAATTATCTTTTTGACGATATTAATTAAATTTCCGTACAATTTTTTTCTCCAATTTTAATAAATTCGTAAAAAATATTTTAAACTTAATTTACAGTAATTCTTTTTATTTTTTGCATTGAAATTCAAACTGTTTTCATAGTTTAAACAAATGCTTATTTGCGTGTTTCTCTTAGATAGTTCATTTTTACGTTTTTTCCATTTCTGAAGACGATTTTGCTAAGTAATTTCTGTTGAGGCGCATTGATACACACAGACTAGACAGTCTTCACTATCTGATAAAAAATATTCGGACACTTTCGGATTTTCACATTTTTTAGAATTTCTCTTCAAAGGCTAAACTGACTGTCCTTGAACTTCGACTATGTAAAGAATACACTCTAACTCACATTTTATAGTGAAGATTCGGTCCTGTGGGAACCTGTGCGTTTACGAAAATTTATGTAAATATTATGCACACCAAACATAACCATTGCTGAAAGTTTCATCTCGTTACAAGCTGTTTTTGAAGCGGGGTGGGACAAAATAATTTTCGTCTTCATCAATTTGTAGACGGTTCCCTAATTGCCCTCAAGACCGAATCTTCACTATAAAATGTGAGTTAGAATGTATTCTTTGCATGGTCGAAGTTCAAGGGCAGTCAGTTTAGCCTTTCAGGAGAAATTCTAAAAAATGTGAAAATCCGAAAGTGTCCGGATACTTTTGATCAGATAGAGTACTTATCAATGTGCCCCGGAGGCATATAACCGACCTTTACTTCAATTCGGGCTACAGAAAATAACCGAGCTCGCTGATTGGATGCTTCCCTTAGTGTCTTCTTCATGACGTCATGTTTTTCGCGGTTCCCTTAGCGTCTTGTGTATTTCGTGTCGGTGACAATTGAGCACTTTTTGGTTTTTACAGTTTACATTACCCAGTTTTTTTAATATAAATCAGCTTTCTTGCCTCGAGATGTCTTGTTTTTCGGAACATAAACTTCCTTCTTCCTTTGCAAATGAGATAGAATTAATCTCATCGAATACTATTGCTATTCGTAGCAATATTCGCAATCTTGACGAATGTAATACGTGGATTTCAGAATTTGGAAAACTTACTAACACCAAATGGAATGCAAGGAACTCGAAGCCTTCTAGGAAAAGATTTATTTGCTCGTGAGTATTTTTTTTAATATAATAGTTACTTCTCTTTAAATTGTGTATAATATTTTAAGTATGATTTTTTTACTGTGATTTGTTCGAATATTATAAACAGATAATTAATACTGAAATCTGATTATGTGCTTAATTTATGAATTATTCTTAAAATTTCTTTATAATCAGATTTAATCTATGCCTTTAAATTTCATATTTTATCTCTGTAGATGTGCACTAAAATTTAAAGAGGATTAATTTTACACAACACTAAATTGTAATGCATGTGGCGCCATCTTTTTGTTTCATATTGCATTAATGAATTTGTACAAGTTACAATAATTTCAATCTTAGCAAATTAAACAATTGAACATTTTTGAATTTTTCTCCGTCTTTTGACTTTCGCATATCACGATGAAACTTAGTAGTTTAGTATTCTCATGATTCTTTTGTATCTCAATTTTTTAAAAAAATAACACATTTAATTAAACATGAGAGTTTTGGTTTAAATGCATCACTGCACTTTTGATTGTTTCATGACTGAAAATAGAAATTAGAGTAGTTAGCCACATACATATTTTATGAAGTTTCTTAATTTTTATTTATTTTGTGACTTATTTATAAAAATTAATTTGGTTTTATTTTATGGACTCAAAAGTATTCAGATTTTGATAGTTTTAATTTGATTTTTCTCTATTCTACTTTCAGAAAAAAGTTTGTTTGCCATCATAGTTCCTTTATGAAAGTTCCAGCTGAAAAAAACACCAGAAGTTTTACTAAAAATTCCAGTTGTTTAGCAACAATTAATATAAAAGTGAAACTTGAAACAGCTGCAACTAAAAAGAGAGATCCTTTCATTCAAGTAGGTAAAAGTCAATACCAGATTCAAATTCAATAATATCTTTCTAAAATTATTTCTTAATTAACAAAAAAAATTCTATTGTATCACTAAGACCTAATTTATTTTGTAAAAAAAAAACTATTTAGCTGATTAGTTAATTTAATCAGTTATTAAATGCAATATTTTCAAGAATTTAAATAAAACTTGCTTTATGAATTCAAATACTGAATAAATTTTTCAATTTTCTTTCCGTAGCAAAATATTAAATTTAATACTGAGGAAATATTTAAGCTAATAAATCATATTTCATTTTTAAAGAGGATTGTTTGCTGTCATAACATTGAATGATGTTCATAACCACAGTCTGAATACAGCAGAAGCATTAAAGTTTCTCCCAGCAACAGATTGCAAAGAAAAGTTCATCGAATATTTTAATGATGGTATGGGTATTGCAGAGTCATGTAAATATCATGAAGGCATTTTAGAATTTGAGGATAAAATTACGGAAGTTGATATGGCCAACAGCCGCATTAATCCTCCTTATAGATCAGTCCAACACTGGTATGACGAGTGGCGTCTTCTTAATCTTGGTCCAAGAACTGGGAATGGCGTGATTGAAGTAAGTTATAATAATAATATTTATACTTGCATTGTGTATAATACAATAGTAATTAATATTTTACTTTCAAAAAAATTTTAAAATATAACCTCCCCTGTTCTTCGCTTCTCTCCTTATCTGTTCAAGCGACTGCAGGTTATGGCAGTCGATAGCATCTAGGAGTGAAATCGTCACTTCCCTGTTGAGACTAAAACTTGGTTTTTAAACTGCTAATTTTAAAATGCTACTCCGCTTTTATTTTTTGGAATATTTGCTTCATTTTTTATAAATTGTTGATAGTAATATAGTCAGCAAATTTAAGGATTGGAATTTTGTTTTTTCGCGTTAGTTTCTGAGAATTTTTTAAAATCTAAAACTATAAGCTAAAGTGTAGAAAAAATTATGAATAATCACACATTTAAACATTTTATTTTTTAAAAATTTGAATATATTGCAAATCCGATCCTTGTTTTTGTTGTATGTGATATAATGTTCAATTAAAAAAAATCAAGCAATTTCATTAATATTTGACAAAGCCTTAATATTTTGCAGTTCATGAAACTTTATTAAAAAAACACATCCTGAGATAAACGCTCCAAAAAAATGTAAACATTGAAGAGCGTGTCTGAATTAAAGGAAAAACAGATGACAGGTGTTCTGAAAAACAGCTGTTGCTGGCATTTTATTTAAAGTAGGACTCTGAAATTTTGCGAAGTTGTATTTTAACATTCTAAGAAGATTTTAGAATAAAATTATCAAAATCTGTAGTTTTGTCGAATTCCGATATCTGAGAGGTACTGATTTTCCTTTAAAAAGATTAACTATTTTAAATTTTTATAATAGCCAAAAAATACTTAGAAAATTGTAAAATAAGCAATACATGAGCTTATAAATTTTAATTACTTTCTTTAGTTTGCATATTAAAAGACTTTTTTTAGTCTCAAAAGTGCACTTTTTGTATTCATTATGTTGTGCCCTTTTTGTAATTTTGATACTAGAATGAACAATATATGTATATATAACTTGTTATATATGAACATACAAAAACAAAGTAAACAAGACATCAAAATGCTGTTAATTCTATTATCATTGTCCGTTAACAAATTATTATTTCTAATTATATAATTTTTTACTAAAGTTTTGAAGACTGAAATGCTAAGATTACTATCCCAAAAGGAAATTTATTAATTTGAAAATTAAATGCAGTTCTTTTATCAAAGATATCTGTTGCTATTTATAATTTTTATGTCTAAATCTAGAAATTCTACAGCTAATTCATTGTCATTAGTTTTAAATAGTCAGGATATATAATATTTATATATATATGATTTATATTATGACTTAATATATATATGCATGTAAGACACAAAATACTTAACATAAAATATAACAATATTAGTTTATGAGATTTACATAATTTTAAACATTTTTTAAGAAATTCTAATAAACATAAATAAGACATTTCTATATTCCTAATACATTTCGAGAATAAATCAAAGATTGGAATAATTGTAATAAATATTTCTGCTCTTATAATTTTCCTTCATTCTTTCTCTGAAAAAATTAAAATCCCGTTTTACATTTCAGAAATTGAAGGAGAATTTGAATGCATATGAAGAAAAAGGAATTCAGATAACTTTTAATGAAGATCCTTTTGTTGTAGTCATAGTGACACCCATCATGCAAAGGGCTCATGATATAAAATCCTCATCTGAAATTGTTTTCGTGGATTCAACTTCGTCCTGTGACCCAGAAAACCATTCAATCACATTTATGTTATGTCCTTGTGCTGCTGGTGCAGTGCCACTGGCAGTAATTATAACAAAAGGCCAAACACAAGAAGCCTATCAAAAAGGTTTCGAGCTCGTGGAAATTGCCCTTAAAAAACCATTCAATGGTGAGGGTTATCCGGCAGTTTTCATGACAGATGACACGGATGCTGAAATAAATGCTCTCTCTAAAGTTTGGCCTGCATCGAAAAATTACCTTTGTATTTTTCATGTTTTACAGTCAGTTTGGAGGTGGCTATGGAATGCGAAGAACGAAATCCCAAAGGAGCATCGAAGTACATTGATGCTCTTTTTCCAAGACATCCTCTACGCCCACTCTCCAATACAGGCTGAACAAGCTTACAAAAATGCATGCGGATTAGTTGGAACTTATCTTCCTATCCAAGAAAAATGGTTTAAATACCTTGAGAGCTATTGGAAAAGAAAAGAATTGTGGTGCCTTGCCTTCAGAAATGAGGAAGTAAGGGGCCACAATACCAATAATTATTCTGAAGTTTGCATCAGAATTTTCAAGGACCAAGTGCTTTGTAGGGTCAAAGCCTATAATGTTTTGACCCTCCTAGATTTTGTTACAAAGCACTTAGAGAATTTCTATAAAAAGAAATTCAGAGACTTTGCAAACAATAGATGTGCTAGTGGGAGGCTTTTTCTTTTATCTTTGAAAACCAAAGCCTCCACTATTACTAAAGAAGCCATCCAGATAGTTGACAGAGACACTTATATTGTTAAAGGAGACAATGATAATTATGTGGTAAACCCAAAAACTGGATGTTGTTCTTGCCCTGTTGGCTTATATGGCCGCTATTGCAAGCACCAATATTCAGTTTTTGTGCATTTTGACATTGTCTCCAGTAATTTCCCTCCAATTCAGCCTCGAGACAAGTATGAAATGTCAATTCTTGCGCTTGGAGCTAAAGCTCCTCCATTGGAGTTCTATCAACCATTCGTTCAAGAAAAACCGATTGCCCGTGAAGTTGCTGAGGAAGAGGTGCCAAAGGAAGTGTCGGAACTTTCCTCAAATATTACTTTGCAAAATGAAAATAGCTTTGCACTTGGTGAAACAATTGATTCTGAAGAAGAAAAACAAAAAAATTCTTCAAGAAATACTTAATGAGTTTTCCGAGAAAAATAAAAAAATTAATTCATCGTTGAATGGACTAAATACATTTTTGTCACGACTCAGAAATGTTAAATCTGCAGGAAATTGGGAAAGCTTTTTACATACAGCTGGAGGTAGCATTCCACTTCGTTACAGAAGTGGTTCCGCAATTAGAGTCCAGCCTACATCACTCTCAAGGCGTCCTGCAAACCTAACGCGTGGCAGCAAACGTTTGCCAGTTGGACGCCCAGCCGGTGCTCCAGCAAGCAAAAAAAGAAAGCATTGTTTATCTTTAAATGTGAAATTGAATCAACCTAATGCGAAACGCCATTAATAAAATTTGTATAAAAAGTCCATTGTCAATAAAATTAAAATGATTTCATCCTTTGTATTTTGATCTATTTATTTTTTTTTGTCTTTCATCATTTTGAAAATGCATGTTAAAATGAAAAAAAAAAAAAAAAACCATCACCATAATAAATACCACCTATTCAACCATCTTCAGTAATTTAATATGTTTTTTTTAACTTCGTCTGATTTATATATAATATATTGGGATTAGGGAGAACATACTGTACATCTTCTCACACCTAATTTAATAAACCATATATATATACAGTAAAACCTCTATAAAGCAACAACCATTGGTTCACCCAAAATTCGGTCTTTGACAAAGGTTGTTTTTAATAGAGGTAACGATAATAATTACCTGTTATTCGACTTCTAAAATCATATAAACACATTTTCATACAAAAAAAATATTTTTTAACATCTAATAATAAATCTTTAATTTTTTACTATAAAATAATTTAAGAAAAAACAAAAGAGAAGAAATGATCATTTATCTAAACTTTCAAATCGACCAAACCAAAAAGAAATTCTAATAATAGTGTTCATTAAAAGAGGGAGATTTTGTTAAGTGCTCTTTGAATGAAGGTAAATTTAACACTGTCTATGGCAGAAAATTCCGTTCCAACAAATAATGGTCGTTAAGAGAGGTTATCTCTCGGAGAGATTTTATTGGTATTTATATTTATGTATATATATCCAAAATGATTGTTTAAACGAAATATGATTTTAAAGGTTAAAATAATAAAGTTTTTAAAATCTTCACAAAACTAAATAGCTGTGAACAAACAATGCAATGAATGATTTAAATTCCCTTTTTTAGGAATTAATTCAATCTCATCTATTGAGTTATAACTTAAGTCATTAACATTTAGAGAAAATAGCATTGTTTAAGAAATTATAATATTCATAATTTTCCAAAAATTATTTCCTTATTTTTTAAATGATTATTTAAAAAATTCTATATGCAAGATTCTATTAACATTTTGATTTCCATTAAAGTTTTCTCGAGAAATTATCAATATCATACGAGTCTTACAATGACGAATTTTTTAAAGTAATAAATTAAAGATTTATGTTTAAAAATTTTCCTTCAATACAAATAAAATAAAGGCAGCAACAAAAATATTTTTACTGAAAAAATTCTACTAAATAAATATTGTATAATTGTATTATCAGAATTATTTCAGTTTAAAATAATTTTAATTCAATCAAACCTCATTAATATAGACACACGCTCAAAGCAAACATAGGAATTGCATTACTTTCTTGAAATTCGTCTTTAAAAAGTTTAAGAATAGTATTCATTTAGTGATAACAGATAGCAGCACGAGTGAAAAATATTTTAAGATAAGAGGATTCGTAATACTCTATTTGATGTTAACTAAAACTAATGTCTAAACTGTTTTATTGCGTATCATCTAAAATTACTTCAAGCTATTTATATGTTTATCTTGCTGATATTTAATCTCATGTTAATTATACATTTTAATTCACAAGTATTTTGCCGTCTAAAGAGCATACGACTTGTAAGTTTTGCAATTTGGTGGGAAGGCGTGACGTAAATGAGCTAACCAATCAACGAGCTCGGTTATTTCCTGTAGCCCGATGTTATATGGTTTACTCTATAAATTGTTATATAAAAGGCATAAATTTAAATTGTTATAGTCGTACGGGTTTTAGTGAATTTAAACACCAAATATATAAATAATTCGTTAAATTGTTAGCTTGATATTTTAAAACACATAAATTACAACTCTGATATTAGCTATATAATATAATATATAAAACACTTAGATATATAAACTTGTCGCGTTCATTAGATTAAAGAAATTGCTTTGCTAAATTAATTTATCCGTATAATTTCAAGATCCTTTTTACAAAAATAAAAAAAAGGAAAGAGGCATGATAAAATATAAAAACAAAAGAAGCAGAGTTAACAACGTGGGAACATGAATAACAAAGGAATTATCTGAAGAAAGAACAACTAAAGATTTATTTATATAATACACAAAAAAATAAAGGTGACATTAACTTAATCTCTCTAGACTCACATATTATCAGGATATTGATAGGGCCTTTTTCAAACAAAATGTTGATCAATCACTTGAGAAAAAAAAAAAAACTTAATGTCATTAACCTAGAACTCGAAAAGGTCCGAAGAAATCTTTACATATGTCTTGAGTTTCCTCTCCTTTTTTTTTTTTTTATGGAAAGATGTTAGACGTGCAAAAAAAATTTATGTCCCAAGTGAAAAACGTAAAAGATAATTGATAAATTGAAAAAGTCTTATCTGTGTTGGTCCTGCGATATCAAACTTGGTCGGATTCCCTCCTTCCATCAATAGTTATGCATCGACTTTTCTGTTGATGAAAACTGCGACAAGAAGGACATCAATTCAAACCGTCACATCACGGAACGACATATATACATCATTTTTTTTCTTCCCAAGAAATCATCCAGCAGCACGTCTTGTGATCTCGAATCATTCTTTTCAAGTGTAGGGATCAAGCCCTCTTCACACTCCAGCCTTGCGTCATCGAAAAAAAACAACGCCTGATTGAACAAGCTTGTTGTCAGCGCTGCTTTCAAGTGACTATAGCCTCCCTGCTGCGAATGTGGTGAGAAAGTGAGCCCTTTAACTGACCTCCGCACGTAGGCACTGGACAATCTTGGACCAAGAAAGCGAAAAAAAACACATTTCATGTAGCACACAATACTACACTATCCTTATGATAGTGAAAAAAAATTTTTGAGTTCAAACGAAATTGCTTTCTATCCCTACTGAGAGGCAGCGTGGTAACGGTTCAGCAAATCAGTCTTCTTGATGAACACCAGATGTCCACAGGTGTGTTAGCTTCACATACCCAGCAGTGGTTTTTGTTACAAAACTCCTTTTAATGTCCATTGAAAGTGTGTCTCAAGTTTAATGTGATTTTTACAAAATGCTTTTAATATAACAAAATGCCTGTGTAATGCAAACATTCCAGAAACAGATTTTCAAAAAAAAATTAACTATATATGCAGCAATTGAGTTATACAAATGGGTGAAGTGAATCTAAAAAATCTTTAAGCCAAAATAATTTGTTTTGGCAATTAATTAGCCAAGTAATTAAATTGTTTCATAATGATACATATTATGTATTCTAAATCAGATGTCCTCAAAATATTGAATCAAACACAGATCATTTGACAAAGTATAAAAACACTCATATAATAAAATTTAAAATACAATAGCACATTCCTGACATATATGATATATGACTTAAATTTGAAGCAAGCAGCTAATCACATGTATATGTTGTATTTGTTCAAACAAAAGACGAAAATTCGACATAACATAGAATACCTAGTTTTAATCCCTGGCCTTAATGTGAATCAATACAAAAATAATATATAAATCGAAGGCCACTTTCTACATAAATTCAAAAATAAACAAACCAACATAATACGAAACCCAGAAATTTGGCGTATATCCATTGAAACTTTTATATCCGGTGTCAAAGATCTCTCAATATTTGCAATCCTTCAAAAAATCAATCATGTTTTGTGAAAAGATAAAACTCAAGTGTTAATAACTTTGTACTTAACTTCTCACTGAGTCATGTAATTGAATGTACACTCCTTTGTTGTTTGTATGAAAAATAGGTAGGACAAATCTTCCTTCCACCGACCACACATATGATCTAAGCATACGGAAAAAATTTTGATATATAAATTTGAAAATTCAAAAATCGAGAACAAATTTCTAATAAAGGGGAAAAAATCTTTGAAAAATATACAAATCAAACAAAGGCTATCATGGCTGTCACTGAAATCTCAGAAACAAACAAGGTCGCAACCTGCGGTATACGAGCATATATTACATTATGTAAAGAGAAGCAAGTCAACAAAACAAACCCAACATAATTGCTTTAAATTTGTTGTGCTTGAACTTTCGTAAATAGCGTGTTTTTGACCTGCATTTGGGGCAGTGTCATGAGAAATTGATGGATGTTACTCACCCAGGACATATCAGCCTATCGACATGCACAGTGGAAAGGAACGAGCGATTTTTATAAGTGAATCCTGGGTACTTAATCTTCTCCTCTGCTTATTGGATAAGGCCCTTCCAAATCTTGTCTTAAGCATCTCCTTTGATTTCAGATAAACAATCACCAACGTGTAATGCCCCTTGGACGTGAATTTTTTACATTGTCTTCTGTTTACCTGTTTCTAGTGGGGAATATGACAGCTCATGGATTTAATGTGCAACAGTGTCCACTGTACATAATGAGCTCCATTCACCAAAACAGAGGTTTGAGTTATTATCAAATGTGTCGAAAATTAAGGGAATTTCGACCGAAATGCAAAAAGTTTGGATGTGTATCAGTTGAAGGATGAATTAATCCATTATAAGATTAAAAGAATTAATAATTGCATTCTGAGTTACCATGTCTCCTAGAGTGAGAACAGCTTCATCATGTGCAGTGGATTCCGTTTCAGTTTGGACTCGTTCGTTTGATGGATGAAAAGTGACGTGGACTAATTTATGCCATTGTGTTTTATTAATTAAAAGAAAATATCTTGATGGAATTCGAAAACCTCGTCACTGGTATTCTGGCTTAGTCTGCCATTGAATGTAATGCTCAAGATATGCTTTGGAAACTGTTTCTGCTGTAATATCCTTCAGAGAATATAATACAATATGTTTAGAAAAATGATCTAGAACCGTGAGAACATAACCTGAATTTGGAAGTGGACCTTTATCAACTGATATATAATCCGCGGTCTTGTGGGTATTCTGTTAGATTGCGTGCTTAGGTGTAAAAGATTTATTTTTGATGCACTGCTCACAGCTAATAACAAAATTTTTTAAGTGTCTATGTATACACCTTTCCAATAATATCTGTTGCTAACAATTTGATGTATGTTTTATCTAGACCAGTGTGAAGTGACAAATATCAAAGCTTTGTGTTGCAGTGATTTTTGGTACAACAATTAATTCTGCTTGTGACTGTGATTTAAACGCATCAAAATGTGTGTTGTAGGGTCAATGTAAAAACCACGAATATTATTTAGATATAAGAGATGGATTTTTTTAGTAGCTGAATAATTTCATTTGTTTGTGTGTCATCCGCCTGTTCTGCGCAACCAGAAA
>BGPR01000680.1:350333-449929 GCA_013235015.1 Araneus ventricosus
ATATCTTACACAAATCTTCCTAATTTAAAAACGATCTGTTGTGAAATACTATTAGATGTTAGAGCTGACTAAAAATATTTGTAGTCTAGTTAATGTTACACTATTTTATTATTACAATATTATAGGGTAGATGCTTCAGTTTTGGCCACATTAAGAGAAAATTTGAATTTTCACAGTGGATGACTGGCTAAAGCTTTTTAAGTCATACTTACCTTGTTCTTTAGTAAATTTTCTTGCCTTTCTGTTAATTATAAAATCTTTCTCTGAAAAAATTTATCTTTTGAGTTATGAATACTTAAATAATTTATCCCAATTTGTACCAGTTTTGCCCACCTTGCACCTGTTTTGGCCACTTCTATGCACCAGTTTTGGCCATATTAATATCATACTATATAACAGGAAACAATGAATATTAAGCAAAAATAAAGCATTTTTATGCAGTATGTATTTTATTACATTATTTTCATATTTTACATTATTTACATATTTTTCCACTTTTTTTATTGAATTTGTAGAAAAGTAAAATAAAATGTTCATTAGTTGATTTTAGCTGTAAGTTTGAGTTAAAGAGGCAGGAAGCAGAAAACAAACATTTAACTTGGTTGGTAATATACATGTTGTATAATACTTGCATAAAAATTTGTTTTTTTAAGGGGGGGGTAAATTTTTATGCAAATACTTAAAGCATGCCTTTAGAAAATTTTAAAAATTAAGTTTCATCTGTATCAGTATTGTACACCTGTTTGGGATTATCTAAAACACTCGTTTCTTCACCTAAGAGCTCTTCGACTCCTTAAACCAAGTTCTGCTTTTGTCATCTATGATATTTGCCTGTGTTTTATTAAAAATCTCTGCCTTATAACTAATTCTAGGATGCTATTATATAAAAGGATTATATCACTTTCTGCCTGGCCTTCCATTTTGAAACTGACATTCTATTTTACTGGCCTGGATATCTTTTGAATAGATCAAGAAGTTTGTCTTTGACAACTGTAAATCCCATTCTTGCAATTCCCAAAATCTATTCTTCCAACTGATTTTTTACCTCAATTCTTTAATACAGCATGAGAATTACCATGCCCACCATAGCTGGAAAATGATGCCCTCCCCTGTAATTATGCGATGCAAGGTGGAATGAGGCATGCCATAAACTTTGCTAATCTTTACTGCAGGCTTTCCATTTTGATTGTCTTTAATTGTATTTCAAACTTTAGTTGGAGACTAGCAAAATCTTTTGATGGAAATATCACCTGACTTCTTATATTGAAATTGGAATTTTTGCCACGTAAAATCTAAACAAAACTAAATTAGTTACTTTTATTTTATCCTGATATTCTTAAAAGTATTTTATGAGTAAAAACATAATAACAAACCATGTGGCCAAAAGTGGTACAACACTTGTATTATATATTATTACAATGTTACATCAATTTATTTGCTGCTATAAGTATGTATATATTATAAATAAATCAGTACCTTTATATAACATCTTCTATTTGCAAATTTAAATTCCATTTTAAGAAGATATTTCTTATTAATTTTTATTAATAATGTAGAGATTTTCCAGTTGAAATTTTCATACTCTTTTGTATAAATAAAAAAGAGAAAGCTTTTCTGATAAGCATCTTAGCTAATATTTTATTTAGAATATCAAAATATTTTGATCTATTTTAATTATCACAACTTGACTCAAGAAAGTTAATTTTATTGTTAATGACTTAGAATTCAAATTATTAGTCTTGGTTAGAGACCTTGTTAAGTGAATATTTTATTCATAATAATGCATGACAATTGAGTAGTGTTTTTTATATAAAGAAATTTATGTTATAGAAAATGGAATTCTAGTGGAATTTTATTTGTCCTTTCAGGCAGTTCGAGATTTTTGTAGCTGCAGATTCTACAGGATGACGAAGTTGGCAGGAGTTTTAAGTCCTGGTAGGAGCCACTCTAGGAAAGAAGGAACATTCTATTACGTTCCCCTCCAGCTATTGATTGGGGCTGCAGTGGCCTAGTGGCAAAGTCTCGACCTCGGGACCAGTGGGTCGCAGGCCCGAAACCTGATTCCATCGAAGATTTGCTGTGTATGGGACCTGTTGCACGCTAAATCATACGCAGTGTCCAAACGCCCTCCCGTTGGTGTTGTGCCGAAGTTTTGAGTGGGGGTGCCAGCTCAAGTGTCGTCCTCGTCATCTGACTGTGGTTCAAAATTACGAGGTCCATCCCTAAATAGCCCTCGTGTTGCTTCAAAACGGGATGTTAATATAACCTAACCTAATCCAGCTATTGATCTTTTTAAAAAATTACACTCCCTTATATCGAATATTTTTATACTATATATAACAAATAAATCTGGTTTCTAGGCAGTGTTTGTTAGAAATGTTATGTATTAGCATTCCAGCTATTGATTTTTTTTAAAAATTACACTCCCTTATCTTGAATATTTTTAAACTATATATAACAAAAATCTTGTTTCTAGGCAGTGTTTGTTAGCAATGTTATGTATTAACTATGTTGTGCACTTTATTATGCTTGTTCAATAAAATTGTGACATTATATTTTGGGTTTTTCTGCATTTATTTGTATTATAACATCTTGTTACAAAAATCAATGAATGTATTTAATTTGTTTTCTAGGTTGAAAAATTTAATGTGTATTGTTGAAAAAATAATTTGTTGAAGTTTAATATATTCTAAAAGAGATGGTATAGTATTAACTTAATCAAAAAATTTATTATCCTGCAGTTTTTTAAAAAATTGAATTTTCTTTATGAAAATAACATTCTATTAGTTTTTAAATCTTGGAACAAGAATGAATGTGTATTTATTAAAAATTAATTTATTGTTGAATTTTTGAAGTATTCTGAAAGTATAATATTAATTAAAACAACAAATTTAGTTTCCTATAGAGTTTAAGGAAAGCACAAGTGAATTTCCTTTATGGAAATTACATTTTATCAATATTCGTATCTTGGAAAAATGAATGTGAATTTCTTAAGTAATTTTTCATTGAAGTTTTAACATGCTCCAAAAGAGATGGTATATTAGCTAAATTAATAAAAATTAATTTCCTGTTGGTTTTAAAACATTTTATGATCTGAAAGAATTTTTCTTGAAAAAGAATAAATTAAATTATTAATATGAAAAATAGTTTAACTTCTCAAATTATTTATCCACTGGTTATTAATGATTGCTACCCTTCAAATAGGCAATTCAACTTTTTTTTTAATGTTTTGAATGATGTTTAATATTTACTTTTAATTTCTGTATTAAAGAAAAGGCTAATTTAATGAGAAAAAAAAACGTTTTATGATTAGAATAATTATATAAACAATAATAAACGACATTATTATTAAAACAATGTCAAATTAACAATATATATATATATAAAATAAGCTATTCTTAAATTTAATTATCGTTGAAAAACGAGTTAAATATCGAATAAATGTCTATTTATTGTTTACATCGTTGTCATGACGAAAGGGATTGGTTTTGTTTACAGTCGCGTCGCAGTGACGTCACGCTGACGTATTCTTGTTAGTTCCCTAGTCTGCCACAGATGGCGTACTGTCTATGTGAGGTGTAATGTTAAAAAAGTTGCCATTGAGGTCTATGGGAGTGAGACCTCTGATTCTTTTTCTCTGTGAGCAGAGGTATATGTACATTGAAGTAATGATTAACCAATAAGAGAAAAGCGAGCTTCTAAAAATAGAACATGACATCATACACTAAATAGTGAAACAGGAAGTGGATGAGTAATTGATGCGATGCGCGATTACAGATTGAATATGAAATCATAACACTTCCCCTTAATCGCGCATGCATACAGAACAAAAACATAGCATTTTATACAGTTTACATTTAGACAAGCTTTTCGTGAATAGATCAGTACAAACATATTTAACACTAATGCAATGATTAATTAAAGTTTCTCTTATGAATTTCAGTTTCACATCTAAATGTTTTAATCTTCCACACACATTTTCATTAGTTACACTTTTAATAGCAGATTGATTATCTTCATATATAGAAATACTATTTATATGAGAAATTTCATTTACAACATTTTTATAATATAAGAGATCTTGCAGTGATTTACTTAAGGCAATTATTTCAGCTTCTGTGGAAGAAAGAGATATGCAGTTTTGCTTTTTACAACACCATAAAATAGGACAGTTACAAAACATAAGTACATAACCTGACACAGATTTTCTATCAATAGTATCAGAAGCCCAATTAGCACCAACATATAAATCAATATTAAAATTAGGATTATGCAGCTTTTTATACACTAATTTGAAATTTTTAGTACCTTTTAAATACCTCAGGATCCTTTTGAGTCCAGTCCAGGCAGCAACAGTAGGTTTCTCCTGAAGCTGGCTGAGACAGTTCACTGAAAATAAAATGTCTGGTCTTGTCGTTACAGCAAGGTACAGTAAAGAACCTATCAGTTCACGGAAAGGTCCTTCAAACAGTTCACTATTTGCAAAATCTGCTGAAGTACATTTCGGTTCCAGTGGTGTAGAACAGCGTTTACAGTCAGACATGTTGAAACGTTTTAACATTTTATCAATATATTCTTCTTGATCAAGTTTCAATTCTGTTGACGTAAACACTAGTTTTATTCCTAGAAATTCTGTAGCTGGTGCAGATTTAGACATCTCGAATTCATTTTGCAAAAGATTGATCACTGTTTTTACTTCATCTGGGTCGGACCCAGCTATCAATAAATCATCGACGTATAAACAAATGATTATCTTTCTACCTTTTTCTTTCCGAATGAAAATACATGGATCAGAAGTAGACTGCTTGAATTTCACTTTGTTCATAAACTGCTGAAATTTGTGAAACCACTGTCTTGGAGCTTGTTTGAGACCATAAAGACTCTTGTTCAGTTTGCACACTTTCCTTGTCCCATCATCATAACCTTGTGGTTGACTCATGTACACGACTTCATCCAAATCTCCATTCAAGAAAGCTGTTTTCACATCCATGACGTAAGAATGCAAATTTTCTTGAAGGATGAGGACTAACACCAATCTTAAAGATGGCATACTGATGACTGGAGAAAAGGTTTCTGTGTAGTGAACTCCCTCTTTCTGCATAAAACAACGAGCCACTAGACGAGCCTTGAATTTTCCATCTCTTTTTCTTTTAAAAATCCATTTGCAGGTAATTGGTTGTTTTTCTTTTTCGGGTAACTCGACCAAGTCCCAAACTTGATTTTTCTCCATGGAAAGCATTTCTTCATCCATAGCACTCTTCCAATTTGATTGCTCTTCGTCTGGGAGAAATTTAATTTCATCAAAAGTTAACTCTTCATTTGTTGCAGATAAAGCTTCATTAAATGGATATCTCACTGGAGGCTTTCTTTCTCTTTGAGATCTTTTGAATTCTGGATACTTATCATCTATTGCTCTTTCAGTTTCTTCTAGTTTGATATCCGTTTCAGTTTCGTTTTCTTCCCCTAAATCAGAAGTGTCTTCTTGTTTTTCAATATTCGGAGTCGCTGATAATTTATCAGAAATTATTTTCGTTTCAACAAAACGAACGTTTCTTGACACGGTAACTCTTCTTGTCACAGGATCCATGACTCTATATCCCATGCTTGAATATCCAATGAAAATCATCTTTTTCGATTTTGGGTCCAATTTTCTTCTTTGAGTATCTTCAACTTTGACATAGACATCACATCCAAAAATTCGGATTTTACTTAAATCTGGCTTTGTAGAATATTTCAGTTCATAAGGAGTACGGTCGTTGATACTAGTGCATGGAATTCTGTTGTGCAAGAAAGCAGCAGTTTGAACTGCATATCCCCAACAACTTTTTGGTAATTTGGAATCGTACAACATAGCACGAACTTTATCAAAAAGAGTTCTGTTCATTCTTTCTGCAACCCCATTCAGCTGAGGAGTATATGGTGGACATGGATCAATTTCAACACCTGCATTTCTTGCAACTTTTTGTAATTCCCCAGACACATACTCTTTAGCATTGTCACATCGAATTCTTTTGACAGTATCATTTTCTTTCAGAAATTTCTTGAATTCTACAGCAATATCACTTTTCTTTTTAATCAAGCGCACTTCACAAAAACGAGAATAATCATCAACAAAAGTAAGAACGTAGCGCTCACCTGATAATGTTGCTGGTTCAACAGGTCCACATAAATCTGAATGAATCATTCGCATAGGAGCACTTTCCCTTCTGCGGTTCCCTTTTCCAATAGGTTCCGCTGACTGCTTAGCGAGAACACAGTTTTCACAAAATGAATCGCTGGTTGGTAATCCGAGTTTTCTCAATGCATAATTTCCTGAGTGTCCTAATCGGCGATGCCAAAGTTCAGCTTCTTCCGTTTCGGCCACAAATGTGTTCGAAACAGTTGGAAAAAAGTCACTAACATATTGTCCCTTGGAATTCAGTTCGCACAAAACAAAAGTCTTGTTCTTTCCTTTGACAATGGCCTTATTGTCCTTGAAAAGTACAGAATATCCAGCTTTCTGTATTTGTTTGACTGAAATTAGGTTGCCATTAAGTTCAGGAATAAACAGTACGTTTGTCAGAACAATTTCTTGTCCATTCTTTAGCCTGCCACGTATTACACCTGTACCTGCGACTTCTAGTAGGCTTGATTTAGCTGCACAGGACACAGTTCCGGAAGATGGTTTTAATTCTTCAAACCATTCGCGTTGAGGACACATATGGGAAGTAGCACTCGAATCCACAATGAATTTCTTTACTTCTCCTTCACCAACAACAAAGGAGACTGCCGCTGCTTCCTCTTCTTTAAGTGGCGGTTTCTTACGTGTCAAGTTCCTACAGTTTCGTTTCTTATGGCCGAGCTTGCCACAATGTTGACAGACCACAGTCTTATCACAAAATCTTGCTATATGTCCCTTTTTATTGCACCTGAAACAGACCACAGTTCGTTGATTTGTCGGAAAAGCAACATCATTTGAGGATTCACTTCTCGGTGCTTTCGTTTCAGTCACCCGCCGGTCTTTCAGCAACGCTTCGGCATCTAACAGTCTGCTAACAACAAATTGAAGGGAAACATGTTCTGAAGGTTGGTTTTCAATAGCAGATTTCGTAGAATCATATTCAGGAGGCAATGACACCAGGATATAAACGATAATGTCCATGTCACTGATTTTCACACCGCACGATTTTAACTGATTCACAAGTCCGTTAACTTCGTTAAGATGTTCTTGCATGGATACTTCCTTCTTCTTTTTCAGCATAGCAAGTCGTTTTCTTATTAAAATTTTATTTACAGCTCCATCCCTTAAGTAAGTGGATTTCAGTTTCTGAAAAATGCTGGCGCAAGTATTTTCATCCGATAGCGACAGCAAAACTTTGTCGCTAAGAAACGATAACATCAAAGCATAAGCCTTCTTACTTGCCGAAACTTCATCTTCTTTCGTTTCGTCAGCTTCTTTACTTAAAAACTTATCTAAGTTTTCCGCTACGAAAATCGACTCGATTCTTCTCGCCCAAACGGCAAAATTTGCCCCATCAAACTGATCTACGGGATATTTCAGTTCGGCATCCATTTCTAAAACGATACTGGGCCAAAGGAACCACGCTCTGCTGTTAAAGTAAAATTCACCAGCCGTGGACCGAAGCAAGAGAAAGAATAATTTATTATATACAAAAGCAGAGGTATATGTACATTGAAGTAATGATTAACCAATAAGAGAAAAGCGAGCTTCTAAAAATAGAACATGACATCATACACTAAATAGTGAAACAGGAAGTGGATGAGTAATTGATGCGATGCGCGATTACAGATTGAATATGAAATCATAACAACATTTGAAGTAGTAATTTCTGAAATGATTAAACTTGACTTTTATCTACTTTAACAAATGATACAAATTTTTCTCACAATTTGTTTCTTAATAGGTATGAGGCACATACTTAAAGACAACTTTAACGTTAAAGTGAAATTAAAGTACTTATTTTGAGAATAAGTGAAACAGCGAAATAGTACTGATAAATGTTTGAGCTTCATTTTAAAATGTGTTCTGTGCATTCTCTTTCCTTCTTTTAAATAAACGAAACAATAAATAAAGATAAAATTTGTAATAGTCTGAAAATTGCATCATTTTTTCGTACATCAAAATTATCATTTTTAAAACTTTTGCAGAGTAAATTTATAAGCGAGTTCCTTTTTCAATCATTTTTGTTGAGAAGCAATTTCTTTTACATCTTATTCATGTATTTTCAATTTATTTAACATTACGATTAACTTATATCGATTATTTATATTTTAATTTAAATTATATCGGTATTAGTCACTTAACAATAACTTAGAATAACAGTTATTAAGGTCCTTGGCATTTCCCACGGAAACATTGTTGAAGCAGGGGACACTGACATTGATTGATTGTTATATGCCAAAGGTATTCAATGCCCTAAAGCCACGCCAAATCATATAGACATCGATAAAGTTTACAATACTTCAACCTTTCCAACACTTGTGCGCAAAGGACACTACTTAATGACTTAGCGCTAATGAGGCTGTGCGCAAGTTCCACAATACCATCAAATCAGGTTATAAAATCAAACCTAGTGGAGGAACTGCAATTTCCATAAAAAAAATAATGTTCCCCATTACCATCTTAATGCCCCAACTTTAAGATATGTTGAAGCCATAGGCGTAGTTTTAAATTTTAAACACCTAGTTCCAATTACCTTAATTTTCATTTATATTCCACCCACTTCTGATTCTTCGATGCTCACATTTTATCTTGAAAATGTATTACAAAATAACCCAAATCATATTATTTTAAATATATATCAAGTGCTACAGATTTCTCGATTCTCTGTGTTTCATTTTAATACATCAAAGTTACAAAGCACTATTACCATACTTTATCAATTATTCAAATTGCCATCTATCAGCATCCAAAGTGCAAAATACCATTTACTATCACAAGATCATGAATTTTACAGCTAGAATTCTTTTTTTAAAAAACAATAAGAAATTAACTAAAACTGTGAATCATTTACAGTTAATGAACAAAAACAAAAAATTAATACAATAATTACAAAATAAAAGTCGACTTCACTCGGGGCCTGATTTAGACATGATGGGGGTCTTAAGCTATATAAACACCTATGTTTTCAACATTTTCTTTGCAATTCCACCAAATAGTCGCAGAAATCTTGAAAATATGCATGCCTTTCAATTATTTGAAAATATATTGCCTTTAATTTTAAGAAATAATTAAGGATATGTTTGCAAAATCACAAATAATATACTAGAGAACCCTCTAAGTTTCAATTAAAAGCATTTTTTTTTTCGTGATTTCCCAAAACTAAAATAGCTGATTGTGACTTAAAAAGATATGCTAAACAACTTATCGTTTTCCATGCACGTGATACTATGTGTATAAAATTTGTCTTCAGACACAATATTTAATTTTGTCTTTCTCTATAATTGTAGTAATTACTATAGTTTGCCAGGAAGATTTTACTTTGTGGTTTTAGGTGGGTTTTCAGTATGAGTATCGCATGAAGGCTATGCTTATTTACAGAGATTCGGAGTTCATTAATCTCTTACTCTTTATCCCATTTACATTCTAGTATGTAATTTTAAGGCTATTAGCTGTGAATTGTTTTGATGGTTTTTTAAACTTAAATGCAATTGCTTGTTTAGTATAGACAGAGCCGTCTTAATAAATTTGAGCGCCATATGCTAGAGTAATTTGGCGCCCCATCAGAGTCTTAACTAGGAATTTGAGAGCCTATGGGCAACGAAAATACCTACCAAATTAAATTAATTTAGAAACACACACAAAACTCACCTGTTCCCTGATTAACGTCTTACAATTTTGAAAATAGCGCCTTTTGAAAGTAGGAATTTGCTAGCCAGCTTCTGTAATGTAGGTAAATTCTATCACGCGAGTATTTTCGGATTTCCCCACTGATTGTCTCTATTCGAATGTTTTTTGAAATGATATTCTTGTTTATGAAACATGAAATCTAGTGAATCTACAAAATCAGTGGTTGTCAAGTGACAAGTGCTAATCATATGTCTACTCTACTTTTAAGGTATTTAAAATTATAAATAAATTTTTAGTCAACTGCGCCTCTGGGCTACAGACCAATTAGCCTATTGAGTAAGACAGCCCTGAGTATAGACACTTTATCTGATCAGTTTTCTTTACTTTGCATTTCTTTTGCTGCTTTAATAAGTTCACGGATTTCAGTGAAAACTTTTTTGTTTCTTTAAATGTTTCCATTAGTTCTTTATTTTAATTTTTATTGCCGTTATTTTGCTTAACTCGCTTGTTGATGTTGATTTTTGAGTGTCTCATGGCGCCATCTGTTGACATCTTGAGGGTAGAAAATGTTATATTCTTATTTACAATAACCTGATTATGACTGAAAGTTATGGAAATTATTTTTAGCTGATTTTGATTAGTTTCTAGTTTACGGAAGGCTTCGCAACCTCTACAGGCTACAGCTACATGATCTGTTTTCTTGTAATCAATGCAAGTTGGGTTCTCTACTCTATTTTTTACTTTCTCGTATACGAAGTATACAAAGAGAAAGTATTATAATCGTCAAAAAAATTCGAACTCGAGATTTTGACGAATCGCCACGTTTTAGACCTAACTGAGTCCGAAAAACACAATTTTGGAATTATGTCTGTCTGTCTGCGAACACGATAACTCGAAAACTATTAGAGCAACGGGGATGAAATTTGGTATGTGGTCTTTAAACAAAATTTGTAGGTTTCTAACAAATTTTGGACAAAATCCGTCAAAGCGAAGTCTGTCTGTCTGTATGTCCGCGGTCATGTGAACGCTATAACTCAAAAACTTGAATAGCTAGATGGATAAAATTTCATACACAGTTTTATCGTCATGAATGTAGTCCGTATAAAATTTTGGGCCAAATCCGTCAAAAGGTTGACTGTCTGTCGGTCTGTATAATTTACTATTGAAACCAATCCGTTATCTCCACGCGCATGCGTACTGGAAGCAATCTTCTGCGCACGCGAAAGGAGCGAATTATGTCAGTTTGTCCTTGAGACGGCAAGAGTGAAACCTAGCAGTGTGCGATAGATGCGTTTTAATCGGTACGCATCTCTTTGAATTGGATTCTTTAACAAGATATTTTTCAATCACTATAATGAAAAACCTTCTGATAGTCATTGGATTCTGGATAACAGTAGGTTTGAATTTTTTTAGCCACGCGGGGGGAGGAGAAACGGCACCTTTTTGGGGAAGTATACGAGAAAGTTTAGGGGAGAACACTCCCGCTGGTTTTATATGGCATACACTTGTGCGGTGAGCAACATTGCATTTTAGATACCTGGTCCTGAATTTTCAACAATCTGCCCAAAGGCATAGCAATTGAAGCATTGCTATATTTGCTTACTTCCCATTCATTTCTCAATTGTAATTTTGAGATAGTTGATGTTATTGATTTTAAAGATCTTCTCAACATACTCGGTTTTAATCAACTTCACTTGGAAGAAGGGTAGCAGTCAGTGGCGTAAATTATCAACACCGGATGAACGTATCATAGAAAAGATATTGTATTGGAAAGTTACATTGCGACCATTTAAGAATAAAAATGATTGCGATCAACGAAGGTTTAAGATAAAGATGAGAACTCCGGTATCCATCTCATGGCCATTGTTAAAAAGGTAGCGCGAAAATTGCTTTTACTCAAGTAAAGCCAAAGTGTAGAAAGAGAGTGAAAGCCATAGTTTTTTATATTGATATTAGATTTTATAACGTTAGAACGAATATGTTCCAGATAGTGGTGTAGTTTCAAAATAAGCAGTGCCTGGACGTTCTAAAAGCAGTCCCGGAACGCTCTAAAAGCAGTCCCGGAACGCTCTAACCTGGGTGACAAAAGTTGCGCAGTTTTAAGGACTTTTTTCTAATTTTTTATTTATTTCTCTTTTAATAAAAGCAGTGCCGGAACGGCGTCCCGGTGCGTTCCGCCTCCACTACACCCCTGATTCCCGTGAACTGGAACGCAATAGATAGCAAATACAGTCAAACCTTGTTATAACGAACCCTCAACAGACTGATCCAGAAGTTCTCTATATTCGATTTTTCAAATATTGGCTACACAAAATTTTCTATAATCTTAAACACAATTTTGTGTTCAACAAATGCATTAAATTACAAATATTTATGGGTTATAATAAATTAAAATAAATATTTGTTTTTAAAAAATGGAGGAGTGAAAAGAATTGTACTTGCATTTTGCAACTTTTTTGAACTGAATTTTTTATATAAGTTGCCCTATATATCTGGCTTTAAAGTTGTGAAAGAAAAATTACGCTATGTTTCGCGCATGCGCAGTAAAACATTATTTACTAAAAATGCTCATATTTCCTGTAATAATCAAAAGTTTTTTCCAAATTTTTACAACATGCGTAAACGTATTGAGATTTTTTCTGTAAGTTTCTTATAATATAACAGAAAACTCTGCATGTTATAAGCAAAAAAAAAAAAAAAAACCAGGCGGGAAAATTTAGGATTTTTTAAGGAAACCTTTATATCTTCCCAAATATTTGTGATGAGTTTACAAAAATTCCTGTAAATATTATGCACATAAAACAAAACCATTTCTGAAAGTTTCATCTTGTTATCTGTATTCTGTGAAGCGGGGTGGGCCAAAAACATTTTTGTCTTTATCAGATTGTAGACGGTCCCTTAATTGCCCTCAGCACCGAATCTTCAATGTAAAATGTGAGTTTAACCTATTCTTCACATGGTCGAAGTTTAAGGGCAGTCAGTTAATCCTTTCCAGAGAAGTTCTAAAAAATGAGAAAATCTGAAAAGTGTCCGGATACTTTTGGCCATATAGTGTACGTATCTCATCTTTTAGAAGTTTTGTCAGACATAAGTGGAACAGATGCGCATTCCCTCTGGAGTATAAAAGGAGGCAGTTGAGTGATAACCCATATCTTTGTCGAAATGCCGATTGTCACACTGGGTGATGGATTGAAAATGACCATCACAGGATGATCGCTTTTAATACGGTTTTCCCTAGAGGTGGTGATTCCTGGTGAGTGGTGAGCTAATTAGTGCATCTTGTGTGGACTAGCTAATGGATAAAATGTCCTCCACGGATGAAAGGAGTAGATGATTGTGAGAGGCAGAGCTGGTAGAAAGGAAAAGTAGGAATTTTGGTTCGCTATATCCGAATTTTTTGCTTTTGAAGTTCGTTAAAAGCATTTGAAAATATATTAATTACATAAGCATTTGGTTGGGAACATTTGAAAAGTACGTTACAACCGAGGGTTCATTAAATAAGGGGTTCGTTATACTGGGGTTTGACTGTAGTTGATTCTTTGATTTTGGTCAAATTGTTGAATGAGTTCACGTAAAGGAAGAAATTGATATAAATCTAGTTTTCTGCCGCGTTGTTACAAGTTAAAATAAATCCACTTCGAGTCCCTTCTCTTATGATTATCTCAATTCAGTCGCTTAACCAGATAACTTTGTGAACCCCTTTAAAACTGTGAAGCAGTCCTTTTCTTATTCTAGAATTTGTAAGTATATTACTATATACCTCCGAGTTTCATAATTTTGGTGTTTTTTGATGATCAATAGACAAATCTCATTTTTGAGTTTTGATTAAATGATATAAATGATACTTTAACGCGAAGTCAATTACAAAAGATTCCAAATAAATATGATCTAGAAAAGAAAGTAATTCATTTATTTTTGCCTTGTTTTTAAATATGTAGTCTTGTTTTTAAATATTTCATTACATTCGGCATTCATGTAATGCTATCTTGCAAGCCTAAGCAACTGTTGCATAATTACCATGTCCCAAAACTGAGAATGAAGACAATTCATGTAACTGTGACATCATTTAATTGCGTATGTCCTCTAAAGAGGTAACTAAATGTTGCATTTATGCAAATATTTTGGAAAACATTTTTGAGTACAAAATGCGATATAGTTTGACTTAAGGCTTTCATAATGCAAAAGAGAGAAAAAAATGATTGACGTACGTAAATGTTTTACGAGTACACACTTAACAATTCGCAGTGACTACAAGCATGAATAGTTAAAATTTGAAGGGAAGTTTATGATCCTGCATTATACTGTACACTCAATTCTTTTCGACATAAGGTCTTTCCAGTATGCTATATTTATTAAGTTATGAAAAATAAGAAGTAAGCTGATAAATAAGTTAAGTAAGACTAACTCAAAATATTGTAAATTAAAAAAAAAGCTGATATATTTCAGATTAGGTTTGCTCTAATAATGCAAAGGACCCGAATGACTCTAATTTAAATAGAAAACTATATAAAATTAATTAGAAAAAATTAAAGAGATAATAAAATATAACCCAAAAGCCTGAATTATTCTGTATATTTAGGATTAACTTAGATTTTTTTTGAAAGCTTGTTTCACTTCAAAACAACTAACTGGAGCCTCAGTTTCTCGCCCTGCTCTTTCCAACTTAACTACGCGAATGCTATCAAGTAATATAAATGGTAACATTTAAAGAATATATATATATAGTATTTTCAGATTCTATGTAATTAACTTCATTTTGGGACTTATCTCCAGTTAAAACATGGCGGCTCGTGCTATACAATCTGGGGGTGCTGTAACTTTTAACTAACCATTGTACTCGTATAGTTAAATATAAAACTACTCAAAGCTAAGAAAGAAAGCCAAAAAAAAAATGTAAGTGGTACAAATATGCAGGATTATGAGTTACAAGATGTTGGATTAATCAAGGATTAAAAGTTGCAGCACCCCGAGATTGCATAGCACGAGCCGCCACTGAGTTAAAACTAAATTACATCGTAAAGAGGGTTCAATCTTTTACAGAAATCAAGCTCTTTGTGTTAAATTTCGAAAAATAAAGAAATGTTAATATCGAATAATTTCGAAATATCAGCAAAAAAAATCAAAAATGGAATAATAGTCAATGATAACAGAAATTTATCTATAGATAGATAGAACACAAATTTCTCAATATATTTTTGCTAGACGGTGGTTATCAAACCCACTATCTTTTCCTAATATCTCCATTTCATACTTCTGATAGTGGATAGGATGGTTCTGATTCTGATAATGGATAAGAACTAATATCAGTTCGTTTCAGAAGGGGAGTTGACTGAACAGCTGAGAAAACTGCTTTGTTATGTTTAGAATTTTGTAGCTCAAAATATCCGAAGCTATTACTTTCTCTTTTACAGTATGGCATGCAAATTTGACACTAATAGAAAAGGCTTTACTTTTATTTGGATTTTAGAAAATTTTGAATATTGTGAGCAGAAAACAGGGCAATTTCTTAAGAGTCCAACATTCATTGTGGATACCATTGAAAGAACGAAATGGAGTTTGTGGATTTGTCCGAGAGGATATAAATCGGAAAGTTGGATTTCTTTATTCTTGGGCAGAGAGGAGGATAGCAAGGGACCAGCCACCATTGAAGTTGATTATGAAGTAGCCTTCCTAGCATCGGATGGTGCAGTACTGAAATCTCTGAGTATACACAAACATGCATTCCCAAAACCACAGACTTATGGTTTCATAGAATTTCAAAAACGAGAGTCTGTATTTGCCAAGCAATCAACGTTTCTGCCTCAAGGGACACTCACTATAAGATGCAGAATTTGGAAGGGCTCTGGAGAAGTTAAGTTCGATGGACAATGTGTCGCTCGCACTCGCATCGGTGTGGAAAGAAAAGCCTTCATGTCGAAAATACAGCATTTTAGTAGTTTTGATGTTGGACAAGAAATAACGTTTAGGTTAAAGTCGACATCAGACGATAAGCCAATTATGTCTTTCATCTTGTTTCTTCATGAATACTGGAGAGACAGGAAAACAACCATTTGCATTAAATTCGTTCACCTCAACCAAAGCATTGTATTTTCGAGGTTTAAATCGTCTCTTGTAGATGCTAAGGGAGATTATGTGGATTGTGGTCAACATGAATTTTCACCTCCGATCACAGACCAAGAGGCTGAGAAGAAATGGCTTTCACGTGCTTTCCAATGTAAAGAATTCATGTTGTCTTTATCAAAAGATACATTGATGGGCAACAAATGTCTATACTTACCAAACGACATTTTGACTCTGTGTTGTGAATATGCCTTTTCATCCGGTGTTGTTTTCGAAGGAATTGAAACCACTACTTATGGGTGCTCTAATCCTTTTACGACCAGCAATGTAAATCCTGAAATTATAAAAACTGCTGGTGTCGAGAAATCAGATTCAGATACTCCTTCTGATCTGAAAATGGATATCAGTTCCATGTTACAGGACAATTTTCTTTGCGATGTAAAGCTGTGTACAGAATCAGAAACTTTTCCCGCTCATTGGTTCATTTTGAGTGCAAGATCTCCCGTCTTCAGAGCCATGTTCAAGATTGATATGAAAAAAAAGGCAAAGGATAGAATCGACATCGTGGATTTGAAATCTGATACTGTACGCCGGATGCTTCTTTACATGTACACTGACTCCTTGGGAGAGATAAAGTGGAAGACTGCTTTTGATTTATACATTGCAGCTAAAAAGTTCGAAATTATGACATTGAAGGATAAGTGTTCCTCTTTCCTGAAGACCAATCTCAGCCTCACCAACGCATGCAAGATCTTACTTCTTGCTGATTTACACCAAGATGAGGAACTAAAGTCGGCCGCTCAGGATTTCATTTTAAAAAGCGATAACAGTATCATCAATTCCAGTGAATGGAAACTTCTCATGAAACGCAATTTGCAGTTAGCTGCTGAAACTATGCTGTTAAGGTATAAATAAAAGGTAAACAGGAATTTTATGCAATTCTATTTTCGAATTTCACAGAATAATTGTTTAGAAATAGAGCTCTTTTGAAGATGCTTTATGTACCTTGAATAACTATTGCATGAAGGATTAAAAAGAAAATCAAATTTCATAACTGAATTGATCAATCGAAATGTAGAATGATATGATATGTTGGTCAAGTGGTCGAAATGTTGGCCGTTATTTTCTTATTACAACTTAAAACGGCAGCTTGTGGAATTCGAAGATAGCTAAGCATAGCAGTTAGGTCCATCTCTTTCGGTGGCTGCTTTCAACTCGTCCATTGTTAACGGTTTTAACTATAAACATCGTTTCAGGAGCTGTCACGAAAATAATTCCATCAGGAGTGAGATCCGGTGAGTGTGGAAGGAATTCAATGGTTCATCCTCTCCTTAAACATCTGTTTATCATAAACTATCAATATAAGTTTCCAGTTAATTCATAACTCAAATTAATTAGCATATTAATTCCGATGATAAATAATGTATAAAAATTTGGGTTATGAAACGTTGATATATGTTTCTGATTGATTGTGTAATGGTTATTAAAAGACTGTATACATTTTTGGGGGACATTCTGTAATAATGTGTGTGTGTGTTTTAACTGAAATATAATTTATTATCAGAAGATTATTAACAGAACATTGATTGTTCCAAAATAATCTTTTGCAATGTTATATCATTAGTAAGTGTCAAGGAATTTTACTTTTGTAAGGATACAAGTCAAAACCAGAGCGTTACATAATGTGTTTTGTTTTTGCTTGTATTGAAAGATGTTTTTAAAAGAAAATAAATGAGTAATCCTTAGAATGTTTTTATTAAAACTTTCTTTTGTTTGTAGTTTAAACAAACTGTTCTTAAACATCATTAAGCTTTTTTTGTTGTTATTCTCAGCCTTTGACACCGAAAATAATGTGACTCATACTATATAGTATGTAACTTAATAACTTTTAAGCGCTATTTCTTAATTTCATAAAAAATTTACAATTAAGGGTAATCCTTACTTTTTTTGAATAAAGCATGAACCTTTTATGGCTTCAAGGTAGTCTTTACTTTTTCTAATTAAAAGATGAGCCTTTTATGACATCTTTCAATTTAGAAAAGCTTCATTGCACTTATTTCAGATTTATACATTTGTAGAATTTTTAGTCTAAGATTTAATAATAAATGCAGTGAAATTTGACTAATTCAAATGTTTTAATTGGAATTCATCGGTAATTCAAATTTTTTTCTCGTCCTTGACCTTACATTAAATATTGTGTATAATTCAATATTATTTTGGCTAATTCGAAGATCAAACCAAAAACTATAATGAATTGCTTTTAATTCTGAATTTTATCCTATATCCACCGTGTTTGTTTCACTTTATGTGGTGTCTGACTGATGGCCAGCCATTTTTGGCCTGCAGGTCCTCTACCTTTCGAGGTCGACCCTCTCAAGGCCACCTCTACCTACTCATTTATTAAAATTTCTTTAATTATCAAAGTTTTTAAATTATAATTATTCTCACTTTATTTAAAAGAATTGTTCACTACTCAGCAACTACGTATTGCTTATTAAAAGCTGTTAAATATAAAAAAATCTTTACCCCCATTTTTAGCTTAAAACTTGAAATTTGTTCGTATTGACCTCGTTTTATACCCAGTTTTTCTTAATTCGAATTTTCGGGTAAATCGAATTTTTATTGTGGTCCCGTGAGCTTCGTATTAACCAAGTTCCATTATTCTTCACCAGGAAAAAATGACATTATCAATGCTGATTATGTTTTAAAGATTATATTTTCTTTATTTCATGTTTCGTATACTGGCCGTCGATTACATATTTGACCTAGATGTCGACAAATACGAAATAAGCTTCAAAAAATATCTGTCCGAAAATATTGCATTGTCGATCACTGCTTAGTAAAAAATGCTTTTTAATTGACTGTTTTATTGCAGAAAAGTGTTAATCGTCCATCAAATTACTTTTGTATTTGAACAAGAATTTACATTCTTAAACTAGAGTGCACAATTCAGACCTAAATTTGATTTCAAGCCTTTACAACAGGGAAAGGATAAAAAGCTTATGGAGTACCATTTGCTTTAAAAAATCATGCATCTCCTTATTAGAATTATGGTATAGATTTAAATAGAATGATTGAAGGTTACATGATTCAGAAAAATAAAGAATAGTTTTAAACAGCCTAATAGGGAACAAAATTTCCTCTTATTCAAGAGTTTAGGGTATAATTTTTAAGGGCTCAAGAAATACAGATAGCTGTGATGATGGAAAATTCCAGAGAAAGAATTTCGCAAAGATATGATTAAAGGAGATAGAATCCTGTGCTGTGATGGCAAAAACGTCGGTGTTTTTTGAACACCAATGATTCTTTCCAGTTTAAATTATCAAACTGATTAGGAAGAAGAAGGAATTATGGTAGAGTTAAATAGAATCATGGAAATTGCGTGATTCAAAGATCAACAAAAATGAATTTAAATAACTCTAAGAGGGAACATATATATTAGTTTAAGAGTTTAGGCAATAATTTAAAAAAAACGCAGATAACTCTAGCGACAGAAAATTTGGGTGAAACAATTGTAGAAAGATGTGATAAAAGGAGATGGAATAAGAATCCGTGATACGATCCCAAATTTTTCAATGTTTTTACAACTGGAATTACTCTATGGGGTTAAAATTGAGTTCTTCACACGATGCCATATTTCATGTCTTTTTAAAATGAGAACAGTTCAGGAATACGAAGCTTTTTCCCACTTTTTTTTTTTTTTGCTGTTGCTACACTGTTCTCTTGCTTAGCGTTATTCTAAACCAAATATGCAAAGTAATATCATAGTATTTTTTGGTCTGAATAAAAGCTTAATAATGCATAGAAAAAACCGCTTGAATGGCTATATATTTTTACATAAAAATATTACATTCATCAATATTATGTTTCCTTACTGGCAAGATGATTAATATTTTTAGGAAAAGCAACTTTTGCATAAATCTATTTTGCTATATAATATATACGTATATTAACCATATTATTCGCACTCAGATATTCTCTAATTTTAGTTATACTGATGCATGTATATTCATGTGTTTGTTTTCCGGATATAAAGCATAAAAGTTTTAATCATATATCCATATAATTATAACTAAATGATTATTTTGGTACCTAAAATGTTACAGTAAAATATAGCTCATTTGAATTCTTCAGTAAATTTAGCTTTTTCTCTTGCCGCATGAATTTTCTATTTACACAATATTAAAATATTACGTGAATTTCGAATTTTGGTTAATTCGAAGTCAAAACTAAAAATTGTAAAAGAAATATTTCTATTTCTTATTTGCGTTTATTAGTTATGTAAATACGTCCGTATCTTGTATCCTCAGTGATAGTAACCGATTAATCGTTTAAAATATTTACTCTAGGACTACTGTACAATTTATTCAATCAGAAAAGCACCACAAATTTCACTTAAAAAAACCCTCTTAACACGTAACATGTAAATTGTACCGTTTAATTCGAAGTTACACTGTATACAATTATTGCATTCAAAGTGCTGTATAGGGCAATATTGCTTAAGTCGTACCCCCTAAGGAAAAAAGTCTACAAATTGCAGGTTTTACTAAATAAAGGATTAAAATTTTACATTATTCACAACTTCTATGAATATTGCACCTATTCACTGAAAGAAAGTTCAAAATATACCTACTACGTCGATTTAAATAAGCAAATTTTAAAGTAATAACATCGGTACAACTAAGGAGCCCGGTTCTTAAGTTGTACCACTATGTCCTAAGTCATACCACTATGTCCTAAGTCATACCTTCGAAGCAAATGAAGCAAAAATACCTTGTATTACTGTTCTCTGACTAAACTATTCGGCTTTGAGTTAATCGGTAAACCCTTTCGATTTTTCAAATTCATAATGTTTATTTAGCTCTAGAATGTAACGTCGCAGTTTCGGTTTAGGAATATGATACTTTCGTAGAAGCCCATATCACCATTGAGTAATTTTCATAATGTCTCGTCCACATCTTCTTGTCTCTAAGTGTTATCGGTACGTTTTACCACGTTTATGGATCCTGTCTAAAAATTGGAAAAAGCACAGTTAACAATGCATATTATAAAGAACAATATTCTCTTTCTATAAATGATATGCATCTTTAGATGTGCAAGAGATCCTTAAGGCTTACCTGGTACGACTTATGCATCGTTTGAGGTACGACTTAAGTAACGTCACGTGCAATATTTTAAAAAAAGCATTATAAAAGAATGTATCGAACCAGAGTACCATAGTTACATAAAAGCAGGTATTCAAATAGCGCAGAATGATATCCTAAGAAATAACAGCTTCGGATATTATTCGCTTACAACGAAAGCTTATTTTTCTTCGAGGTTAGATTGTAACGCATCGAAGCTCTGTTCTAAATAATGGAAATAACAACGCCGATGCTAGTAGTCATCGCACTGCCGTCAGCGTTGCTGATTCGTCGAAAACAAAGTCAGAATGGAATAGGTACGACTTAGGCTGGGTTACGACTTGAGCAATCTTACCCAACTGCTCGTTTATTAACATTACTCACCAATTTATTAAAATTATAATTTTGAAAATTATTATAAAAAACTTAATACAATTATCACTTTATTTATTAAATTTACTTATTTTTTATTTATTAATTATGTATTTTTTTTATTAAACTGTTAAATATTAAAAATAAATGTTTGCTAACATTTTTATTTTAAAATATGTCATTTTCTCTAGCTATACCTCTTTTTGAACCCCGTTTTTCCTCATTCAAATTTTTGGATAAATAGAATTTCGTCTTGCTCGCTTTCTAGATATCGTGCTCACAGACATAGAAGCATGATAGAGTCACCTCATAGAGTATTTTTTTATTCAAAGAGGCCGAAACGAGAACTTTTCTTTAGACGATTGTACACTTCGTATAAAAGAAAGAGAAAATGAAAGAATGTGTGGCCAGTTTGATGTCCAGTTAACTTATGTTTTCCTTTTTCCTTTAAATATTTTTTCTTACTTAGGTTATAAAATTTTTTTACAGGGTAGAAATATTATTTCATTGCTTGATATAATTTAGTTGGGTACACAATTAAGAGTGATTTTCTTCATTGAAAAGAATATAATCTTATTTTCGAGTATTGTATATAAATTACAATTTGAAAAATAGTACCCTATTTTACACAGAAAAAAATCATTTTACTTGAAGGGCTAAATCTCAATGTAGTGCTTCCTTTTGCAGTGTTATATTTTCATTTTTAGTAATAACGAATTAGTAAAAATTCTTCAATTAATTGCTATATTTAGAAATAAAATACAGTTATATTTTAAAACATTACTAAATCTTATACAACTGCATTGCATAGCAATATTAATCAAAACTCTTTAAAGGTAAGGCCGTTTGGAAATCTTTAAAATTGTGAGCTTGGATATCTAATTTTTATAAGCGTTAGTTAAAATAAGAAAATACACACAAAAAATGTTAACTGCAATATCGAAGCCAGCAAATTATTAGAAAAGAAGCTCGGAAAACGCATGCACTGCAACAAGTCAAACATAGAAAGTGAGATAGTGGGAAGCCGGATTTTATAGGTTAAAATGGGAATTCTCCCGTCTCCTGGAATGCAATTGATAATGCAGTAAAACTTCGATTTACCGTCACCGTCAGGACCAGGGCTGAGACGGATAACCGAACAGACGGATAACAGAAATCTCTTAATACATATGCACTACAGTAACGTGATTTCAGTGCTGACATGGGACGTAAATGAAAATGAAATCTTTTAAAAGTGAGTAATACATGTGATATTTTAAGTTTTTAATTTTCTTAAATCATTTTTAACGACACCTCATTTTTAATTACTTCTACTTCCATCGTAATAAGCGCACTACGACTTTCATTTTGAGTCACGAGTTTTTCCGGGAAAATTCCCTTTTCTCTGGGTTCCTTAAACTTTCTGCGCATACCTATCTACCCTTTTTACTTTCTCGTATACGATGTATACAAAGAGAAAGTATTGTAATCGTCAAAAGATTCGAACTCGAGATTTTGACGAATCTCCACGTTTTAGACCTCCCTGAGTCCGAAAAACACAATTTTGGAATTATGTCTGTTTGTCTGTCTGTCTGTGAACACGATAACTCAAAAACTATCAGAGCTACGGGGATGAAATTTGGTATGTGATCTTGACACATAATTTGTAGGTTTCCATCAAATTTTAGACAAAATCCGTCTACGGGAAGTCTGTCTGTCTGACCGCGGTCATGTGAACACTACTACTCGAAAACTGGAAAAGCTAGATAGATAAAATTTGGTACACAGTTTTATCATCATGAATGTTGGCCCGTATCAAATTTTGGACCAAATCCGTCGAAGGGTTGATTGTCTGTCGGACTGTAAAATCGCATACTTGTAAAAATTATATCTCCTAAACCCTTTGACTTAGATAAATAAAAATTGGTATGAAGGTTGCTAACATTAATTATAGATCTGCGCCCAAATTTCGTTTCAATCGGTTAAAAAAAAGGCTTTCAAATTGCATAATTAATTTTTCTAATCCGATTCTCCATATGCATGCGTACTGGAAGCAATCTCTGTGCACGCGAAGTATTATGTCACTTTGTCCTTCAGCCGGCAAGACTAGAAGTGTGTGCTAGATGGGCTTTCATCGGTGCACATCTCTTTGAATTAGATTCTTTACCTAAATATTTTACAATCACTATAATCTACAATGAAAAACCTTCTGATAGTCATTGGATTCTGGATTACAGTAGGTTCGAATTTTTTTATCCACACGGGGGGGGGAAGGGGAAACAGTACCTTTTTGAGAAAGTATACGAGAAAGTTTAGGGGAGACCACTCCCGCTGGTTGATTCAAGCATGTAAGCTGACAACAACATCGCGCCGCTCGGGCGTTACCTCTTTAATTCTGGTCATGGATAATAGCAAATTATGATTCTTTTACGTACTGAAAATTAACCTAAATTATCCTCAATGATGGAATAAAGAAGATTAAGCCGAATATTGTCTCCTCCCTGACCAAAACGGATTATTATTTCACCTCTAAAGCCTGATCTTACATACATACATATGATATTTAATTTTACAAAACGATCAATAAATTTCAATTAAAGAGTAGCAAAGTACAGATATGTATTGTAATACTGTAAACCTACATTACTTTTTACTTTTTCGAAGATGACGGTTAACAGAAACTGACGGTTAATCGAAATTTGACTGTATATCTTCGCAATTGTGGGCAAATCAAGTGATTGAATTGATAGTCATAATAAAGAGAGAAAACTCCAATCGCGATTGCAATGTGCATTGGATGCAAAAATTGTCAATTGTAGTTGCATTCGTAGACAATGTATTCTGAGCACAATTATCAGAGATTTAATTCAAATGATGTGAAGGTAAAAGAAGTCTTCTTTGTCTATCATCAAGGTAGAATAATGGGAGATAAAAAAACCTGATAAAAAAGACTATGATTTTCATACAGATAAAATAAAAAGATAGCAAAAACAGAAAAGCAAATCATTTAGATTAACCCATGATCAAAATAATGTAATTAAGTCCTGTTTTGTTACATAAATGTACAGATAAGTAGTTACATCGGGGCTTGTACATCATATTGAAGCAGATATACCATATGGATAATTTCAGTTCAAAGTATGCGCTAAAATATTATTTTCTATAAAAACAGAAAGAAAATCAGAAGTGTTTATCAAACCCCTATATTTTCCCTCAGTAACTGATATAGGATCTAATAGATTGAATTATTGTATACTGTTTCAGGCAAAAATAGTTTAGCTCACAATATTTTTCTGTAAGGAAATTTTATGTCACTTGAAGTTCAGCAAAATGGAAGAATTTAGGTAAAAAATGGTGAGAATTAAAGCAAAAGGCAAAACACTCTAGCAGAAATTCTATTTTATATATTCAAATTCTTTCTCTACACAGCATACTTACAACTACGGTGAAGGCAATGATCAAGGATCTAAGAAATATTTGCATTTACAGGAAAGTTATGGCAGGTCGAATATTCTCTTATTCAAAAATTTCTCAAATGCATAGGTATAAACAACATTAAGCAACTCTAAATCAGAAGATATTGATTTCAGAACTATCTCTCTAGTTTATTGCCCTTATAACACTTAAGACAACATGTATCCAAAGTTTCAAGGAAATATACTCATAATCTTCTGAAATATCATCTTTTTCGTAAGTAACTTCTGACTAAGTATAAATTTTTCAGGAAACGTATTTAAAGTTTTAATTTGCTTCTCATTAAAAATATATTAATTTACTTTCCTTTAAAATTCGCCACATTTTTAGGATACACTTTCATTATTCACAAACTTATCACATTTTTTCATTCTGACAGCCCGTGATTTTTTCTAGCATTTTTTTTCTCCTGCCAAAGACTGTAACATAGAAGTAGCGATTCTCTGGTTATTGAGGTTAAGATATTGTTTCAATGTATATATTGGCCAGGAACTATTTCCAGTTCATGAAAAACTCCTATAAGACTATAAAATCCGTCATTAAACAGTAATACAGCTATCGATGTCTCTAAACGTGATTGTAACTCGACAAATCGGCATTTTGAAAAAAAAAATTCCGCAGGAGCTTATTGAAACTCAAAAACTTATTAAAACTAACATGGCTTGCAGATAGAGTATTTAATAAATTATAAGTAAAAATTAAATTGATTTATATTTCAGAATGAGGTGTTTTAACTAAAACGATCGAATAAAGCTAACCTCTGGTTTCGTTTTTAGCTACCGTGTTTTATAAAAAGTTCTAAATCTCCGTTTCTATTTATCGTAGAAATAAAATAAACCCAGATTTAGAAAGCAAACCAAATGGGATTTATAGTAAAATCAAAAAATAATTTATGAGTTTCGACCGAAAGCCGTCTTTCGAACATAGTCAGGTACCTTAATTTTTGTTGATTTAGCAATTCTACTGAGCTCCGGCAAATGAAGATTCGCTTGGATCTTTAATTTAAGCGGTGTGAAAAAGGATTTATTTTAAGGACACACACACACACACACACACACACCACTGCTCTCTAGAAGGACTCTTTTGAGATCATTTTTAGTTTTGATGTTTAATTTTCTAAGTTGTCTTCCACATAGTCCCATAAATGCTCAAACTCTGTATTTGGTGAGTGGCGTGGAGTTTTGAGCTGTTTCAGTGCATCATAGAGCAGCATTCCTGTACAATTCGAGAACTATTCTTGGGATCCTTATTTTGTTTAAAGTTGTATTATCCCTCAAATCCTAATTTAAAGGTACTTTGGCAAATATTACCTTTCAAAATACCTAAACAGCTATATTGATTCATTACTTCCTCGATTAAAACTAAATTACCAATTCCAAAAGCTGCCATGCAATCCCAAATCATAATCGAACCAATCCCTGTCTAAATAGTTTCTCTCACATTCTTTAGTTTGAAATCTGCATATGCTTTTCTCCAAACTTTTTTTATGTCTATCTGAACTTCAGGTTGTTGATTTTACTCTCATAAAACAATCAAAGAATTTCAAAATTGTGAATTGTATTTATTGCCCTCTTTTGCAAAGTCAAATCTTTTCTTGCAATTAAGTTTGCTTACAAACAGTTTTCCTCGCATATTTCGAAAATGTTATCCTGCATTCTGAAACACATGACCTATTTCTGCAGAAGTGCATGATTTCTAAAATTTATTTCCTATATTACATGCTATTTTGAAGTGCTAATCTTGAAATTTTCTTTCACTTTTCAAACAACTATCTGCCCTTATCAAGTGCCAAGGTGGTCTAGTGGTAAGGTATAGTGTTGTGTAGACTTTTGAATTTAAGAATTTTTTCAAAATTATTTAAATTTTAGATTATTTCTTTTAGCCTTGTTTTGTTAAATTAGAATTAAAGTTTTTTCGTTTGTTAATAATGGACAAAAAATCTGATGGTAGCCATATATATTGTATGAATGTATTTTGTTTGTTACTTCAAATATGTCCTCCCTAAATTGAGTTCTAAAAGATAATTATCTAATTATTTGTGTTCATTTGAAAAGTTTATTAAGTTCCAAATTTAAATTAATGTTGAAACATTTTGTAAGGAAAATCATTTTCCGACTTCATCCTAGAGATTCGCTGAGCCAGGGCCTTTCAGGGCCAGGCCTTCCTTTCTTCCTCTTAGGAGATTTTTACGCATCTTCCTCCCCCACCCTTTGGCTTTTCAACACTGATCTTCCGTAGAAATTCTTTAATGGGTTTTAACAATTGTCAACTTGTTAACATTTGGAAAAACAGGCAAAATGTGAGAAAATTCCCTTTTCTGACCTTTTCTCCTTGTTAGGATTCCTGAAAATAGGTTTGCCAGATCCGCCGCTGGGAAATATTCATCCAACGGGACCGTTCTTGCCAATTCTGATAGAATTATTGTTTTTACCAACCACCTACGCACTTTCCCCCGCAAAGAAGAGACCAAGTTCTCTTCCTTGTCTGACCTTTTGAACTGCAAATTACATTGTTTCTTAACGTTTGGGTCTGGTGTTGGAATTTGTTTTTCGGCGGACCGGGCCCTAGCGGGTGGGACGGAAAGTGTCAAGTGTCGAGCCGAACCGGAGCTGAACTGCATAAATCTGTCATTTAACGTATTTGCAAACAGATTGTTTACATGAGTACTATTGGATCCTAGACTATAGGGTTATAATATTAATCGCCGGACTTAAATCAATGGACATCTCATAGTTTGGCATACCCCAAAAGTCCGGGAATCATTGAAGAAAGTGACGTGCGTGTCTGCCAAACAAGAAAATTTTCCGAGGGGCTTTTGGTGACAGCCGCGGTGATGGAAAATTTTTTGGAGAAGTTTTCGCTTGACGGAGCCCTTACGGGCTGTGAGGTCACGCTCTTGACCGTATCTGCTGTGAGGATACGTGAGGTGAAATTTGGACGAAAATCACTCCAAGTTACACATTCCCAACTTATAAACTATACGTGTGCCAAAATTGATAATTCTAGATCAAACAGTCTGTCTGCCCTGTAGATATAACTTGAACACAAACCCGCACACACGCATATTCGCTTTTATTAGTAGTAGATATTAGAGACATAACTGAATTGAATTGAATCCAATATTCCCGGCGAAAAAGACGTTCGCCAAAGGTTGCTAGTATTTTTTTATAAATTTGTTAAAAGATTAAGGAAAAAAAACTGTAGGAGAAATAAATTAGTGTCATTGAAAATACAACAAGAGGGTGTAAAAATAAACTCTGTGTAATAATATGCAGGGTAAAAGAGAATGTCTCGGAGGTTTTGCGGAATATTTGTCCTTTCCTCAATCAAGTCTGTTTTCACAATATTAACATGCACTTCCGTTTGATCCACGTGTGACTATGCAAATGAATCAGAATTTTACCCATAATTAGTCTTTACATCATAGTAGGCCACAGTCACAGAAAAAAAAAAGAAGTTGTGAATAGATTCAGTTTGTGACCGCCAAATGTGAAGTGAGATCTGTGATCCGATTTCTAAGCTCAAAAAATGAGCGATCGAGCGAAATTTATCATGAAATCAAAGCAATGTATAAAGATGTGATGGTTGAATCATCTGTCTGCCGGTGGTGCTTATATTTTAATGAGAGAATTGAAAACGTCCATGATGCGAAGCGAAGTGACCGTCCAAGAGTCCCATTTCCATTTCCACAACCAACCGAGCTCATCTATTAGGTTTAGAGCCGACATAGGACGGTGGGGACGTCCAAGTGTAATTTGACACCTGGGCATTTTCTTATTGATAGGCTAATAACTTCCATTTCTGAGCCTACATTGAGAAATGTTGAGAACAATAGATTGAATTTATGGCAAAAAATATCAAAATTAAACAAGCCATATGGAAAAAGTGACAAAACAATTATTTAGTACCTTGAAGCGGAGGAATAAATGGATCATAAAGAAACAAAACATAAAAGTTGCTGATATGGTTTTACTAAAAGAAGAAAATCTCTCATGTTGTAAATGGATTTCAGGTCGAATTGCTGATGCATTCTTTGGTAAAGACAATGTAGTAAGAGTAATAAATGTTAAAACCCATTCTGGCATCTATAAAAGATCTATTTCAAAAATTTCTCCTTTGCCACTTGTCATGCCACTAACCTCCACGTAGCTGTTCCGGCTCTCAGGAAAAGGATGTGAAGTTAAGAGTGGGAGAACAGTTGCGCAGGAGTGTGTGGGAGACGCTATGATGAGGGATGTTTTTTTTTGGCTCTGCACAGGGTGTGCATGTTTTTTTGTAGGAGTTCCCGTGCTGAACTCTGAGTTATTCGATGAATAATCTTGAAAGTGAATTGTATTGTACATATGTAAATATTTTTATTTTATCTTATTAGTAGAATTATTAAACTAGTGGAAAAAAAGAAAGTGAGTTTATTGAAAGTTGAAGTACAGTTATTACACCACTAAAAAACTGATATTCTTTTGTATAGTAAAATTCTAAAATTTGTATATTGAAAAATTTATTTTTACTTATATTACTTTAGCGTCTCTTTAATTCTGTTCTGTGTACTAATTGAAACTGAAATTCATTATTAATTTTGATATATTTTACTCTTGTATTTTTTTATATATATATATTAGCTTTGACAATAAATTATACCAACAGATTAAAGGGTTTCCACAAGGTGGACCAGCCAGTAATGCTCTAGCTAATTTATATTTACACTATTTTGAAAAAGATAATATTTACAATAATTCTTATATCATGTATGATTTATTAATATGTTCAACAGTAAAAGACTAAACACCACAAATTGACTTGTATTCAGATTATTTGATATTACTAAAAACTAATGAAGGTTTTTTTCTGCAGATTTTCTAGATCTTGAAATTAAAATAGTTGATAGTAAATAAAGCCCTGAGATTTATGATAAAAGAAACATTTTACAGTTCAGTATAAATAACTTACCTTTTTGAAATAGCAACATTAGTCGTCAAATTTATAGAAATATCGTCTTAAATTATATTCATAGAAGCACTATTTTAGTCACAGACAGATTAAAACAGCAGTCATGTATTGATACATTTCTTGAAAATTCTATGCGATATGGGTATCCTATTAATTTCATGTATGCTTATGTTAATAAGAATCATTTAACACTATTAAATTAATAGTCCTTTAGATTTATTTTTGATGTGATCATATATAACGGAATTAACAATGATATTATTAATTCACTTCATAGGTAGATGGTGCCACTAGCTTATGAATAATATTGCATCATATATGCATTTAGTTATTTTTCTGTACATTTCCAAAATAATAAAAATTATTATAAAAGGTTAAATTTAAATTCATAGTTAATTTTTTAATCTGTTTTATTATAGTATTAAAAGTCTATTTTAGAAATAATATTTTGACTTTAAATGCGGAACTGTCTTTAGGATAATGCTCAAGTCATAACAATAATTAGGACTATTGTATTGGTATGTTATAAGTTATATGCATTCTTGTTTCTAATCTTGAAAGATTTTGGGGATTTATTCCCCTATTTTTCGATTTTCCAACAATTGGCTTTCGCAGAGAGTTGGCGCCATAAAATGTAGATTTAATGCGACATATCAGTTCCCAAGACTGATTGGCATTTGATTGTTGGAATTCCAATTCTGGGTTGTCTTTTTCATAGTAGCAATAGTCTATATTCCAACTATCTTTTGTATTTCATTAGTATGATTATTGATAAAGTAATTTGATTTTTAATTTCTAGATTAATATTTGTATATATTTAAAATATAACACATGTTGATTAATTGAAATATTTAACTGTATATATATATATATATATGTTAAGTACAACCAACTCGCCAAATGTGGCGACCCTCCCGAATTAGGGTTACCTTTTGTAACTGCCGGCCAGAATTACGATAGAACTTGAGATGGTATGTGATGCAACGCTGATTTGGAATAAACTGCTTTATTATGGATCACCACTTCATCATTTCTCATGATAGATCTCATCGCATTCAACATCCTACAGTCCACACCTTTTCGCCTTTTATCTTTTAGATACATCGCAAGTTGTTTTATAGTTACTCCTCAAATAAAAGCTATCGATAGACTGCAACAGTAGTTTAAAATTATTTTGCATGTGCTTTGCTACTGAATGTCCTGCATTATCATCAATTAAATCTTCTAAAAATATCTCAATGACATTTCCCAGGGTTTGTCTCTTACTATTATTTTTTATTTTGTAATTCTAATGCTTTGCGGGGAGAAATTCGGAAAATAATTTTTTTATCATATTGAGATTCAAGACATCTATCGTTTTAATGATTCTGGCGTATTTAGCATGCTTATTTTCTTCTAATTTCCACATTTTTCTAATTTTATGTTTAGTCTATTTTATTGTCTCGATAACGTACACACTTTTTAAAATTTTTAATATTTTCACTTGACTTAACGTCATTGCTCATGCGTCATCATTTGAGAAATCGGCATACTTAAAAAAAATTCTAATATGCTAAAATTCCTTTTCTTGGAAATAAGTTAAATAAAGTTTTTGTTATGCATCTGTGAGCAAAAATTTTTCTTGCGCGTATTTTGCCCTAAGAAGTCATATATTATATTACTCTTAAGAAACTTCTGATGATTCAGCATTTAAGGTATTTTGAAGTTATACTTTTGTATGATTGAACGCTGATTCAACATATTTAATGAAATGTGTTTTGATATCAAATTCTTTACCGTGAAAATCGTTTAAATAAACTTGTGCAGTCATTTTCGGGCCCGTATTCTGCCTTAAAATCCCTATCTTATTCTATTAAAAAAAGTATGATGATTCAGCATTTAAGTTATTTTCAAATTTGCTAAGTTTTTGTTTTACTAAATACTGATCCAGCATATTTAGTGACTTGCACTTTGTCGTTATTTTTTAATTCTTAACCTTGAAAATCATTCAATTAAGATTCTTGTAATGAATGCAATTTTGAGCAGACATTTTTCTTGCGCGTATTCGTCCTTAAAATCCAATATCTTTTTCTCTGATTAAAAAAAAGTCCGATGATTCAGCATTTAAGTTTGTAATTTTCAAGTTTGTTAAGTTTTTGTGTTACTAAATGCTGATCCATCATATTTAATGACAAGCATTTTCATTTTAAGTATATAAATTCTTTATAGGAATGCTAACTATTGAAATGGTTCTCATGTCACAACCTCAGGAAACTTTCTGGATATAAAGATTGGTCGCGTTGTATTATCATTTTAATCACACGTTATAAATGACATAATTTTGTAGGAAAATACGAGAAAGTCGAATGGTAAGCATTATCAATTTTTAGTGGCGTAGCTAGGATTAGTGGCGCCCGGGTCATAATATGATTTTTCTACCCTCCCCGTCATCATCAGTGACTTGGCTTGTGCAAACAGCGTCAGGGTCATGGTATTTTTTCACCCCCTCGTTGCATTTGACCTTAAAAATTGACATAAACGCATTAACTTTTCGTCACCGCGGCCAGTGGCGTAGCGAAAGTAAGTGGCGCCCGGAAAATAATGATCTTTTTATGTCAGTCGTCATCAGTGGCTTAACAAGCGTAAACGGCGCCAGGAGTATGGTATTATTTTTACGCTTCTTCATTATATTTTGCATTAAAAGTAGCACACAAGCAGTAGGTTTTGACTACATGGGGTCCCTTAAAACTGGCGCCGGGGACATCTATACCCCCTTGCCATGCCGGTAGCTACGACACTGTACTCAATTGTATATTGTTAAATTCAAACGGGTTTACTACTAAAAGTACACTAGCGTGCAAACGTTAGGGATAAACTAATATTTACTAAGTATCTTCGTAGAAAAACATATCTTGAATTCATTCTATAATTACTGGAATATGTACAAAAAGTAATAAACAAAAGAGACACAGAAAACAATAATACAAACAATTCATCTGTTGCGCACAAACGCAGCAGCATCCAGGAAAATTGCAATGAGAAGGATACAAAATTAAATGTCAGAAAACCAAACTTTAAATAGAACAGAATAAAATTAAAGAAATGAGAGTGAAAGAACAAAGGAATGAGAATCCAAATGGGGGACGTTTTCAAAGGCCATTCTCCATTTAGATTCTAAATAAAATGTGGGGATAAATTTTCTGTCGAGGGAACGATTTTAAGGTCAAATTAAAGTTCCTTCTGTGGCCTGAATTTATCCCAGAGATTGAAAACAAAAGCAGGAAAAAAACCTTCTTCGAAGAAAGAACTTCAAAAAGTCTTTTTAACAAAGCCAGAAAAATAAAAAGGCTTAAAAACATTAACTTCTGCCATATTAGCAAACACGACGCAAAAAACCCTATCTGTTTTTATTCATTTACTTGTATTCTATAATTACCTTATAGTCCAGTCAATGAAATGTTTGAAAAAATCATATAGTTCTGAAAATTAGTACACATATTCATGAGGGGTTCCTGTTAACCTTCCAGCGGGCGGGTGAATCTGTATTTTTATTTCAGAGATACGTTTGAGGTGCCCTACCTGTTGAAATTGCATTTTTATTAATTGCAATTGTATCATTTTTATTGTAATTGTTTTATTATCATTGATATTTTGTAAAACAACCGACCACTAGATGGCGTTGCGGATATTTGTTCCGTCTCACAGTGGTCCAGTTTCGTTTTCTAGCAAGACAAAAATTATAGCGGCGAAACTAAAAACAGCAGAGACTTGAAATTTGCACAGTTTAAAGGAAATGGACTTCAGTTGTATCCCATGAAATTTCATAACAATCGGTTGGATATTTCTTGATTTGTATTAATTTATTTAATTCGTTCCCATTGTTCTCTATGGAGGGAACTGTTGTAATCTGCGGAAAAGTTAATGATTAGTTGTATAAAACATAAAAAAAAAATCTGATAAATTTTACCAAATGAAGGAAATAGCTTTAAAATAAGATTTGTGAAATTTTAGTGAAGTCTGGTAGGTATTTTTTTTATTTTTAACATTCCAAATATTTGCAATGTTAAAATATATCTAATGAATAATTGTGCGATAAATTCAAATGCCTTTCAAAACCAGTGGCGGATTTTGACGATATGAGGCCCCAGGCGCAAAATTATTTTGAGGCCCCCCTCCCAAGAAAACTTTATTGGTGATAAAAATGTAATGTAAAATAACTTAAGGTTAATAACTTTATTGGATAACGAAGACCAAAAATTATGGTTTTAATTTTGGTCTTCGTTATCCAATTTGAATTATATATATATATATATATATATGATTTTAAATAGATAAAGAAATCTTTTTTTATTTAAAACAGAGATTTTTTGGTTTGAAATTTAAAATAATTAAGTGACAGTGATATCTTTCGGTCTTCGATTCTATCTAGTAGGTAAGACAGCGCAGTATCCAAGTATTCAAGTTTTATATTTAACAGGAACCAAGTTTCAAAATTGTTTTTAATAAGTATAGTTTTTGTTTTTCTTCACTTAAATTTAAATTTACTTAACTTATTCATTTATAAAATGGTAAATTAGCCATAAATCATCAATTTATCTTTATGAAATATAATGAATTTTACCATAAACTGAGAACCATTTTATAGCCATTTAAGTTTTTGAGCTGGAATAAGCAGTGTCTACTCTTTTGTCCCACAGGATAGAATGGTATATTCTAATAACAATACAGGCAAAAAATAGGGAGACTATAGAATTACTCTCTCGAAAAATTTTAAAAAGAGTATTTTAAGGTAAATTAAGATAATTATTCAAAAAAATATTATATAGTTTAAGTTCTACAAAGTAAATCATATATATATATATATATATTACTGTTCCTTTCTTTTAAGCTGTTCTGTTCTTTAAAAAAATGAGAATAGGAATTCTAAAGCGAAGCAATATGTTTTATATATAATATGACTAATCAAAAGTGTAACATGAAAAATTTGTTTGCTAATTCAGTTTATTCACACGTTTTCCGATATAAAAAATATAATTAAATAAACATTCTTCAATGGTTATAAAACAAATTACAGTGCTAAAGGGTAACAAAAAATGAAATTAAACTTTAGAAGGAGATACCAAAATAAATATTATATAAGATATATTAGTAGCAGCAATTAAATGCTACTTTTGAAATTCGGAGTAAAATTTTATGAACACAGAAAAAGGTGTGGAAAGACCTAAAATTACTAAAAAGTCACTTTTCTTGCTTTTAATTTGGAGAATTTGTCTACAATTTTTTCATAATCGAATTCCTGTACTACATCATTTTCAATCAATAAAAGCAACAGTCCATTTAAATGCGGTTGGCTCATACTATCCCGCAAATAGTTCTTGACGCGTTTCAGAACTGAAACGATCTCTCTCCGCTTGCATTATAAATTGGTAGAGTGAGAAAAATTTTTAAAATTGTTTCCGCGTTGGGAAATGTTGATTGTAGACCATCTTTAATCAATTTGTACATATCCATTGGATTTGTTACTTTTTCATTTTTTGTGTATTTAATAAAATGTTTCACTTCGTCCTTGAAATAATGTGCTTCGATATCATCAGCATATTTTGTGGTTAAGTTTGTTACGCAAGTTTCAAATGCCTTTTCTTCTAATTTGCCGTCAAAAAAAATTGAAAGCCATCTAGAATATTGTTATAGGTAGTGCTTCTTTGCACAAAGCAGAAAAGCATTCCTGTTGTCTTTCATTTTGAATCCACTCAGGTTGAGTGACTCCTTGAGAAAGTTCATCTGGTGGATTCTTTACTCCGTTACTTTGTTCTATCTTTATTTCTTAATAATTTTTATTTTGTTTCTTGATGATTTATTATATTTATAATAAAAATTAATATAATATAAATTAACGTATTTATTATAATAATGAATCATAAAATACCGGTTATAATAGCGAGCAAACATAACTTAGCTTAAGACAAATTTTATAAATGTGTATACAAGTGCTTTAACTTTTTTATAATTTAAAAATCAACTTTATTTAAAAACATAATTTACGAAATCATTTACTTCCTCAAGATTTCAATGCATTTAGAAATAAAACTATGCATGAAATGATTTGAAGTAAATTAAAGAAATACCCAATGAAATGCAGTAAAACATACTTTGAATCGATAGCCATAGCACACAACAAAGGCATATAAATCTTGTGTAGAAGTTCGGTAATTAAATCAATTTCAATAATTCTATGTTAAAGAGATTCGAATTGACATAGGCAGTATAGAAGATTCGAGATGCAGTGGATTATAAAATATTTAATTTCTTAAAGTTTCTTTCTTACTAAAAAAATTTTGAAAATTCTTACTTTTCTCTTCAAAAATCTTTTATCTTTAATAATATATATATATAATCAATCTTTTGACTTGAACGTCCGAATTACAATTTCTTAGCGAATTACGAAATGCGCTAAAAAACGCTTTTAGGTTACAGTGTTTATTTTTACCTTTGGTAAGAAAAATAATTAAGAACAAAAAAAGGCTATTTTCACTAATTATGAATTAAAATCATCACTTCATAATTGCAACGTCGTGTAATGCTGATGACATATCGTGGCAATCCCGAAACGAGTTTTAGTGATAAAACACTGAATAAAAATTATTTAGTGTTTAAATAAATAGCAGCATTCACATTGAAATTTAATACATTTTTGCATTTTGATCGCTGCGAATCAGATAAATCTTTTAATGTTTTAAGACAGAATTATTTTACTATTCTCATTATTGTAGTTACTTTTCAATCAACGAGGCATACGAGTGGTTAACATCTACAAAAGTATCTGGAATTACATACAAATTATATTTTTATTCTTTCAAGTTTTAAGTTATAAATAGAAATGTAGGTATTAGCCTGATTTTGTGTTGTTATTACTTTAATATCTGGTAGTCGAACATGGATCTTTTGACCACTTCCATCTCAAGACGCTATAAGGTCTCTCTGAGAAAGAAAGAAGAATTTTTCCTTTTTTTACAAGATGCGTTACGCACGTCCTACTTTATTCTAACTTAAAACAGAGAAGCAACAGAGAAGCACAATTTTTCTCTCCAATTATTGTCCGCGAAAGAAAGACCAATAGGACTGGGGCCCCTCAACTAAAACGTTGTAAACATGACTATACAAACGCCCCCCAAAACGCTTAAAGAAAAGCATGAATGTCGCCTTTTCAATGATGCCAATTGGTTTCTTCAAAGGGCAAAATTTCTTCCCCCCATCCTCTCTAGTAACAGTTCCAGACAAGAAAACCATTTCTTTTAAAGATAGGCGAATTCATTTGTTTGTCATCTTTATGGCAGTAAAATGAAACTACAGAAAAAAAAGCATGTCTTATGGCCCTCTCTCAAAAGAAGTGCATCCTTTTCACACAAAGGGATGCAATCCCTTCAGTCTTTCCGGTCGCTTCCGATACCAATAAAAAAATCTAAACGAGTCCTTGCGGCTGGACTTTGCACAGAAGAGGTGTCCTGTTCCAATAGTCGGAGGATTGCTCGAGGGTTTTTAGATCGGTTTCAACGTTTTGGAAAAACATCGGTAAATGCGGGTGGTCGAATTTCAACGGCAATAAATCCCCAAGGCTTATTTCCTCCCAATGCTTCGTTCCAGGGCCAGGTTTCTCTGCCCCTGGCTTCGTTCCACTGTTTTCACTCCTTTATTTTTTTAAAGAGAAGAGGGAGAATTTTTTCTGTGAATTGAATTAAGGCTGCAATATCGTAAATTCGACACCGGCTTAGCACTGCGATGTATGTTGCATAGATTTTGAGGCCCCCTAGATTCTCGAAGCACGAGGCTGACGCCTCTAACGCCTGTGCGGAAAACCGCCACTGTTCAAAACGATAAAAAGTGAAAGAATTTCGTTAATATAATATAAATGTTATATAAATACCATTAAATCTTTTTAAAAATTACTTTTAAGAGTAAAATTGACCGCAGTTTTCACAAAAATAATATGAGAATTCAGGAAATATTCCAAAATATTTTAATAGCTAACTTTTAACCTTAATAGATAAAGGTAACGCTTTTCATCATGTGAATTATGTTTTATATTATTTGTTATTTACGAAAAACTGTATTTGATTAAGTTTTCTATTTTATCGTCCTTTTAGCTGTAGCTGAAGACAGCGCTAGAGAGATTGTCACTGAAGCAAACTAACTGTCTTGAAAATTTCAAATCGCGTTCTGAACTATTCCAAAATTTTCGCGTTTTCGGTGTGTTTATGTCAACCACTAAATCAGAAATAAATATTGAAATCGATTTAAAATACTTTTGAAACCATCCAGCGTTTATTTCTTAAAAAGTTAAAATGTATTTTAGATTGAGTATCCGCCCCCTTAAATTCGAAATTTTTTTAATAAAATGTTCGAATTAATGTCGATTGAATTTTTAGCAATTAACATCTAGGCTAGAACAAGTTAATTTAGTTTTTCAACAGGTTTTTTTTCATCCAGATATTTATTTTTGCGTCATTGAAGGAAAGAGTGAAAATTCTTCACTGACATAGATTACATTAAAAAATAAAATAAATGAAAAAGTCGGGGTCTGTCGGGGCTAATTTTTAGACATTTTATAGAAGATAGAGTGCAGAAATGATTTAAGGTAGTCTCAAAGTGGGCAAAGTTGTGCAAATGTTTTAAATTCACTTTAAACTTAAAAATTTAGTGGAAAAAAGGGCATTTTAAAATATAATATGAAAATATGGAAAATAATGAAATGATGTGTTAAAAACGGTTTCGTTTACTTCCCTTGGAATCCGACATCATGAAAAATCTAAATTTAGACAGATTAGCAATGTAGGACTTTACAGAACGAAATCCGAGGGCTCACTGAAACGCGACTCAAGTGTTCAAAAGACATTCTTCAACTTTAACTTCCGTAAAACCTCCTAAGACTACATGCTTATGCAAAAAAATTTATGGCTTTCAGGGTTCCAAACGGTTCTCTACCTATCCCCAAAGAAAATAAACCCATTTGCCGACCTCGAAATTTCGATTTTTGTCGCACTACAAACCGAAACTGGACTGCGTCCGAGTGTTTTCCAGATGCCTGTGAGAACACGAACGATGATGTTGTTGTTTGCAGAGTGTTTGTGAATAAATATAATTTATTTTTTTACGATAAGGAGTCGGATTTGTGTTTCGAAATACGATACACATGGACATTTGGGATGACACGCCAACACTTTCCCCACGTTCGACCGTTGCAATGACTTGAATATGAAACTGACTTCTTGCTTGTTCATATCTAAATTTCAATTGCTTTTTTACTACCATAATTTATTTGCAGTTTTATATAACAAATGTAAATATTTCATTTGAAATATTGGCAATTTTATTTATTTTACTTTCAAGTCATTCAGCTAATTCTTTTGTCATTTTATATTGTTTTTGTGTTTTATGATTACTTTGTTTCCACTCCTTTTTAAATAAAAATTGTTTAAAATAATTGAACTTATTAACCCTTACCCAATTAAACCTAATTTTATCAATTTCCCTCTTAAAAATTGATATTTTAAAATAGCATATATAAGAAATACGCGCGACCCTTCATCTTGGCATAGAGAATGCGCCAGCTGGAAGTTTAAATTTACTAAGTTCCCAGAGGGAAGTAGGGGAATTCGCGGTGCCATCTTGGATTTCATTCTTTCCCCCTTTTTTAAGAAATATTGCAAATCTTTAATTTACATGGGTTTTAGATATCTTTTTATTCTGTTGTCATCCTGCATAATTTGAGTGGATGTAATTTTTAAACAATCTTGAATAGAACAAATAATGTTTTGTCATCTTCCATAATAAGAGTCTACGCAATCTTTATCTAATATTAAATCAATCAGAAAATGGTTGTTACATAATCAACAATTATTTATTGTCAAATTGTATATATATGTATTAATTATCAAATTATAATGAATTAATTAAATTATTATTTATTAAATTTTGAAAAATCATTAAAAATTGGAGGTATAAATTGGTATCATTGAAAAGGTAAGATGGTATAAAAATATTTTTTATGGAATAATTTGCTCCGAAGATACTAGGGAAAAAACGGTTTCGGTTAATTTCTAATTAACTGACTGTTTAACTAACTTTTTCGCTGTGAAAAGTTTACAAGTATCTTCCTCTTGTCTTAAATAATAAGTGTGCAAAATTTGGTTGATATCGGTTAGGTGGTTTAAGAGGAGATGTGGAACATACACACATACATACCCACAATAAATTTTATTTATATTAACAAAAGGTTCACGCATCAAATGACGCATTTCAAATTTTTCAAGAACAAATACAAATATCATTTACATTTTACTGTTACCACTAATGCTGTGGTTTCATACATTTGATGAGACGATATTTTGTATCAGATTCATTATCGCCTATCTCTTCTTACCTCGAAATTTTCTATGTGGTATACATAATTCTACGGCTACGCGTCAGTTTGTCGAATGAAATTATATTCCTCAGATCATTATAAATCGCAGAACTGCATACTCACAATTTATAAAAGTAAGACAAAATAAAAGTATTGTTACTAAGCACTAAACATACATCTGGAAGACAGTAGCAAACGCATTCCAGAAACAATCACATCGATATATATGTCACCGTTAAAGTGTATATTTCAGTTATTCTATAGAATAACTGATCAAGTCAGTTAAAGTGTAAAATCGATTCTTTATTTCATACTTTACCTAGTTATTCTATGAAATAACTAGGAATTCTATAGATTAACTAATGATAGACCTTTGAAGTGTAAAATAAACAATCTGACAACAAAACAAGTCCGTTTTTTTCATAAATTACACACTGATTGCAAATCAGCCATAACCTTTGCAAAATTAAAACCACTATAATACTGTCACAAAACAGTAATGTCGTTTTCTTGCCATATTAGTCTTATAGTTGGGAAGAGAGATTTCCAAGAACACGTATTGGAAGGAATTCAATGACAATCGACCTTGTCGACCGTTTAGGCATCTTGGCGTCAAATTTGGCGACTTTGGTGACAAAATGAAGATTTCAGAATATACAGGAATTGCCTCGGTATTTCTCTTAGGAACGAAGTTATAGGCACATTCCACTATAAACGCAGATTCCTTACATTCATTGAGCTAGCGAAGCTACTAGGCTCCGTCTCCAGCTGCTAGCGAAACCGTAGGATGTTTTTTAAAGTTAAAAATTTTTTCCCTGTACCCACTTTAAATGCCGCAGGCATCGCGAGCTCAATTTTCCTTGCTTCATGTGAGTATTTAAAAAACGCAGATTCCTTACATTCAATGAGCTAACGTATCTACTAGGTTCCTGTCCCCGCTGTTAGCGAAGCGATTACCAATTAATATAATAATTATATATAATTAAAATAATTATTTTATTACCGAATTAAAATAATAAGAAATAAAATATATACATCGTTTTCTATTGCTTCAAGAAATATTTCTGTTAAATTTGCAGGAAATCGAACAACGCATTTGGTCGTAATCGCGTAACACACAAATTTACAGACAGACAAAGTGCTAAAGGCTGGACTTAAAACGTAGACCTCACTTCTCTCGGTCAACCAGTTATATTGGTTCTTTTGACAATTTTGTAAAAGTATAATTAAGAATATAGGTTTATTTGACTTTTCATATCTGTTTTGTCTTTTTATAAAAATAATTATTGAAAAATGGCTTTTCTAGCTAAATTACAGAAGGTTGATTTTCTAAGTCAATCCTCAGAGGTCGGCCTAGATGTAAGCCCAACTGTAGGCAGTCTTGAGTTGGTGAAATTGATTCAGTCATCAGCTGACTATGAACAAGAGACCTTTAAAGATATTTTAAAAGCTGTGGCTTCAACCAGGATCCAAAAGGAGAAATAACAAAAGGAGAGAGAAGAGAGATAATTTGTGGCTAGAAAGAGTACTTGCGGCTAAAGAAAGAGAAAAGGAGAGAGAATTTGCGGGTAAAGAAAGAGAAAGAGAAAGAGAGAAGAAAACGAGTTTCTCTTGAAGAAGATGGAACTGGAGATAGAAGCGAAGAAAATAGAATCAATGACAGGAGAAAGAGTGAAATCTTCAATAGATATACATAGTCTGAAAGAAAAATTTGATCCAAAAATAGGAGACATTAGCTTATACCTGACTCTTTTCGAACGGCAAGTGAAGAGAGCAAAGGTTTGTGAGGAGTTGTGGGCAGTGGCGGATTGGGTCTAAAAATAGCGGTTGGCAGCATTCAATGGGGGGTCACTCATATCAAAAATGATATTTTTCTCTCTATATATTTTAAAATTTTATTTATTATAAATATAATCAATTAAAATCAATAAATGGACATGATATACTATATAAATTATTATACGTTATTATTATCTAAAATTCTGTTATATACACTAGTAGTTCTGAGAAAAGTAGACATTGCCTCCCCCTCAAAAAAAAAATCTGCTCTTCATTTCAGTATTTAAAAGTTTAGCCATTTATTTTCCGAATTCACATTATTAACCTACCTGCTCTTATCAATATTAACAAAATTACAATTAAATGTAGTTTGTTATTAGTAGAGGTATCTTTGGAGGCATTATGAACGGAGTTTCGTTTGTCTACAATCGTTGAAAAACACACTTAACATTACATAAAACGGAACCATTTAAGTGTTTACCATCTTGAAACGGAATAAAATAAGTAAAATTCTTTACAAATATATCGTTTCCGCCGACATCAAGGAACATTCATGCCAAATTCAAAGAAAATCGAATAGCGCGTTTGATCGAGACAAAAACAAATTACAGAGCAGCAGACTGTATTAGACAAGTCAGTAGGTAACTGACAAACTGTTTCCACTCGAACGATCCAGTGAAAACAGGACCTCGCTTCGCTCAAATTACTAATTATAATATACATAATATTGAAAGTAAGAAATACCCAAATACCAAAACAAATTTATGATTGAATTTTAAATAATTTCTGGTGGGTGTATAGCTTACTGTAATTTTGGGAACTGTACTGTTATTTTGAGAATTTTTTAACCAAACTGAAATTATATTAGGGTGGGTCGAAAAAACATTTTTTAGAAATCGATTTTGGCATAGTGCGGAAAAGTTGTGCAATAGATCTGTTGAAACCCTCTAAAAATTTCATCAATTTCGTTTAATATTTAGCCGCGCCCCTTAGGTATTAAAAAATTGAAAAAAGACAAAAATCTATTTTTTTCCAAAAAAATATTTTGAAAATTGATTTCGAAATTAGTTCTGGCATAGAGCGGAAATGTCACCCAATGGATTAGTTTGAACCCTCAAAAGCTTTTATCAATTTCGCTCAATATTTAGCTGCGCCCCTCTGACATTAAAAAATTGGGAAAAAGAAGAAAAATTGGTTTTTTTGAAAGATATATTATTTGAAAAGTAATTTTGAAATTAGTACTGAAATATAACGGAAATATTACGTAATGCATTAGTTAGAACCCACCTAAAATTCAATCAAGTTTACTTTATAGTTGTTCGCTGATTTAAAAATATACACGCATGCAAATAAAACCTATCCTATATACACTGACGAGCCAAAACATTATGACCATCCCCACATTTTTCAATGAACTCGTCTGGATGACCTGGAGATGAAGTGAGAATGGCATTTAACTGCTGCTGGAGAAGGTAAGTAATCATTCTTGCACTTACTTTTGCGAGTGATGCGAAAGGCTGTTGATCTAAGCGCATTTGATAGAGGGTAGATCGTAATGGCCCGAAGACTCGGAACGAGTATCACCGAAACTGCACGACTGGTAGGTTGTTCACGATCTGCCGTTGTTAGTATTCATGCAAAGTGGATAAATGATGGTGACACCAGCAATAGACGTCAAGGTGTTGGTCGTCCACGCGTCTTCAAAGAAAAAGCACGTCGAAGACTGTCCCGCTTGGTAAAGCAAAATCGGCGCCAGACAGTGGCTCAGCTGATAGCCCAATACAATGCACATCCAAGCGCAAGTGTTTCGGAACACACAATTCAGCGGACACTATTGGATATGGGACTGTGAAGCAGACGTCCCACTCGTGTGCCTCTGTTGACCAAGCGTCATCGTCAACTACGCCTACAGTGGACCCAGGAACATTGAGACTGGACCATGGATGAGTGGAAGAGAGTTCCCTGGTCGGATGAATCCCAATTTCTCATTCATCACTTCGATGGTCGTGTCAGGGTACGCCATCTGCCAGGCGAACAATTGCTCCCCCTCTTGTACAGCAGGTCATACACAGGCTGGTGGTGGCGGTATTATGCTTTGGGGGACGTTCTCATGGGCGACTCTGGGACCCGTAGTTGTGGTAGAGGAGACCATGAAAGCTGCGAACTATCTGAACATCATTGAGGATCAGTTGCACCTTCACATGGCGTTTGTCTTCCCAACTGGAAATGGAATATTCCAGCAGGACAACGCCCCATGTCACAAGGCTCAGATTGTGTCGGAGTGGTTCGAGTAGCATGCTGGTGAATTCTTTTTAATGTCCTGGCCACCTAACTCGCCGGAACTTAATCCGATGGAGCACATTTGGGATGTCATGGAGCGGCAGCTCAGAGCTCAAACACCACCATGTCCGAATATCTCGACTTTGCGTGACCGCTGCTTAGACATTTGGTACAACTTGTATCCAGTCATGTACCGAAAACTTGTGGCGTCTATGCCCAGGCGAGTTGCAGCTGTTTTGAAGGCCAAAGGAGGCGCAACGCGTTATTGAGTAGGTGGTCATAATGTTTTGGCTCTTCAGTGTATATATAAAATCTATCCTTAACATCATAAGCGCATGTAGCATTAATAGAGGAACCCAGGTAGCAAGTATACAGGTCATATATCATTAACTGCTGGTGAAAGTGCAAAATTAATAGCCCAAGGTATTAAAAAATTTACAAAAACGTATAATATGAGTTTGCAGAACCTATCGTTTATCGGATGTGACGGAACAAATGTGAATACGGGATGGAAAGTAAGAGTAATACGTTTGCTTGAGACATACATTGGAAGACCATTACAATGGAATATATCTATGTTACATACTAATGTGTTGCTACTAAGGCACCTCATTTTGGAAATGGACGGTTGCACAAAGGGACCATATTCATATTCTGGACCTATTGGATTGTTTCTAAAAGATCCCATTATGCAACTTTTGCGTACTATGCCAAAATCAATTTCGATAACAAATTTTTTTAGCCACTCTACTAACCATGTATCAATTTCAATAAGTTTAAAGAATACTTCTTACTTTAAAAGATAACCAACTCAAAAGTACAGAACTGTGTTGCATTCGGTCCACTACATTAAGTGCAAGTCAGTAAGCGCTTGAGTTTACTAGATGTCTAGTCAGTTGTTAAGTTTACTAGATGATATGCCAATAATTATTTCTGTATCCAAATAATCTAATAATTCTTTTCCAATAGATAGCAATATACCGAGAATTCCAGAGTTCTCTTCAGACAATGAATTTCTTAATCTGTTCTTTATCTTTAGCTTTGAAAAACAGAATTCACTAATATCATTAGATCATTTATTACTAATACTAATATTATTACAAATATGCTGTGATATCTCAAAAATGGGTTTTCACTCCTTAAAGACAAAGTTCTTTTAATATTTTTTCAATCGATCCAGGCCTATTAAGAACAGGAGAACGAACATCCTAAGTAAAAGAGGAAAAACAAGCATAATGGTTAGCATAATATAGAAACTCAACTTAACCACAATCGGGACTCTCCGCTAAACTAAATCTAAATAATGACATCATTCCAACTAAATTCTAATGAAGAGAAAGACTCATTTATAATTAGTATTTATTAGTTATTTACAGGTTATTCTTAGCATTGGGATTATAATCCCTCACACACGTTGTTTACAAATCCTTTTGATAAAAGAATGAGTGTATGGATATACTAACATTTAATCATATTCTGTGGCAATATTGGCAAAACGCTTTACAAGCTCCACAGAGAAGGAGCACTTCAACTACATCAAAATTTTGTTCAAATATTAATACATTCCCTGTCCACTGTTTTTCAATTTTTAACCAATTTATTTCTTGAGCTTTTGTAACAATTAATGGATTTAGCTTACCAAAAATTAAATAATTTGGTGAATTTAAAGTTGGCTGGCATAATTAAATCAATACAGTTAATAAGGTGAAGGATTCAGCTACTCGCCAAAGGCGGTCAGTTTTAATACTAGAAAAGCAATGTAAAGATATAGAAAATTTGAGCTTACCTCTCAAAGCTTTTTTCTCCTTTTGTAAGATATACGTGTCGTACTCTCTCTGTTGACTGAAAACAGGAATATCACTCCACACTCCCCAATTATTTGTCACGAAAGAAAGGGCCCTTTACCGTTTTTCTAACCTTGCAAACATAACCAAAGAAGCTTTCTCATAGACCCGGCGAAGGTCACGATAGACCCCCCACCCCACCCCAAAGGAAAAGGCGAGAGTCCCATTTTAACCGATGCCATTTTTTCAAATTACAAGATCCTCCCCCCTTGTGAGAGTATTAGCGGTTCGAAGTAGACTATTTTCTTTGTTCAATTGTCCGTCACTTTTACTACAGCAAAAAGCACTAACAACAAAAAACCATGTTATTTAGACATCTCCAAGGGCCACACCCTTCCTGTTCACAGGGGTCATCTCTTCCGCCTTGTCGGGGGGTTATATGTGTGGTCATTGCATTCCGACCTTGCACAGAAGAGGTTGTGTGAAGAACATAAAACTACTTGCTTTTTTGTTTGCTTTAGAAAAGACGCAGAAATTTCTCTAGAAAAATTCTTTCCTTTCTCTCTCTTTCACATACACGTATCCTGGGGCCCCATATCAGCTTATGTTTAAGGGGCCCGCTTGCCATCGGGTAAACTGGCAACCTGGCCAATCCGGCACTGGTTGTGGGTTTCACATTTCATAGATATACTTCCCAACGACATGGCCCAGTCAATTGCTAGAGACCCTGAAGAAGTAACCGAGGATTAAGAACAGGTAAAACAGATTTTGCTGAAACGATATAAATTGTTAGCCGAAATTTTTAGGCAGATGTTCACTAAACACTCGAAGAATGCTGACAGAACTTGGAAAGATTTCGTGTATGAGCTTAAAAGTTATTTCCAAGAATGGATTAAAGGATTAGAAGTAGAAAATTTTGAGCAACTATATGTGATTTAATTATAACCGATCAAATGAAACGTCGAGTTCCCACAGAAGTTAAGGAAGATTTTATAGACGAAGGGCAGAAATTTAAATCCCCGGAAGTGCTTTCCGACATATTAAATCAATATGAAAGTGTAAGGAATATGATGAAAAAGAAGACCGTTTCTCATGACCATAGAGAGAAGTATTCTAGTTTCAAAGAAAAGAATTCGGCACACATTAGAGGTGTGACAAAAGAACTGAAACAAGGAAGTTTCAAAAAATATAAAAGTTCAAAAACTGAAGATAGTTTTGATCGGAAGAAGCAAGTGAAATGTTATAATCGTTCTTCCATAGGACATATTACCTCTATTAAAGCAATCTGATGGTTCTGCTTCACTAAATTGGGTAATCAGTGTGCCAGATAATGAGCTGATGTCACCTTACACATTTATTCGATGAAGTAAATGGATTTTAAATGCCGATTCTTCGTGACGCCGGAACTACGATAGATATTGTGTCTAGAAATAGAATAAGACCAGAAATGCTCACAGGTGAACACATATGGGTTCAACAGCCATTTAATGAAGCACCTATCTGCTTGCCTTTGGAAAAAGTAGAATTAAAAGGAAAATTTGGTCAAGTTAAAACTAAAGCTGCAGTTGTCTGTAGCCAAGTGGATAAAGGAAAATATTTGTTGGGAAACTGCACAGCAGCCTTGCTAGGAAAAGATACAGAATGTCTCATATTTCCCAAAGTGAATGTCCTACAGACTAGATCCCAGAAGCGAGTCCAGAGAAGCAGGAAAAGAAAACAGTTCAGTTGCAAAATACCTTTTCCAAAGGAACCAAAACTAAAGAAGTAGGAAAATTCAGAATTACCAAAGCGTTGGCCAGTTATGTATCAACGCCAAGAAATTCTGACATGACTGCGAGGACAAGCGAAACAGTCAATTAGTTAAAAACAATAAACCGGAAGAAGAGACTTCAACGTAGCAAATTTTCTGAAGTCCAGTCGCCTGCAACTAGTACTGTATGTATTTAAATGATACGAAAATAAAATTTGTGACGAAAATTTCAAAAAGGCTACCCAATAAGAAAAATACTGGCAAAATATCCGTTAGAAAGTTATCGTTGCATTCAAATGAGATGGTAAAGTCAAATACTCGACGATATAATGTCATGCCATTTGTTGAAAGCAAGATAAAAATCTCTAAAACTAAAGGCTTGGCCAAAAAAGGCATAAAGGTCAAACAAAAATAATGTTTCTGTAAATGCTATTGAAGAGTCTCATTTCTTGCACTCGGAACTCATTTCAGTAAAAAAGGGTAATGAAGCTTTAGATACTATCTTGCAAGCAAACTGTCAAGAATCAGGAAATGAAGCCTTGAGTATAAAGACAGAATCTGATGTCAATCAGGAATTTCTTGAAGATGCTGATTTTGATTCTGAACCTGAACAAGAAAATGAAAGGAGTTTTATATAAGTGGGTAATTCAATAACTGAAGAGGATGATTTAATTCCTGATTTTGAAGTTCCAGCTAGTGCAAATAACAAACTCAATGACAGTGCATGCACAGAAGGTGCCCAATATTAATTCTTCCGAAACGGAAATATCAAACGAAAGTCATTTGTCTTCAGTGAATGGAGAGAATGATGAGTCTCAGAACGAAATGAAAACTGAGAAAGAAGATATGACTGAATTAATGCATTTTAAGAAAGAAAATCTTCTCTTGAAAAACTGTGCCACATGCTTTGGTCAGTGATGTAGAAGATACTAGAAGAAAAAGTTTAAATTCCGAAACGGCCGAGAGTTTAGCTACCGAAAATATAGGGAGAAAGATTGATGAAAATGATTTTAGACAAGTTAAGACTCTTGACAAATCTGATTCACTTAGCGTAGAAGAGGATTTTTCTCAGAGTCGCTGTTGTGAATATAAAGATTGCGATAGCAGTACTCTGGAAAATCGTATATTTAAAGTGCGGAGATACACACAAGGAAGGATTCTGAAGATAAAAATGCTGAAAATAGTGAGAGTAAATGTGAGGCTATGGACACCTCAGAGCTCTTATAAATGAAAATGGTGCAACTTCTGATAGACCTAATGTTGCTGCTGGAAATTTCAGTTTGTCAGATGAATTACATGGGCCTGAATCACTCCCCAATTTCGGTGAATCATCACATTCAACTCCAACAAAGTGTGAATCAAAGAAAAAGGCTAAAGATAAAGTGAAACGCCGCATAAAATCATAAATACAGGAAGAAAAAGAAGAAACACAATTAAGATAAAAAATTGAAGATTCTTCATTTGATTCAGAAGTTAAGAATTTATCTCATAGGATAACATTTTACTTCACTGGCTGATCTCAATCCAATAGTTGGCATAACTCTGTGGCTAGTAAAAGTCCAAAGTTTATGAGATGTTATTAATTTTGCAATAATTTTCCTTTGAAATTAACCATCGACTTGGATCAAAACATAAAAATCTGGATAGGTTAAGCAAGTTTTTAGGCTTAATGATCCTTCCTTAATTCTACGAAAAAAAATCTCTCTCTGCGAAACGTCCGCTGGGATTGAGGGATGTAGACTTACTTACCTTACTCAACTGTCACTTGCTGTGGCTAAAGTAGCTCTACATGACTATGAACTCTATAGTCTATAGTGACTATTAGTCTAGTGTAAATATGTGACTCTATCTAAGTAAAATTCTTCGAAATTTTTTCCAACTTTGCAATTCGACTGTGACTAAACCGTAATTACAAATTCTAAAATTATTTTTGCAATATTCAATGTCTACCTTTCTCTGTTAAATGAAACTAAAACCAACTCTCTGTGTTATTTGGTTGCGGAGCTATAAGCGTTTTACTTTAGCGCGAAAAGCGTCATAATTTTTTCCTTTCCCGACACACCATTAGACCACTATGGAGAGACAGAAGTCTACGTCAAAAATGTAAATTGTTTTATTAAGTTTAAAAAAATGTGTTTATGTATACAAAGAAATTAATATTTTCGAATTTATATTACGTTAAAGTTTGAATTTATTCATTTTGCACTCGTGCACGTATTTGAGTTGTAAAGAAGCGTGTAATATTTTTAGTACATTGATGTTTGCATTGCAAATTATCATATGAGTTTCACCTGCATAATGATCCAGAAATGTATTGTCATCTATCCATCTGTTTAAAATTTTATTATTTTTTCTGTTTTACAAAATGTCTTCATATGTTGAAATTTAGGAATTTATTTTGAAATAGTATTTTTTAAATGTTATTTAAAGACATGTTAAACATTTTTTGGGAGTGATGGTAAGATACTGTCATGCATATTCCAAAGACTCTTTGAACTTTTCTTCGTTAAAACCTCCGAAAGGTTTTCCCAGCAGGGAGGTATTAAAACTGTAAGGAATTGTTTTCAGGCTTCAGTCTTATCTTTTAAATACTGAACTAAGACGGCTTTACCATTGTTTTTTTGTATTTGTTCTCGACGCACAGACTGCACGTAATGTGAATAATTGTGATTGTTTATATTTTCAGCTTGAAAGTCCAGTTCTTCATATTGCTTGTACCATAAAACGACTTCATTTTGTTAATAGTTAAATAAATATATTTCTGATATAAAAATTGGCTATTTCTGAGTCTTTCGTTACAGCATCCATCAGGTCTTGAATAAAAAAATGAAAGCTAAATGAAGTCAAAGGTTCTTCGAATGATAATGTATGAGTAGTTCAAGCATTTTGTCCACTTTAAGTTTGGCGCAGCTTGTCCTTTGTAGGTCTTTGTGCCATGACATTACAAGCTTAACTTTCCTTAAAAAGCAGTAATTTCTGTTATGACAAAACATATACTCGCATATGCACTACTATTGAAATTTGAAAAAATGCAAAAAAATTAGCATGGGCTCTGAGGAATGGTTCTTATTAAATTATTTAATTAATTAACCCGCTTTTTTTATAACAACAAAATTATCCTCTGAAGCACTATATCTCCAATAGCATTCTAAGCTCTCGCTAACTTCTAGTCACGAGGTGCTTATAACGTGCATCGTATTACATGCTTATATCGCATTGTCTTACAAAAATAAATGTAACTTTTATTTATGTAATGTGTATTTATTAGCTTTATACTAAACAAAGATTATAAAAACAAAAATGCACCTAAATTAATAAAAGAACGATATAAGTATGTAATACAATAGACAATATAGGTATCTATTGCATACACGCGCCTGCTGGAGGGTTAAAAAGAAGACAATAGGTCTTGAGTGCCGGAATGAGATACTCGCTGACAAAAATGACGAATGGAATTTTTTAAAATTCAACTATCATTTCTAAGTTTATTAGACTTTATAAAAGGGAAGAAAATGTTACTAAAAATCAACTTTGATTGTTACATAATGGAGTTACTTTCAAGAAGCATTTAATTATGTTATTCAGTAGTGACATTGCCTCTTACTAATATGACCACGTGATTTATGATAAAGCAATTTTCTTATCTTTTTGTGCTTATTTTAGTTTTGTATAGTTGCCAAGCTATGCAGGTTTACTTTGAGAATTTTGGTATATTTCGAAGTTGCGGTCTGTTCTGTCCAGTTGTCCATTGTTCTTTTTATATACTACTAGCTGAACCCGGCAATGCTTTGCTATTGCTAGATTTGAGAATATATATATAGATTAAATGAACACAATTGAAAGTTTCATATCAATTATTGTATCTATTTAAAATTATATATATATATATATATATATATATATATATATATATATATATATGGTAGACAATCAGTAAAATATTATTAGGCCCCAAACTTTCTTTCTAATGGTTAGATTGAGGATTTCAATAGCTTTAAACCTTCCCCGGGCAACGCGGATCATTTTGCAAAAAACCGAGCGTAAATTGGTCCAGTAGTTGTTTAGTCTATAACGGACAAACATACGAACATCTTTTATGTATAGAGATAACAATGATGGAATTTTACAACTGTGCACTGTTTGATATGCAAGAGAATATGATTATCACCTAGAATAACAACCACTTTTTTTACAAATCATTGAATCAGAACTTCACGACTTTTTAATAAGTTTCTCGATACCTTTTAGACAATTATTCTTACACATATTAATTTATGACTTTACAATTTTTTTAAATTCAATTATCATTTCTAAGTTTATTAGACTTTATAAAAGGGAAGAAAGTGTTATTAAAAATCAACTTTGATTGTTACATAATGGAGTTACTTTCAAGAAGCATTTAATTATGTCATAGTTGGTTTGTTGAGCATCCTGGACTGCGATAACCTCGTGGCAGGAGTCGAGTTAGGGGAAAGACGGTCGTGGGCTGGAAATTAGACTTCATTAAAGATCAATCTTTCTTTGTTGCCTATCCAGCTTAACTAAAGGGTGTAAAGCTTCTGACGATTCGACGAAAAGAAAAATTTGGATACAATTACTATATAAAAAATTATGCAATAATAATATATACAATATAAAAATGTCAATAGAAATACAATAAAAACACCCATCTTGGACGGAAATATCTTTTATAACAATAAACAAAAATGCAGGGAAAATAAATAAGAATAAACAGAAATCAACCAATCATCATCTTGCCCACCACCAGCAACAATCACAATATATCTTTGATTTTAGGTATATATATATATATATATATATATATATATATATATATATATATATATAAAAGAGAAACAATAATAACAGAAGCAAAAGTTACATTATAAAAAAACAATCATAAACAAAAAAAATGTAAAAAGCAAATGCAATAAACCGATCGAAAGAAAATACCGAGAGTTTTACTAGGGATAAAAATTATATAAAAATAAACAAAAGGGGAAAATAATAATATAAAACAATTCAGCACCTTAAGCAAATTCAGCACCTTAGAAATAACTTTAATAGTAATGAAATTCCTAACTCCTTCTACGAACCTTTAATTAGTGGCTTTAAGATGTAAGTAAAGGATTGCATATTAGAGCTAAGCTGGCGCAGTTCTAATACTGTGGCAGGATCACTCAAGCCAGACATGTCTAATGTGATTACTTCGAAAATGCATCTTTCAGTCGATTATTAATATAATTCAAAATAATTTCTTCCAGCCACTCTTCCAAAAAATGTTTTAATTTTTACCATTTTCACAGTTATCTTATAATTTTTCTTTTTATTTTTTTTGTCTATATTTTTCATCGCTTTCTTTGTCTCCATCGTAATCTTAATCGAACCTTTCCCCACCTCAAAACTTAGGCGCGAAATCTAGTAATCTGATACTTTGAAAACATCCCGTCCCCAATACGACACGCTCAGTTGTTTGCGTTGTGCCTGCTGCTTGCATCTTTCCATTTTATGGTACGCACATTTTTAATTCATGGTTATTCATATCCGGCTTTTTTCGTCGATCCTAACACTCGGGGTGGAAGGCAGTGTTCTTTTAGCTTTATTAGCTAACAGTGTTCGCATAAAGTGTTGGAATTTCTCTAATTATTGTATGGTTAGTATGGATGGTTAGTACGGATTTCACCTTCCCTGATGAAGCATCCGTACTTTTCTACCGAAATACTTTCAATTCTTTTGTCTATCCATATAAATTTGAATTTTTATATATATATAATTTAATTTTTAGGTTTATATATGTATATAATGAGAATATAACACATGTTTTGATTAATTGAAATATTTAACATATATATATATATATATATATATATATATATATATATATATATATATATATATATATATATATAAGACATAAAACAATAAATTTTTTTGGAAAATGCGAAAATTAAATTATTATACATGTACAAGAAAAATTATATTAAAAAGAGAAAGTTATTTCTACATTCGCGCAAAAGCTGCGTCAACAAAAAAGCAAAATATCAAAACATACAAGAAACAAAGGAAATATATCAAAAACAAAAGAAGGACAAAAACAGTAAAATAAAAACACAATAAATTGAACATATCATGACAACCCGCTCATCAGGGAGGGAAGCTCGCCTATGAAATTAATTACTACTTTTTTCTGCTTAACGACAACGAAAAATTGTAAAAAATTGTCTTTATCCCCCCAAAAATAGAAACCGTGAAAATAGAAAAATTCTGGATTAAAAAATACACAAAGAAATCGATTTAAAAAAATCGAATGCCAAAAATTCATACACAAACCCTAGATAAAAAACAAAATGAAACATGGAAATATTCTCAAAATATAAAAACTTACCACCATTGGAATTCGCAAAAACGCCACCGGAGCTGCACGTGACAATGATTAAGGATTAGCATATCTGAAATCCGGAAAAAAAAGCCACTGAATGACGCACGAGGTAAAGAGGTAGAACGGTAGAAAGGCGAGAGCTGTAGTCAAAGTTGCAGTCAAGCCGGAATCGTAGGAAAAGAAGGTCTTGCTGGTAGCATAAAGATTTAAAAATATAAAACTTGAGATAACGACGCAGAAAGTTCTCCGTAATACCATTAAAAATTAGTTGATCAAATAAAAGAGGTTAAAAATTAGTTGATCATATATATATATATAATGTGTGTCCCACCGAAATAAAGTCACCGTGATTGCGTGTCATAACTGGACACGAAACAGACCAAGAAGAATTAATATGTAACGAAAGTCTATATACAAATACATATTTACAAGAGGTAACTCATCCCCTTCCCCACCAGGGCAGGAAAAAAAAAATCGAATATGTAAAAAAGGAGGGAAAAAATGTCCCTCCGAAATAAATCCACCACCCCTATTAGTGTTATGGGTAACTCTCGACTTTCGAGCTGCTGCAGGTAAACAGGTTTATGACGTCAGGAAGTTGTCAAACACCTGTTCTATGCCAGTGGAACTTTGTGCAGACTTCAGAAAGCTGTATTTTCTATTTCTCCTGCAGTATTGCAATGGGAATGGGAACCCAGCTATCAGAGTTCGAGAAAGGCCATATAACAGCTTTTAAGGAACAACATAGACAAATATCTAAGCAAATCAAACAATCTAAAACCGTAATAGACAATTTTGTGAATCAGGGCAATGCGTACGGTTATAAAAAAAGGACGTGTGCATGCAGAAAAATGACTTACAGGCAGGAAAGAGATGATGTGCGTCGTCTTTCAGGAGGTGGTATTTTCCTCAGACAATTGTTCAAAGAGGATAACATCCCTGTGACGAAATCAACCCTGTCACGGATTATAAAAAGGAAAAAAAAAGCTTGCGATATAAAAAAAGGAAACACTAGTCCATGTTGAAAGCTATCCACAAGCAAAGGAGAGTAGATTGGGCCAAATATAATCAAAACTGGAAGGACCAGTGGCATCATGTTATATTCTCAGATGAGAAAAAGTTTAATTTGGATGACCCAGACGGCCTTGAGTTCAATTTGCATGATATGAGAAAGAAAAGGAAATCTTCTCCAAAAGACAGCAAGGTGAAGGCTCATTAATGGTGTGGGGAGACTTCGGCTGTGGTTGTAAACTTAACCTGGCTTTTCTCTCAGGCCGCATGAAGGCTACCGATTACCAAGAAACGCTAGAAACCCATTTACTGCCATTTGCAGAGAGAATTGTTGGCCCAAGTTGGATTTTCCAGCAGAACAACGCCCCCATTTACGTTTCAAAATCCTCCTGAGAATGGGTTTTGAATAATGGGGAGTATGTCATAGAATGGCCTGCCCTTTCCCCTGATGTCAATGCCCAAGAAAATGTGTGGGGTATCCTCAGTAGGGCTGTATATGCCAATGGCAGATAGTTTCATTCTGTGGCAGAATTGAAGGCTGCCATCATTGAAACCTGGGATAATAGTAATGCTACTGTCCTCCAGGGATTGGTAAATGTTATGCCACATCGTGTATTCCAAGTCATATATAAACATGGCGGATATATTGGCTATCAACAGTAGTGGCTTTATTTCGGCGTGACACTTTTTCTCCTACTTTTTTTTATATATTCGATTTTTTTTCCTGCCCAGGTGGGGCACGGAGTGAATTACCTCCTGTAAATATGTATTTGTATATAGACTTTCTTAATATATTTGTTTCGTTCTTATTGATTTGTTTCGTGTCCAGTTAAAGCACACAATCACGGTGGCTTTATTTCAGTGGGACATGACTTATATAACAACAAAAAACATTTTTTTTGAAAATACAAAAATTAAAATACTACATAAATGCAAAAAAATTATATTTAGTTATATTTTTAGTTTATATATAGTTTTTGATATATTGTCTTTTGTTTCTTGTATATTTTGATATATATATATATATATATATATATATGCCATTGTTTCTTGTATGTTTTTGAATTTTAGTCCTTTATTTATAGTTTGTAATTTTATTTTATTATATTTCTATTATGTTTTTCCTCTTATATATATATATATATATATTAAAAGAAAATTATATTAGGTTTGACAATAAATTATACCAACAAATTAAAGGACTTCCACGAGGTGGACCAGCTAGTAATTCTCTAGCTAATTAGTATTTGCACTACTTTGAAAAATAAAATATTTACAAATTCTTTTTTCATGTATAGATATATTGAGGATTTATTATTATGTTCAACAGTAGAAGACTACACACCACATATTGACTTTTATCCAGAGTATTTGATATTACTAAAAACTAATGAAGGTTTTTCTTCTGCAGATATTCTAGATCTTGAAATTAAAATAGTTGATAATAAATTAAGCACTGAGTTTATGATAAAAGAAACTCTTTTCAGTTCAATATAAACAAGCTACATTTTTGGAATAGCAACATCAGTCGTCAAATTTATAGTGATATCGTCTTAAATTATATTTATATAAGCACTATTTTAGTCACAGACTGATATAAACAACAGTCATATATTAATACATTTCTTGAAAATGCTGAGATATGGGTATCCTATAAATTTCATGTTTGCTTAAGTTAATAAGAAATATTTTACACCATTAAATTAATAGTCATTTAGATTTATTTTTGATGTGATCATATACATATAATGGAATTCACAAAGATATTAGTTTTTCACTTCATAGGTAGATGGCGCTACTAGATTAAGAATAAGATTGCATCATATATTCATTTTTATTTTTATGTGCATTTCCAAAATAATATATATTATTATAAAAGGTTAAATTTAAATTTATAGTAAATTTTTTAATGATGTTTATTATAGTATTAATAGCCTAATTTAGAAATAATATTTTCACTTTAAACGCGGAACTGTCTTTAGGATAACGCTCAAATCATAACGATAATTAAGACTATTGAATTGGTACCCTTTAAGTTATATACTTTCTCGTTTCTAATCTTGAAAGATTTCGAAGATTTATTCCCCTACTTTTTTGTTTTTCCAACAATTGGCTTTCGCAGAGGGCTGGCGCCACAAATCCAGATTAATGCGACAAATATACATTCCCGAGACCGTTTGGCATTTGATTGTTGGAATTCCAATTCTGGGTTGTCTTTTTCATAGTAGTAATAGTATATAATCAAACTATCTTTTGTATTTCATTTCTATGATATTATTGATAAGGTAATTTTATTTTAATTTTTAGATTAATATATGTATATATTGAAAAAATATATATCTTGTGAGAACGAAAACTAGAGTAATTCCCTTCCCCGCTACTCGCCCCTATCTTAATGTACATTTCAACCTATGCAGGTTCCCCTTGTTGGAAAGCTCTCGCCATTTGCAGTCACTTCCATCCACTTTCATTCTTGCAGCTCTATTCCTTATGAGAATATTGATCGAAATGTTCTTTTCCTTGTTATTATTTGGAGAGATGTATACGAATAACGCTTTTGCCAATGTTATCTTGTGAACACGATAACAAGAGTAATTTTAGTTAGATTTTAACTGGCGAGGGATATGTTGTAAGGACAGTGAAAATCTCGGCAGAGTTCGCAGATTGGCATTCCACTCAAAGGGGATGGAATTGGTGGGTGGATAGAAATTTTCATTTCCCTATAATTCCCCGACGATTGAAGATAGAAAGAGAATTCAAATGAGGCGAATTATTTTCTTATTGTAACGAACAAATTTTGATTTAAAGTTTTTTGATAGCTGCAATTACTTCGAAGTAATAAGATGAAAAGTGATTTTTCACCCCTTAAATTAAAATTGCCTTTTAACCTATGCATATTACCCCTTGTTGGAAAGCTCTCAACATTTGCAGTATCTTCCACTCTTTTTCATTATTACAGCTCCAACCAGAACAAAAATTGAGGACGAAATGTTATTTTCCTTATATCTCCAAACAAAAGGAATTTACCTTTGCCTTCCTGCTTGCTGACAGGAATTTTTCAAATTCTTATGTATGTTTTTCTACAAAAATAAATAACACATAAATAAGCATAAGAATAAAAAAAAAAGAAATTATTGTTGCGTAAGATGGTTATTATTGATTGATGATTGTGTAAGACGGTTATAAATCGTCCTCTCTCTAGTGTGGCGTAGAAGTATGAAGAGGAGGGGGTCATGGGGCGTTATTTATTGAAAATTACGATTTCATTCCAAAATAGTCTTTGTATAGCTTCAAAAGAGGAACGTAAATTTAACAAAAAGTTAAGTTGGTGAGCTTCTTAAAAAAATGTCACAACCTTCAAATTTTACATATTTTATTGGAACTCATGGTACCAAAAGACTAAAGAAGTGGAACACTATTTCAAAGGGGTTGGAAAAAAAATTTACTAACCGGGAGTAACAAATATAATAATTCGAAAGTAAAATATAATACAAAATTTGAAATCATAAGTGCTGCTTAAACATGTACTTCTGAGTAATTGTTGTTTAAAGATGCAAATCCATGCATCGGCTTTTGAGTAAAGGCACAGAAGAACGCAACGAAATCAACGAGTCCTTGAATTGTAATGTAAAGATGTTCGAACAGTTAGCTTGCAAAAATAGTCATTTCCATGATGCTAAAGCAGAAATGTAGCGAAATGACATTTTATATGCTCTTTAACCTCTTCATTGATGAATTTCTTAAAATGATACTAGGTTAGAATTTTTTATTTCTCTAGTTTTAATTGGAAGAAGAACTAAAGCACGCACATCCTTTAAAAGGTTAAAAAGAAAGTACCCTTGAAAAGGCTAAAAGGAAAACACCAGGTTTTAAGTTTAGGTATCAGCTTTTTGACAGAAAGAAATGATAAAGGAATTTTCCCAAAGGAGTTACCTTGACTATCAGGAATAACAACATCTGGAATGTGACCAAGCACTCTCGTTATTACTTGCACATTTTTTAAGATTACCATAGTTTTAGTTGAGGAGGTATAAAGGAAGGATTTTCATAAATATGCAATATTTCGAAGTGATAGACAGTTCTGCCTCGTTGTTTGATTACTCCACTTATATCCTAGTACAATTATGGAAGTGGAGAGGTTATGGTTACTGGTGCTAATAGAGGAATCGGCTTGGAGTTCCTTAAACAGTTAGTAGAGTTACCCAAACCACCTCGTTTTGTATTTGCAACCTACAGAGATGAAAACAAAACACAAGTGAGCATTATATTTTATGAATTCTGCAGTCCTTTGAAATTTCCTGGAGTAAACTTTTAGCACATTCTTTTAATTGTATTATTCTTACGGTGAATAATATATTTGAAGAAATTGTGGTTTCAAATTGTGTTCACAATTTGATGAACTTGGTTTGCAAATTATGTTATACCGTTGGATTATATATACAAATTATATTTACCGCTTGATTATATATACAAATTACATATACCGTTGGATTATATATATACAAAATATAAATACCGTTGGATTATATATACAAATTATATTTACCGCTTGATTATATATACAAATTACATATACCGTTGGATTATATATATACAAAATATAAATACCGTTGGATTATACATTGAAATGCCAAAAGTCATGGGGTACATCCTAGTATCTTGTGGTACATCCTTTTGCCCAGCGAAATGCAGCAACTAGACGTGGTATTGACTCAACAAGTCGTGGGGAGTACAATCGTCAGAACTTGGATTTTATAGTGAAGATTTGGCTACGATGGGACCGACCAGAAAGAGATGAAGAAGAAAATGAATTGGGTTCCCCAGTATCACAGAAAGCTGATAATGATTTACGACTTTCATCAATGGTTTTGTTTCCTGTGCACAATACTTACACATATTTTGGTAAAAATAGTATGCATATTCGTGAAGATATAAATATTTTCTTAAAAAATCCTGAAGGCTCCCAAAAAATCCCTTTCATAATTTGGAAGCCATATACATAGGGCAGCTTACATAAAAATTCCAGTCGAAGACCATAAATATTTAGAATGATATCGGCATTACAGTGAGTAGAATTTCTATTGATCTCTAAGAGAAATAAAATGATGAGGGTTTTTCCACAAACTTGATTTTCTTTAAACTTGAATCTTCGAATAGTAATCGCCGAGCTGCAATTCAAATATTTTATTTATGCATGCAATATGAACTGGAAATAATATTTTATTTATAATTATGTATTATATTCAGCATATTCAACATTAATAAAATTCTATTTGGAGATTCATGTTTAAAAAAACAGCCCACTTGTGGGAAAACCGTCATCATTTATCTTCTCTTGAAGAGCAACTGAAATTCTTCTAGCTACAAAGCAGATATCTTTCTAAATCTTTTCGAATGGAATCTATATTATATAAAACGCTTATGCGTGGAGCAAAAAGGCCCTTATTTCTTTCTTCCAGTTGGCAACGATAATTTTGTTTACCAATCTCAACCCTGACGCCGAGCATTCCGCTACCGCTAACCGGTAGAGCTAATCGGTTACGCGTTATAAGAAAAATTCGTTACTTTTTTTTGAATTTATTAATTTAAAATGAGTTTTTTTGCGAACTTTTGAATAGAATTTGGGTAGAAGAGAGCAACGCGCAAGGGAATCCCTGTTTGAAAGATTTCAGCGAAGATTGGCCAGAAATACCGCCGAAAGGCTTCGGCGAGGCAGAGCAACAAATGGTTAATAGGGTGAATTTCCAAGTGGAAGCGAATGTTTCCGAGCAAGATTGCGGTGTGATGACGGAAATATGCAATTTTTGTCAAGCACTTTATTAGCGAAATAAATTGAAATTTCTGAAATTTACAATTGTGTATATAGGGAAGTTTTGTGAATTTTCGAGATAGTACCTTTTTATGATACTAATTGTGTCCACTATTTGCTATGTGGAAATATAAAAATTACATATAAGGACCAGAGAACTAATTATACTTCAGAAAAATTCTCTTGCACAATGCTCTCGGAGAATGATTAAAGCTGCAAACTGTTTGCAACGTGTGTATATATAGATTAGATTTTTTTTCGCACCGTGTTTGTACAGACTATTTTATCCTAGATATATTTTTACTGTAATTGAATTTACTTCATTCTGCTTATGATGAATGATAAAACTGCACACTTATGCAACATGGAATTAATATAACTCCAACAGTGATTCCCCCTTTAAATGCATGTAAATCAAAGGTTTTCCAGGTTATTTATGTTGTATATTGTTGGTACGTTATTAAATCAGAGTAATAATTCTTTCTGTGATACTAATAATCATATCTAAACTAAAGTACTTTAGTATTTGATGAGCGAGTGAAGCGATCCGAATGGACCTGCGCAAGCAGTTTCGGAGGTTGACGAGCGAAAGCAAGCAGGGAGCGGAGCCCCCTAGTTTTTATATAAGCAGCCTTATGTAAATGGCTACCAAATTATAAAAGAAAAATTATACTATGTTTCGTATGTGTGAAGTAAAAAATTATTTACTAGAAATACTCATATTTCCTCTAATATTGAATGTATTTATTTAAAATTTTAATACAATGCTTTGCTAACATATTGTCATGTATTCTGCAAGTTTTGCATTATTTAGTTGAAGACTTTGCATGTTATAAGTTAAAAGACATGCTGAAAAATTTGGAATTTTTTAAGAAAACTTGATATTTTCTCGAATATGCAGCTATTTTTATCAAAATGCAATGAAGTATTGCGCACAGGATACAAAACCATTGATGAAAGTGCAAATCATTATCAGCTTCCTGTGAAATGGTGTGAGCCCAAATGATTTTCTTCTTCATAAATTTTTGCTTGGGCCTCTCGTGACCAAATCTTCACTGTAAAATGTGAGTTTTCACTACTTGTTGAGTCAAAGCCATGTAAAGTTAGTGAACTTCTTCGGGCTGTTATCGACGAGAGTGTGTTAAACACCTTTAGCAGAATTGACAGTGAAATGTTCGTAGAGGTGGCACAGTTATGAGATCAGGTTTTCTTAAAAATGATTTATTATTAATCCAAATCATAATACTCTTCACTGGAGTAATCAAAACAATAAAATAAGTTTAAAAGATACTTCTCTAATACGAAAAATATTGCCAGAAAATATAACCCGATCTCGTGCACGTATATCATAATCCCGTTCTCATCTCCAACTGACAAAAAGACATGTCAAAAAACCGTCACCGCAGTTGCGTATCAAAAAAAAAGAAAAAGAAAGCCCGTTATTTGCATTCAAAGAATTGCCAACCACAGATGACTAAACGCGCACCGATCGGGTTCGAATCAACCTGAGATCATGGTATGGAATTGGAAAAATACCCAGGGACTTTACTATCACCGGATCCGAAAATAAATTTATTGCTAAATTTTTACAAAATGTCTAATAAGCGGCCCCCTTTTTACAATCTCCGCACCATGATCCCTTACAAATCATCAATTATACAATTACACAATTCAGTTGAAATTATTATTCAGTTGAAAACAGAAAATACTCTACAAAAATTTACATCTTTGCATTGCAAGGGACAAGATAAATCAATTTTTACTAACAAAAAAAATTCCCTTTATCTTAAGTAGAAAAGATGTTTCTACAAAATTCTAATAATTTATCCTTAACCATAGGTTTAGTGAGTATATCTGCCAAATTAAATTTAGTGTTAACATATTGAATTTTAAATACATTGTCATGAATCAAATTTCTCAAAAAATGGTAACGGACGTCAATATGTTTCGTCCTATAGTTCTCGACAGGTGAATTCGAGAAACTTATCGCGGCTTGATTATCACAAAACATTATATTTTCGTTTACTTTTAAATTTAAGCTTTCATTATTCAATACGTTCTTTAGCCATATAAATTCCTTTGCCGCTTCTGTAAGAGCAACATACTCGGCTTCCATAGTAGATAGACTAACTGATTTTTGTTTAAAAGTTCGCCATGAAATGGGAGTTTCGTCAATAAAGGTTATAAAACCTCCCATTGATACTCTATCATCTCGGTTTGTTGTAAAATCAGAATCTGAAAAGCATCTCAATTTTAAAGATTTAACTTTTGAAAGTTCCAACATGTAATTCTGTGTATATTTCAAGTAACCTAATAACCTCAATAAACAATTCCAATGTTTTATACCAGGGTTGGATTGAAACTGAGACAAGACATTTATTGCATACATGATATCTGGTCTTGTTCGAAGAGCAATAAATGCTAAAGAACCTATCAAATTTCTATATGGAAAGTTTAACAATTCCTCGCTAGTCTTAGGTGAATCAAGTTTAGAAAGAACTTGACCTTTTGATATGGGTAGGGAACTAACTGGAAATTTATATTTCTCATAAGTTCTACAAACTCTCTCAATTTAAGACTTTTGGTGTATAAACAAATCATTTCCTTGCTCTTCGAACTCTATCCCCAAAAGTTTCTTCCTTCTACCCAATACTTTTAGATCAAAATTGTCTTGCAGTAAATTTAATACAAAATCAACATTTTGAATTTCTTTACCAAAAACTATTATGTCGTCCACATAAAACAATAGAATTACATTATCTTTAAAAGTATATACACAGTTACACCAATTTAACTTCTTAAATTTTAATTTAATTAACATATTTTCCAACTCTAAAAACCATTGACGGCCACTTTGATGTAGACCGTATATTGCCTTTCGTAATAAACAAACTTTATGTGGTTCTCTTTCATATCCTGTTGGCTGTCTCATATATACAGTTGCATCTAAATTAGCATATAAATAAGCATTATTTATATCTACTTGAATATGAGTCCACTTCCATAAACATACACAGATACTGAAAAATAGTCTTACAATAGAAAAGTTAACGACAGGACTGAACACCTCGTCAAAAGATTCTCCTTTTAATTGTGTATTACCCTGTGCCACAAACCGTGCCTTGAATCTAACAGCTCTGTTATTTTCATCACGTTTAAGAGTATAAACCCAACGATTTCCCAACACTTTCGCGTTTTCAGGAGGATCAACCAAATCCCACTTTACGCTCGATCATTACGTTGATTTCCCTATCCATTGCATCACACCATTCGGATGCTTCTCTGGATTTAATTGCCTGTTGATAACAGGTAGGGATTTTTACTTCAACTACATTAGCTTCTTGCTGACCTTCAGCTGAATCTGTTAGTTTCTCGGATTTTGTATTTTCCCCACTAAAATCAAACAAATTCTTATCAAAATGAATTTTGTGTTCTCTACAATACCGTTCTATTTCGTTAAACGACTTTAAACGGGTTGCTTTACCTTCGATACCATAATAGATACCTGCTCCGGTTACTTCTCGCCCTATTTTTCGAATCCACTTAATCTCTGAACATGGGATTAAACTACTATCGGTGACGTTTGCAAAGCTCAGCAAAGAGCGCGGAATTAAAATTTGTACCTTGATCCGAATGTAATATCATAGGTACGTCATAACGCGAAATCCAGGTTCGAACAAGTTCTTCAGCCACAGTCGAGGCTTCCTGATCTGTGATGGGGATTGCTTCAGGCCACTTAGTAAAATAGTCCATCAATATTAGAACATACCGATTGCCCTTTATCGTTACAGAAAAAGGTTCTAAAATATCCAAAGCCATTCTTTCGAAAGGTGCGCCCACATTATAGCGCTGTAAGCGACCTTTAGTTCTTGTTTTGGGTCCTTTTCGAGCTCCGCAAGCGTGGCATTCTCTGCACCATTTTTCAATGTCGTCGTGAAGCCGATGCCATTAAAATCTCTTTCGGGTTCTACTCAAAGTTTTCATGACTCCAAAATGGCCCCACTTGCACTGTCATGAGTCTCTCGCAGAACTTTTTGCTTTTCTACTTTTCGGGAGAATTAGTTGCCAGCGACAAGACCGTCCATCATCACACTCACACTTACGATATAAAACACCTTCCTTAAGGTGTAAGGAATCCCAAAATGGCCAGTATCGCTTTGTTGCAGGACTCTCCGGAGCGAATTCTTGCCAGGATGGTTGATCCTCAGAATTTAGTTTCTTCTCTAGAATTGGCCCAATAGCAGGATCTTCCAGTTGTGCCTTTTGGATCTCACTGAAAGATCAGGTATTCTCTGTTGTCAAAATTCTCACGGAAATGTCCGTTTCCATTCCGAACCTTTTCTCAGCATTCGTGCAATTTTTGCAGCTCTCTTTACAGGGTCTTGGAGAGAGGGGAGGAGGGGTTCCTTTGCGATGCTGGATTTCGAAATCATACGCCTGAAGTCTTTGGATCCAGCGAAAAGCCATTTCAAGGAAGCATGATCAGTCCGGAGAAGAAATTTCCGTCCATAGAGGTAATGATGGAAATGGTCTATAGATTTCACAATAGCTAGTAATTATTTACTCGTGACACAATAATTATTTTCTGGCTTACCCAAGCTCTTGCTGAAGTAAGCGATGACACGCTCTTCGTTTTCAATTTTCTGAGAAAGCACGGCTCCTAGTCCTCATTACTAGCATCCGCATACAAGATAAGTTCCTTGTCAGTCAGGGGATAGGTCAGAACAGAGCAAGTTATAAAAGCCTGCTTTAGACTATTGAAAGATTTCTCGCATTATTCGGTACAATTAAAGTTTGATCTAGCTTCAGTCATTTTATGTTGCTATTGCAGAGAAATGCTTTGCAAAATGACGGTAATAGGTGCAAAGTACAAGGAAACTTCGGAGATCGCGTACTGTCTCTGGACGAGGCCAATCAACTACTGCCTTAATCTTTTCTGGTCGGTTTTAACTCCGTCTGCTGAAATTATGTGTCCAAGATAAGAAACCTCCTTTCGGAAGAATCTGATTTTTTTCGGACTTAACTTCAGGTTAGAGTTTTGCAATCTCCGGAATACTTTACGAATATCATTCATATGTTCTTCAAATGTTCGTACTACTATTATAATGTCATCGAGATAGACTAAGCAGGATTCAGACGTAAGTCCACGCAATACTGTCTCCATTAATCTTTCAAATGTGGACGGGGCGTTACAAAGTCCGAAAGACATTGTCTTCAATTGCCAGAATCCTTGTCGGTGGTGAAGGCTGTCTTTTCTCTATCTTCAGGTTGGATCTCGACTTGCCAATATCCACTTTCCAAATCAAATGTCAAGAACCAATGACTTCCATTCAAAGCATCCATGGTGTCGTCTATCCATGGTAGAGGATACCTGTCCTTTATCGTAATCTCATTTAACTTCCTGTAGTCAACACAGAAACGTGTCGATCCATCTTTCTTCTTAACAAGCACAATAGGCGAAGCCCAAGGTCCTGACGATTCCTCTATTATTCCATTATCCACCATCTCTTTGACTAAGCGCTCAGCTTCCCCTTTCTTTACAAGGGGAAAACGTCTTTGGTATCGCTTGATTGGTGAATGATTGCCCGTATTAATTCCATATTGAGTCATATTGCAGCAGCCGACATCAGAGTCACTGGTGGAAAACAAGTTCTGAAATTCTTGAAGCAATTCGTTTACTGCAGTTGACTGTTCTTAATTAAGCCCTTCTACATTCTCCAAGATTAACGGAAAATGTTGTGATTCGGAAAATTATTGAGGGCGAGCGACGATATCCACCACTGGTTCACAAGTCGCAATATCAGCTCCTTTTCCTACGGTCCTGGGTTTATTGTCCAGAATCAGAACTCGAACGGTGATGGCTTCCCTTTTTAAATCAACGAGTGTGGCCGCCACAAGGACACATTTCTGGGAACATTGGCTAGGAAAGTCCGTTACGGCGTATCTCAATTGTCCAAAAACATCTGGAACTCCCTGGATAAGACATTCCGATCTCGCTGGTATAATAGTTTTCTCTTTGGCCAATATACAGCATAACTTTGAATGCTCTGCACTGGCTGAAAACAAAGGAATTTCCTCTCCTCCTGTCCGTATTTCATTCTTCTCCAGGTCTACAGTGAAGTTAAACCTTTGAAGAAAATCCAGGCCAAGAATGCAGGGATCAGTAATGTAAGATACGTAGATTCTGTGTTGGAATTTTCTAGATCCACTTTCAATTGATGCATCCAGTTTGCCGTATATCTCTGCTTTCTAACCAGTAGATTCTTCTTGGAAGACATTAAGGGTTGAGGGTCCAGCTGCCCCCTGGGGTGATTTCTTCCTGCCAGCTGGTCGAGAGAAAGAAGATGCCATTAAAAAAGTTGGGGTCAAAAAAATCAAATTGATTGGCTCCTGGAGTTCTTACGTAGAAGAAGGTTTTGACCCTGTTGACCAATTGTGATCACGCTTTTCATTGGGGGTGGGGTCTCTAAATTTGTTTTTGGTTTGGCGAAATATTGAATCAATAGTTTAAAGTGGAATTGGCGAGAATTTTAAAAGGGTTTACTGTAGAAAAAGAAATTGTGGTGCGAAGCAAGTGGGGTTCGAGTATGTTTCCTTTTGGCAACTCGCTCTCGCCAAGCTTTGGTATAAGTAGATTTTTTTGGGATTAAAAAATTTTTTTTTGGAGAATTAGAAGGAAAGTGAGATGGTAGCGAGAGGTGATTATAATCATAGATGGAGAAGAAGCAGCGATATCATGGCTAAAGACAAGAAGGGACTTTGCTTTTGACTTCTATTTCTAAATGGCAACCGGTGTAAAAGGAGCACGCCGCGCTGGATCATAGGAAGCCAGCCCCTTCTAATCTACGTGAAAATTTTGGAAATGTAGTGACATATTCGACACTTCTATTGAAGTGTTTTTTTGGGCCGGACTGGATTTTGGTGAAGCTAGCCCTGTGTTTATCCACGTAGCACCGAGAATTTGGTGAATGAGCGGACCATCTAGTGATAACAACACTCATGTAGAGCATTTTTGGTGGACGAAAATTCCCGCTTGTAAAGATGACTTCTGCCATTACTGGTTCAGGCGTTAAGCCTTGCGTCGACATGGCGGCACACTAACATCCTCACGGAGTCAATTGGCGTGACTTCAGCCGTGAATCTGCCCTGCTACATGGAAGGCTTGTTAATACCGGGGCATTCAGATCCAGAGTTTCCAAAACTTTTTGTGCATTAGTCCCGACTGGTCATCATGGAGATGTGATAGTGTCTGACTTTCCAGCCCTTGTATAACATGCGTCGACCTGGCCCATGTGCAACATCCTCTCCGTGTCATTTGAATTCAGAACATTGTGTTGTGACCCCAACTGGTCATCTTCCTTGCCTTCTCCTAGAGATACAACAAAATGATAAGTACCATGATTTAAATTTTATGATTGTTTTCTCTTTGAGTGAATTGATTCCAGGATTTCAATTTAATGGTAGTGTTCTCTTTAAGTAATATGTTAATTTGTTATGGGAATGAGATAGTAAAATTCTGAGATGCGCAGCTATCGGATTTAATTGAAAAAAAAGGGGAAAAAAATGTTTCTTACTTGGAACCAGGATTCTGAACTAAATTACCATGGAAATAAATAAATTTGAAAATTAGTAAAATTTACTTGGAAACTTTAGTAGATCAGTAATTTGAATTTTAAATGATTAACTTGAAATTCTGAATATAAGCTGTAGTTGAATCTAGATGATTAAATGTAGTGCTTTGATTTTTGTGCTTTAAAATGCAATTAGTTTGCAGTAAATATTCAAAGAGTTAAATTATTAGTTTGTCCTTAAAGGTCATTGTCTTTACTTTGATGCAAGAGAAGTAAATCTTTAATCTTAATGAAGTACAGTATTTGATAAAAATATTTTTTTGCAGCTAAAGTTATAGGGTGTCTAAGATATCTGAAATAAGATTGCTAAATGCTAAAAAAATAAAATAAAAAAAATAAAAGGTTTCTCAATTTTATGTTTTGATTGTTATTTTATGCGAAGCCACTATTTTTGAGATTGAGTTTAATTGACTGCATCTTACATAAGTGACAGTGTTGAGTGTATCTCACATAATGATTTCATTACAATGGTGATTTGATTTGATATGTGCAGGTAAAATAGATGGCATGACAACCTTTTTAAATTAAATGTTGATTTTTCTCACAACTAGCTATGTTGCTGAAGTGTATTTGATGATTTATATGATATGTGTTTATTAAACGAGGTGGTGCCCCTTTAGAATTTAAATTCTATCTAAACACAGTCTTATACATATCCAAGAACATTCATGAAGGCATTGTTTAAAATTCTATGTGTAAATCAATTTGTTTATTAAACGTTAGCCTTTCAAATCTCAAATCTTGTGTTTGTCAATTTATTTATGCATTGCTGAGAAAATCACTGTGTATTCATGAATCTGGTAGAAGTTAGAATTTTTGAACCTTGGGTATTGTTTTGAAAAATGACAACGCATTGTACTAGGAAAGAAAGGGATTAAATTTGAAGTTCTTTATTTGTTTAAAGTCTTTGCTATAAAATGACTGCCAGTTACAAAACACCACAATTATTACGAATTGTAATTTTCAGCTAACCTTATAAGTTAATGTGAAAAAATATTACAATACTGATTTTATTTGTTTTGCCGTTTAACTAATAGTATTTTAAAATTGGAATAAAATGTAAAAATAAAAATGAGTCCTTCAAATGCCCTTATTTCGCGTTATTTGACTCTTAAGCTTACCTAAGCCCTTAACATTATTGATAAAAACTTCTTTGCATAGACAGATGATTGGGGGAGGGGAGGTATGAAAGTAGGGGGTACGCGAAAATGAAAAGACTAATCAAGGAGTACACGAGGGAAAAGGTCGAGAACCCCTGAATTATATGAACGACTGCGGATGTAACGCTTTCACCTTGTAGACACTCATCAAGAATCTGTTTACTGAATATGGACTCGCCATTGAAGAAAGCATGACCTCAGTCTTACTATGACAGACTGGCATTCTTGATTTCATAAAAGGCGGTCTACCTTCTACGATGTGTTTAGAGGAACTCATTGCTGCTCATCGCCTTGCTTAACGGGACATCTTCGCTCGGATTCTTGTCACGTTCAATCACACAATTTATTCATTTTTTATGTAACAAATCAAGCTAAAATGTGTCGGTTACTAGTACGCTGAAATCATATGTAATATATAAAGAGTATGAATTGATTAGGGATGTAGGAAATACTAAAATACTTAAAATATCACATAGCAAAACATTCCCAGAAACAGCAATCGGACAGATAAAGGGCTCTGTTGTTGGATTTCAACACTCGTCATTTAAATTTCTGCTGCTACGTGCGGAAAACATGTTACAGTTTACTGATACAGAAATGGCAAATTTGCTGAACTTGTTGCAAAAATCACCATTACAGCTGAAAACCTTCAGGAAATGCCTAGTATTCTCGAAAAGAATCACCGTATCATACGCAGCCAATGTAAAGCGTGCAAACTGTAAATGCAGTTGCTTGATGTGTGCACGTAATCCATGAATTAAGTTTCTTTCCTGGTTTCTTTGGATAAATATTTTATAGTTTAGAAAGAGGAAGGGAACAATTCACAATTTATTTCCATTTCTATCTGACACAACTTTTATTATTTTATGTTATGCACAATATTTTATGTTTATGCACAATATTTTAGAATTATTTTTAAAATTTTTATTTCAAGTCGGACAGTAAGTGTCCATGTGCCTACTATAACTATAATACCTCAGATTGGGACCCTTTTGACCGTGGACGCCTTGAATTTGGTCAATCCTGCCACCCTAAAGTTACGCGACTGGCTTCGAGACCAGATTCAACCAAAAACTCGCTGCGTGTGCTGGCTTGGTGAATGTTAAGTTCATTGTGATCGAGCTTCCTCCCACCGATGTGTTATGGAAGTTTGCAAAGGGATGGGGCGCAGGCTCAGCTGTAGTTATTGTATCCTTATAGTCCAGTCAAAGTCCAAAAATCGACGATTAGAACATTAGTTTTTAAATTTGGCACATTGTTGGGGGTAGTGTCCTAAACGTTATACTAAAACTCCCCGCCGGTGGGGGTGAGCGGGGGCTACAGGGGTTTTTAAAGGGACCGTTTTCAGTTTTTCTTAAATATCTCAAAAACTATGGTCTCGAGCGAAAAACACTCAACTGCAAAATTAAACAACATGAAATTTCCTACAAAAAAGTCCTATATTTTTTTGTAGCGTCAATAGTTTATAAGATACAGGGGATTCAAAAGTGAATATTTCTAAAATTCCATACTGTAATGGAAAAATCAATTAAAAGAGCTGAATATACAACACTCAGAAAAACCTCATGCCTTTATAATAATTATACAAGGGTGGTATTGTATTTGTAGGAGCGGGGGGAGGACTTTCAAACCCATTTGATGAACAATTATGCTCCCTTCCTCCCCCTCATATGCGTTCCTCTTCACAAGTCTCCTTCTACTCGTAATCCAGTCACTTTAAATTGTAAATTTTAAAAAAGGTGTATTTTTGAAATTTGGTACAGTTTCTGGGAAGACTGCCCTAAACGTTATACTAAAAGTCTCCGCCGGTGGGGGTGCGGGGGGGGGGGTAAAAGGTGATATTTCTCAGTATTTCTTAAATATCTCGAAAACTATGGGTTTTAACGAAAGACCCTTAGCTACAAAATTAAGTTGCATTAAATTTCCTACAAAAATAGTCATACATATTTTCCGTACGATGAATACACTTTAGAATATATAGCGGTATGAAAAATAAAAATAATTACAATAAGTGATTCAAATATATACAGACCTTAAAATATGCATAACCCATTTTTACACTTGTCCGTAATCGAATTTCGTCATATTTTTCAACTTTTTGATCAAATGAACCCCCCTCTTCTTCTAGAGAGACTCCATTAGTACAGGTACCATGGCAGGTGCTAAAAACGAAAACACATTGTTAAACGAGTGTTTCAACACCGCTCCTTTGGTTGAGGAGAGATCAGATTCGATCTTGGTTGATGATTTGAGAAATGCTGAATATCCTATAGTTATTCAAATCACGTATATTAGCAGGGGTAAGGCCGCAGGGGCTTTGTATATGGCTAGAAACATCTTCTCACGGGCTTGTGAGATAGCATCTGGTGTTTATGAGGGCTTATAAAAGATGTCAGCAATGTTTTTCATCTGGCTGAGTTGATTTTTGAACAATGTAATTATAGTGCTTTGCTTTTTCTATAAATAGCTGATGTTATGTCGCAGCAGCTGAATGTATGGAGAAGGAGGATGGTTCTGGGAAAAGAAAGTTCTTTTTTTGGAGATTTCTATAAAAAAAAATTAGCTTCGACTTTTCTCTTGCCAGGCTTCATAAAATAATTGTTACTTTCTGGTGGTGTCAAAGCAATCAATAACACGACGAGGTCTACGTCTTGCCCTGTTATAGCAACAATGGGATGAGAAATTGCTTTCTCTAACCACATCTCACAATATAAGTATCAACATCTCCTGTAGCGACTCTCGTTTCAATTCCTTCAATAGCCATTTTCTGTGTGAGTAATTGAATAAGACTGGTCTTATTTCTTCCATTGACAAGAAAATGTTCCTGTTGAACTGAGACAGAATTGGTTGCGAGCTTTTAAATTAAACTCAGCATAGATATGTAGATTTAGATTATACTATCTAAATATACTCATTTGATGCGTTAATAGAAACAAAAGACTGAGTATAAGGGATTTTGTTGAGGGGAAAGGACGTGAGGGGAGCACGATTGTTCATTAAATAGGTTTGTCGCCCCCAGCACCACTACTACTCTCGACACATACAATACTACACTTGTATAATTATTATACAGCTATAAGGGTTTTTCTGAGGGTTGTTGCTTCAGCACTTTTTATTGATTTTACCATTACAATAAGGAATTTTAGAAATATTCACTTTTAAGAGCCAGTTTTTTTAAAAGTCAGGCAAATTGGGCAGTCTTGGATAGTTGACATTTTTGATTTTGTTGAAATTTTCAGGATATGTTCTTCATGTAAAACTATTAGACACGTGTTTCTTTATTTATGCAAAAAAAAATCCTATAGTTTTGGGGGTCCAAAATTGAAGATCATCCATTATTTTAAGAAAAACATACCATTTTACGTAAGGCAATATTTTTTGCGCCAAGATTTAACCATGGCATTGGTAATTATTTTGTGTTCTTCAACTTCCGTACTGACTGTTAGGACATAAAGACTTATGGTTGACTTCTGGCACCAAGGCCAAAGGTCATTCAAAATTCGACGAAAAAAAGCTTTTTTCTGAAACTTTGACCGTCAAAATCTTCTTTTGCCAACAGTGAACCCACAAAGGTATATATTTCCGAGAATACATACTAATGAGAAATACCGAAAAAGAGCAAGGCATATGTGGTTGACTTTTGGAGTACAGAAATATTTGACATGGAAATTGCGAAAAACACAAAATTGCATGATTTTAGAGGTCATTCACTGCTTGTGCCAAGAGTGACCAAGTATGAAATTAGCTGGAAAAGAAGCCATAAGTATAGCAGAAACAAAATCAATTCACAGATCTATGGTAACTTTTTCAAGTTTTAGATAATTCGGCTCTATCTGTGTGCTGAACATGTGTTTTGTGGCTCTTGTTAAAAAAAACATCGATTGCTTTTATTTCAATATTTATTACGATTTTATGTAAAAATATCACATTAAAATTTATTTAACGAACTGAATTGCTCTCTGAACATAATAAACAATTAGAACACATTGAAAACTGAGTACTGCAAATACTCATCGAATGCCAAGAAGTCCTTATTTCCATATTCACAAACGATTCTTCTTGTAGCGTTTATAAGCAATCATTATTTGATCATAGTAAATGGGTTATTTCCATATAGTTGTGCAGATCCATAGAAAATGAATTTAATGTTCACCTCTTCTTTTTGATGTCTTTTTGGAAATTACCCGCGCTTTTTTCTAGGAACTTCCTAAGTATGTTTTCACATTCAATCTTTTTAATTTTACCAATGTAAAACAAGTACTGTTCATAGGACACAGCAAAATAGAAATGCCCCTGAACTGCTCTTTGTGTGTTTTGAAATTTCATTTTGATGTCTTGAATGGAATCACTTCGGCTTAATTGTTGAGTTATTTTGTGTGATTCATAGCTTTCTAAAGAATTGTCTGTAAAGATACTATCGGTTTTTTCATCATATGTACTTTTTATTCTTTTTGATATGGTTGGACAAATATTTAAACTTCTCTTCTTCCCTTTGTCATCCTTTTCTTGTTTATATCGAACTGACTGGAGTTGCACAGCATGAATCGGCTCTGGGTTTGTAAGCAAGTTCTGCACTTCTTATTCTTCTAGTTCCTGTAAAGAAGGGAAAGTGATGTATATATAACTCATATCAAATATAAAATTATAAATTAATGCATACTGCCATACAGAATTTATAATGGTAAAGTAATATACTGTAAATAATAATAATATAGATGTGAACTTAAAAGTTTCCTTACTTGTTCAGTGATGTCATTTAAATCTTCATTAATGACATCAACATGTTCCAGACCTGTACTTGGTGGTTTGAATGTACCACCTTCATGCAGAGCTGACATCCTGCTGAAGAGGCTTCTGATTTGTGAAGAAGTCATGTACTTAAAAGGTTGAAATCAGTTTCTTCCAGCAGGATCTATCTGTTGTCTCATTTCCTTCACTGTATTTTCTTGTGAGGATTTTACACCAGATTTTTCTCCTTTCATAAAGATGTTATAAATGTATAGTTCTTGTTTGTAAGAGAAACGTGTTATTTTTTCTATTTGGAAGCGCCCAGCCTCTTCTAAACGCTTTCAGAATTGTAGTATTATTTGCGAGATTTTTAGGCTCATTTGCTGCAATGGGAGATCTACCAGTGGATGCTTTAAGTTTTTCAGTATAACTAAAGCGTACTTTGTCCAAGATGCTGCTGATCTTGATAAAGTTATGATTCCCAGCAGTTAAATGATTTTCTAGGGAAGCAACATCATCGACAAACAAGTAAACAGAATTGATAATGCTTTGTTGCAACATAAATATTTTAGCTGTTAAATAATCTACTTTAGACAATCCCATTCCTCCTGTTACACAGATAGCACTGTGTAATATAAAGGAGGTATATTATAAAGTATAATATAGTATAATATAAAGGAGGAGTTTAAGAGGAGGTATTGTCATACAATGAGTATTTGCAGTACTCAATTTTCAATTTGTTCCAACCAAGAAGGGGTTAACTCAGGTATGTAAAATTATTTCTTTCTAATGGTAGTACTATACATTTTCCATAACTTTTAGCTTCTTTTTAAGTCATACATTTTTTTCAGAATTTTTCATATTAGTTTCAACGAAATTGTAGCATTCATCTCCCAGCAGGAAAATATGTAGCATTAGCATTCCCAACACAAAACACAAAGGTTAGGTATCATGTGCCAAATAAACAAGATTTATGTGGGGAGAAAAAGACATTTATATTCGAAAAAATACAATATAAAAAATCGGGAATGTCCGCCTCTCCACTTTCTCGCATACATCCATTTAAGGATAACACATATGGTCGAATATAATGAGATCTTCCATGCGTTTTTTACTGGAATCGGTTAAAAGAATTCAAAACTACCTTTTCCATGGACGTTATTCCAATGTTGTTTGTTGATTTAGTAATGCTGGTGGTTTCGGAGGATAACTTTGGAGAATATTAAAGATATTCACGCTGTAAAAAATTTAAGAAATAAAACATTTAATATGCCGCTTTGATTATCTTCCTTTTATCCAGCCTCCACATTTCTTTTAAATGTTATTTTTAATCTCAGTCACGAAAATTTGCAAGCAAATATGTGTATTTTATATTTTCACTGGATGGAGTGGCAAAGGAGTTCTTGACATGCATCGCTTCAGCATGAATTGATTTCTGTGGCAAATTTTTTATAATTGATATTTAATGAGAAAAAGGTTTCTAGATAGTTTCAGCACAGCTGGAAAATTTTAGATTTTTTGAAATATATATCCTTCATTTAAAGCTTCTTGTTACACATAATGACAACATTATTCTATTGATTTGAGTTGAGATAAAGATTGCAACGGCTCTCATTTCGTTCGATGACAAAACACTATTTTACTTACTTAAGATCAGCTGAAAATTACATCCATTCATATTATGCAGAATGACAATAAAACATTAAGATAAGTAAATATTTGACCAATTAAAGAATTGCAACATTTCTAAATATAGTAAAATCTTTTATAGCATGCAATATCAAAATAAAAGCACTTTTGTAGGTATAAATTTAAATCCAAAATGTAGGCCTATGAGATAATCACAAAAAAATCCGGTCCTGCCTTGGCACACCGGTAACTGAAAAACCAACCGCCACCACAAAAATACCGGTACTGCGGCCGACGCAAAATAGCCCCAATAAGCGGGACATTCACCGCTGCTCCACTCTGGAATTTTTGGAACACGAGAAGGAAAAACCAATCGTCAATTTTAAAAACCGAGGGAAATTGGCTCCAATGGATTAAACTGATGCAATTCCGAATAGTTTTGTCTGATTTGAATGGCCGGATGAACTTTTGAGGGCATCGCTGCGAGGGTAGCGGCAAAACAAAGGTGGTAAAGCGGTGGTAAAAAACCCAGATTTCGGACAAGTGGCATAGCCTTGACTTTTCGTGAATTCCCATCTTTACGAACATGCCAAGCGCCACCACCTTTACTACACTCCTGCTCAAAAAATAAGCAACAAACACGAAAACACGCGGTACACATGAGAAACGGTGAATTAAAACACACAATTTACATATGAGGTAGAGGCTGCATAGTCGAATGCAAGTAGGCAACCAAAATTAGCATAAAACGCAATCCCGCGGTCACACCGCAATGCCTTAAAAAGAGGCTTGCCAAACCTATGCTTCAGTTCGCAAGCAGCGATAGGAATCCGAGATAGCCAAAGCGGAAAGCATGAGTAGATGAAACCATTTGCACGATGGGATGCGTTGGAGGGCTGTCGATATGTTGCAAGCTGGTGCAAGACAATCTGCTGTTGCCAGAGAGAAGAATGTGCATCGAAGTGTCATCCATAGGCTTTCGAACCATTACCAAAGGGATCAAAACGCCAGTAGAAGACGTGGGTCTGGACGCCGGAGAATCACCACAACGGCAGATGATCGTTACCTGTTGCAATATGCCAGACGCCGGAGGATACAAACAGCGCGACAACTGGTGTCGCAGCTCTCTGCTGCTATAGGAAGGTCCATATCCCGCCAAACTGTGTCACGCAGACTGCATGAAGGAGGACTGTTCGCAAGACCACGTGTTGTTTGTTTGCCTTTGTCCCCAGCGCACGTCAGAGCGCGGTTGCATTTGGACCCGTGAACATTGCAGTTGGACACCAGAGAAGTGGGGCCATGTACTATTTACGGATGAGTCTCGATTTAACATCCAGAACGATTCTCGAAGGGCAATAATATGGCGAGAGCCAGGGACACGCTATCGGGTGCCAAACATCGTCGAAAGAGACCATTACAGAGGTGGCGGGTTGCTTGTCTGGGCAGGGATAGCAACGAACGGCCGAACCCACCTCTACGTGTTCGCTGGGGGTTCCGTCACAGCTGTCCGATACTGCGACGAAATCCTACACCCACTTGTGCGGCCTTTTATCTCTGCAATGGGTACCGACGCGATATTTATGGACGATAACTTCCGCCCGCATATAGCACGATTGGTGCGGAGTTATCTGGAGAGTGAAACCATTCCACAGATGGCGTCGCCTGCTAGATCACCGGACCTGAATACCATAGGACATTGTGGGACATGTGGAAGACGGATTTCGGGTCGCAGAATGCCGCCAGGTACCCTCCACGAACTCCAACATTCCTTACCACAGATATGGGCATTACTGCCACAACAAGCGATCAACGACACTATTGCCAGCGTGCCTGGCAGTTGTCAAGCATGCATTTAAGCTAGAGCGCATCAAAACCGCTATTAGCGTGTGGTTCCCATTGCATATTCTGCCTACCAATTTGGGTTGTCGCGCCGCGACGGCCGTAATATATGTGTTTTCTTTGTCTTTGCTTTATTGTTTGATATGTGGTCAAGTAATACCATACCTACCTCGTGTACAACTTTCACGCATATCCATTAAATAGTTTTTGTTATATTACGAGTTTTGACTCTGTTGCTTATTTTTTGAGCAGGAGTGTATATCCCAGCGAGATTCTGCTTACTTATACGGCAGTTTCTCATCCCATCCCCATATTTGAGGTGTCCCATTAAGTGGGAAATAGACTATGAGATAAGAAAAAAGTATCGAATGGATTAGTGAAGAGTGCAGGCTTGGGTGAATGTTTATGGAGAATATTCGCTGTCGGATTTTTTCGTATGCTTCCAGAAAATGATGTCATTTACAGGGTGATTTTTTAAAAAACTGACACTACTCAGAGCCACCTGTGGCTCGATTTATCAGCTGAAATACCAACACATTTCGCAGAGGGACTAATGAAGACATGGGAGCAAATATTCCTTGAAAATAAAATTAGTTCCAAAAGTCATTTTCAAAGTTCCAAGAGTTTTCATTTTTTTTATTTTTATAATTCAAATAAATTTGCAGGGGAGCCTTCACTAAAATGTCAGAAGGAGGCATGAATGTTATAGCTATTTCCATCACAATGGAGAATTTTAAAAGTAAAAAATTATGCAGCTTTTTTTTTTACTTAAATTTACAGTTATCATCTAAAAGAATGGGCTAAATCTGCACTCTTTGTGGTATACGGATGCCCATGAAAGGGATTGCTAAGAAAAAGGTAAAGTAACAATGGTTTAAAATTTTTAATAAATAGAAAATGTATTCATATTTTGCGTTCAAATTCTTTTTTAAATTTTGAGGAAAATGTCAGGAAGTTGACTATTCTTGAAAATTTTATGCAAGATAAAAATTCTTTAGGTTAGATAAAAATCAAAATTTATAAAATTTCGCAAAACTCATGTACCATATCATAATTGTATAAATTAATATTTTCTTCGAAAACGGTTATATGTTGTAAATATAATGATAGCCAAACTGTCGATTAATCTGTCGAGATATCACCTTCATAACAACTGATACAATTGGAATCTCACGCATATAAACTTAAATTTAAAGATAGAAACAGCAATAAATTCTAACGACTGCTTTAATAAATACTATTTACTCCTGGCATGAAGAACTCAGAAAAAAGATAAAATAATTTGGAATATAGGAAATTTATTGCAACTAATGAAATGGAAATGTCAATTTTAGGTGATGGCATACTTTTATATTTAGAGGGCCTAGGCCTCTTTCAATGTGTCCACCCTTCTCATGGATCACAGATTGCATCCCGTACATAACGTTCTCCATGTCCATCCTCCTCGGATCTAACGTCATCTGACTTTATTCTGGGGGGTTATTTGAAGTCCAAGGTCTGTCTCGGTTGGGTCCCGACCTTGACTGCCTTCAATGACAACATATCACGGACTGTGATGAGAATTTCTGGTGACATATTACGTTCAGCCGCTAAAACGTTGTGTACAGGATGCAATGTGTGGTCCAGGAGAAGGGTGGACACATTGAAAGAGGTCTATTCCCTCGCCGAAGAAGTGCTTTTATTGAATATATTGTTATGGTATACGGAAATATCATCTCTGTAACAGTTTTGGGGCAGTTCATTTGCTACATTAAAGCGGTGTTGAATTGAAATTTATTCGTTGTTATTCATTCGTCTAATTCTCAAATGTGTACCTTACAACAGAGTCACATTGCCCCTATCGGCGACTTTTGGAACTATTTTTCACTGAATCTTTTTTTAGCATGTCGTCATTAGTTGCCTACAAAATTTGGTGACTTTTAAGCTGATAGTCGATCTACAGATGGCTCTTGAGAAGAGTCAGTTTTTAAAAAAATCACTCTGTACAAGGTGGGTCAAAATGAACGTGTTTTTGCAACCAAAATATTCCTTTCGATTGACATTAATAAAAATCTTCCTAAAGTATCCAACATTTTACTGTAGGCTTGTCCTTTACGATTTTTTGGTTTCGTACTTAACTTTTTAAGACGATAAGTTTTGAGCATATTAAACAAGGAAAACGACGTTTATACCATCTTGAAACTCAAAAGAACTATCTATTCTTTGATGCCAGTTTGATGTTTCTACTATTTTTTTTTGTTTTTAGTATTTTTTGAATAATTAAATTCCAAGCATGTTACTTTGATAAAAATGTATAGGCAAATGAATGCAATAATTATAAATATATTTAATATCTCCCTTGAAATGAAGTCGTAACAAGCAAGCAAAGATAATTAAGGAATAAAATTTTCATTCAACTTGAGAGACAACGAGTATGCTGAAATTGCTGCATAAAAAGGGCTCTTTTTACTGCAGTTTCGTGGAACAGAAGAGAAAATGGAGTAGGTGATTTAGAAAAGACATTTGTGTTCCTTTAAGGATCTTTATTAAGGATGGTATGCTCCTTCATGTGCAATTAAAACTGTTTGAACCGGCAAAAAAACTTCCGATCGTTAAATTCTGCGCTCCACGTCCCCATAGTTTGTCATGTTTGGTGTAAATGTTATTGAGAAGTATATGTATTTTGCTTTACAAATATATTTTTGATAATTTAATCAAATAGTTTCCTATTAATTTTTATTTCAAGCACTAGCTTTTTTGTAATTGATGAGCATTGTTTGCTAATATTTCTGTTCTATTTAGGTTCAGTTATGTCTAAACAACTTTTCAATGTAATTATAGCACCACTCACAAACTCCTTCCTGAATTGCGAAACGGGTTAGGAATTTAAAATTAATATGGCATTCAATTTCATCCCTGTGTGTGACATATTAAAAGTTCGATTGCATCATAATTTCTAAATTTTCGGTAAAATAACTTGAATAACATTTGTAAGCATATAAAACATTTCTAAGAACTTAAGACAAATTTGGCGTAAAAATTTATTTCCACTGCATTTCTAGATATCACGAAAGAAACTGAAGTTCTAAAGTTCAATTCGTTTCTGAAGTTCTGCAAGAGCAATTTTAGAGGAAGAATTCTATGATAAAGCTTGAATCTTCTTGTCAACAACACCACAGTTTTGAAATTGTAAACTTTTCAGAAATAACCAAAGATAATTAGCTGCTTCATTTCTCCACCTACACAGTTTGACTAGTCTTGGTCCTTAAATTAAGAATTTGTAACGCTCTTCAAAGCTGAATTTGGTTTAACCAATTCCCGCTTAGTAATTATAAACCCGCTTGTTGTTTAAGCAAATAAAATTCACCATAAATTTACTCTTAGGGCTATATTAAACTTTACGTTATGCAATAGACGAAATTTCAACAATTCTCTTGAAATAGGGATTTGATGAAGAAATAGCAATCTTTACTTCCTTTTCAAATAATTTGAAGAAGGTAAGTTTTAACTCTAACCATCTCACGCTGCATGACACAGTTAGACAAGGTAATAAAAGTCTCTCCAGGAGAATTGGTTATCTCTTACATTAAGTGCACGAAGGGAGGTAAACTCTAAAGACATACTGGTACAATTACGATCCTGTACGCAGAGGGAGAAATGTTTGTGTACCGCCCTTAAGCAATATAGTATGAAAGAATGGAAAGGATTTGCCAGAGGACAGCAGACTGACCAATGCTTGTAGATGGGCTCAAGTTGTTCATTTCTGATGCATTTTGTGACGCAGAAGTTTTGGAAACTCTTAAAAAAATACCCAAGGAGCGTTATGCGCATTCAAATGTCACCATTCTTGTGCGCCATTTCGTTGTAATTCAATGTTGCTCTAAGACCTTGTATTATACTACTTTAACAACTTTCGTATAGTTTTCTAGATCGGCATACCACTCCTAAATTTGGTCTCAGGGGAGGGGCGCTTTAAACGATGTCATCGAATAGTAAATAGAAACTGTATAGTGCCGTGATACTTTTTTTATTGCTATATATGCAAGAATTCAAAAGTTAAACGTATTAAAAAGACCTTTACTGGACACCAAAAAGTAATACTAATTTATCTAAAATCAGTATTTCGTAGCATTAATCTTACATTGTTGTTGTTAAATTAATTTACAGTAAAGCATATATCGTCTTGTTCGTGATTAAAAATAAGAATATTTTTAAAGATACTATTTAAAAAGTTTCAATAACTGTCCCCTTCATTAAAAACTGTTATTAATAATCAATTTTAAATGTTAGTGGTCAGCGAAGTTAGCGGCATACTTAAAGAGGCTCTGTGATTAGACACAAATCAAGTACAGTTGTTAAAGAAGGTTTCGACAGTAAAATTCAAAAATATCGCATGATCAACTCAATACTTTTATTAAACCTATTTCAAGTATTTTTTCTGACAATAAAGGAAACATTAGTTTGAGGGAAACAAATTGTGTAATAAGCATCAAATGCAGCCGTCGTTCTTCGTTTCGTCGATTCACGGAAATTCTCACGAGAAAGAAAACCATCTTTCAGTAGGGAATGGGTTTTCCGTTTCGGTCCAGAAAGGTTCCATGGTGTGATTCGTTCAGCTGAGGCAAGGTCTTTAACATGGCGGAAATGCTCTCCGAGAGTGTCAGCTGTGCTTGGTCAGTGCCCATGTCTGTCTTTACCCAGCCAGGAGACATATTCACCACCAGGATGCCCTGGCCGTTGAGTGTGAGGGCTACCACATTCATGGCCATGTTCAAAGCAGCCTGAACAAAAGAATGGATTATTAAATACAAAGAATAGTCCAATCGGTGTTTTTAATTTTAAACTGGTATTATCTGGTTTTTTAATGTTTAGTAGTGATTGTTTTGAACAAACTGCTGTAGTTAGTGTTATCTACTTTCTCAAATCGATTTTCCTTTTGTGTTTTAAAGAATAAAAGAGAATGTTTTTAAGTGTGTGTATGATATTTCATAATACAGAACCATTTTAAATATTGGGAAGCTGCCTGAAGAATTTTTTAGATATATTTTTTTCATTCACCCTGCTATGGAAACATTATTGCTGTGACCCTTCATTCGAAACATGGAATTAATTTGATCCTAGCTGTAGGATAAAACCTCTTTCAAAGTGTTGATGTATTTTCCAAACACAGAAATTAAGCAAGAACAGTTTTTATTTGTTAAAATGCATGCCTATATAAATTTTTGTTTTTTTTAAAATAAAAATATTAATAAATACACCCTTATTAGCAAGCTCCTGCATGAGAGGAACGTACATGAACCAGATACAAAATATGACATTCCTGTTTGACTTTTTAATTGTTTGAGCCAATTTATTAATAAAAAAATTCGGCTCATCACTTTGGGATACTTAAGTTTATCCTGTGATGCAATTTGATTCTTTCGTGGAATTCATTTGACTAAAAGGAAAAGCTACCTGCTGAACTCGAAAAGGCAAATCCTACATGAACTAAGCAAATCCTACGGCAAATCCTACTTTCACATCTGGCTGAATGTCTCTACACACAAAGCTAGGAGCAAGGGCTTTTTCCTTTCCCTGTATTGCCTGGTGTGCGAGGTGGAGTCAACCTGACTCCACGTGTCCATTCTAGGTTAAGTACTTAATTATGATACAATTGCAAGGCCAAACCCCTTTGTTCTTGTGTAACATGTGTTTGTGCATATTTGTCTAATTAATAAGAAAAAAATGTTTTCTTTTCTCTTACGGATAGTTAGTTTAATATTTTCATTTCAGATATAAATGCTATATGCGGAAAGAAAAAAAAACACCTCAGATTGAAGCAGACAAATATTCAGAATAGTTGAGTATAACTGTCCTGCGGTCATATGACTACTTATTTTTTCCCTACAATGTTCTGAATACAAATACTTTAATTCAACCTGTCCTAGAATCCAAGACCATCTATAAGCTGATCAGCTTACGTCCTGAGTTATGTAACAAAATTTGAAGAATGGAAACTATTATTCACTAACTTTTTTTTGAAAAAATGTTTTATTCATTCAGTAGAATGATATATAGGGACGTTGAATAAGTTCTCGCCGTTTTCCAACAGATGGCGTTCCGAGAAATGCGTGCGAGTAGTTAAGATGGAGACGCATCTTTTAGAAGAACTATAAGCAAGTTTGAAATTTCTTGTATGTCATTTCTCCGAAATGTAAACTACTATTTTTTTCATAGTGTTAAACATTTAAAATTTCGTTCCCAAAAAGTTTACTTGCTTGGAATTTTACTGCACTACTTTATTCAAAACAAAAAAAAAGTCTGCAGCTGAAGCACACATAATTCTTGTTCTGACTTTTGCGATCATACTCTTTCGGAAACAACATGAAGAGATTGGTTTAGATGCTCCAAAAATAACGACTTTGATGTTGAAGATAAAGAAAAATGCTGCAGAATAATTATAGGATTACCTCATGAAGACTCATGTCCGACGCTAGCTGAACTTGCAGAATCATTAGGAGTTGATCACACAACAGTTTCGAAACGTTTGAAAGCACTAGGAATGATTCAAAAGCAATTTCATTAGGTGGCGTACGAATTGAAGCTGAGATACGTTGAACGGCGTCTTTTCACGTGTGAACAGCTGCTTCAACTGCAGGAAAGGAAAGATATTTTGCATCGCTTCGTGACTGATGATGAAAAATGGATGCACTTTCATAACCCTAAGCATAGAACATCGTGGGGTAATCTCGGCCATGCATCAGCATTGTAGGCAAAGCCGAAAATCCATGGTTCAAAGCTTCTGCTCTTCATTTGGTTGGATCAGCTGGGTGTATTTTATTATGAGCTACTCAAACCGAACGAAATCATCACGGGAAATCTCTATCGACTACAATTGATGCGTTTGAGCCGAGCATTGACGGAAAAACGACCGCTATACGAGTTGAGACACGACGAAGTGATTTTGCAGCAAGGCAACGCTCGGCCACATGTTGCAAAACCGGTGGAAACCTACTTGGGAACGCCTAAATGGGAAGTCCTACCCCACCCACCGTATTCTCCAGACATTGCCCCTTCCGACTATCACTTGTTCCGATCGATGGCACATGGTTTTCTGAGTAGCACTTTTATTCTTATGAACATGCCAAAAAATAGGTCGACTTTTTAGATAAACTCAAAAGACGTGTGGTGTTTTCGACGTGGAATTGAAATAATGACAGAAAGTGGGAAAAAGTAGTGGCTAGTGATGGACAATACTTTCAGTGATATGTTTTTACTCATTTTTTTGAATAAAGAATTAATTTGCAAGAAAAAACAGCGAGAACTTACTCAACACCCCATACTTTCCCATCTTCAACTTACGAATTTACGCAAATTTAACAAAAAAAATTGATGGGAATAAATGTGAATAATATTTCAATTTGCGTATTACCGCTTTAAATAGTATTTCGGTTGCTCGAATGCATTCTTAAAAATTCGAGTTCACTGTAATGGTTTACTTAAATATTTTGGGCTCGTACGTTACAGAGAAAACAAGCAAGGAAGGTAAAAATGGCTATAGTAGACTCACCTTGCTAATTCTATAACCCATTATTGGTAGAAAATCCTTCGGAAATTTCAGAGACATGGAACCGCCGTCGGATGAAATATTGAGAACAGCTGCTCTGGAAATATTCATTCCACTATCTTTCCGAGCAGCTGATTTCTGCAGCAAGGGAAGCATTTCCTGGAAGAATAATTACTGCTAAATGAAGGATAGACATGTTTTACAGAGAATCTGCATTAAAGCTTAGTCCAACATTTTAACTCCAATTTGAAAAGTATTTACTACTATGTGGTTTAAATTGTCCATTCTCCAGTTTCCTAATGCAGCGTTCCTATACGTACCCATCAAATTCATCGTCTCCCGTGCAAACAGTCGGTCATTGATAACTGGGAAAAAATAAACTTAACGGCAACAATCTGGTTCAGTTCACTTATATTAATATCCCGTTTTGAAGCAACACAAGGGCTAATTTGGGACGGACATTTGAACCACGGTCAGTTGACGAGAACGACACCCGAGCTGGCACTCTCTCCTATCTTCCGCACCACAACAACGTGAGGACGTTTGCCCTACTACATATGATTTAAGGTGTAATATGCGCGCATACACGGCGGATTTTCAGTGGAGTCGGGTTTCTAAGAGACCTTACCACTAGGCCACCGCGTCCCATGGCAGCTGTCTGGATGACCATATGAGAGAGTGAAGCAGTGGAACGCAAAGAGAGATAGACGATTCTCGAACATCTTTGTAGGACCTGCACTATTCTGATCATTAAAAATCGTTGGCTGCTTCAGCCTGATTATATTGTCTTCCAAAGACAGTGATAGCTATTTTATTACTTTAGCCGTTAAATTATCAAGCTCGAGTTTTGTCACGACTCCGCTTCAGCGTGTGAATAAATTTTGAAACATCTTATATCATTAATTTTGTATATATACATAAAAATAGTTATTAATTTTTTTATGTGAATGGTAATGTATATATTTTTTTTGTTTCAAAATCGATGACATTGTAAATAAAATAAGTGGTATTTTATGTCGTTGAATAACGGCTGTCTCTGTAAAAGCTGTCTATTCTGATTTATGAAATTGGATAATTTCAGTCAGTTAAGTACATCCAAGTCTGGATATAGAAAATTTGAGTAACCACAAGTAGTTTAAAATTATGGGAATGTGTGTGACTGAATCTAAATAAAATTTTCTATGACTTTTCTAATATTATAAACTTTCCGCCTTAGGCGACCAACGGAAATATGAATTGAGTTGAATCTTGCCCCATTTTATATTCATTGTTCTCTTAACAAAGTAATTTTAAACTTCAGATTGTGGTAGATATTTAACCCATGTTCTATTAGAGACCTTGGACCTCTTCTGTTCATTGTCAACATAAATGTTCCTAATGGAGTCAAATAACTGACCATGTCATGCAACCTCTATTTCCATGTTGTTGCACTATCTTCACTTTCTTATTCCTCTTGTAAAATATGCATTTGATTTCAACATTAAAATGAATTTTGAGTTGAGTTGCAACAATGAAAATTATTGTTATAAATTATGCCAAAAATATTTTTAAAAATTATTAAAATTCGAGAAAACATTGTACGGAAATTTATTGATATCATTTGAAAGGTAATGTTTGCATTTTCAGATGGTGTGAAAATGATTTTTGTGCTGTAATATTTTCGGAAGTTATTAAGGAAAAATGCTAAAATATCTCTTATTGTTTACTTAATTAAAATTGCAATTGAAATTTCAAAAAAGGGCTCCGAGGTGCAAATTCCCACCCTTCAAAGTATGTTTGTGCCAAATCTCGTAGCTCTACGTTTAGCGGTCTTCCCTCTAGAGGACCAACACACAGACACACACATTCTTCTTTATTATTAGTAGAGATAAGTGTTCAGTCGTAAACGTGGAGTAGATTAAGTGTTGAAACCAAATGTGGAGTTTTAACAGATAAAATTCTTGTTTTTACAGATAAAATACTACATTTCTTGAAAGCAAGGATTACTTTTCTGACAACAATCACGATGCATACTCTGTTAAGTACCTGCCAACCTTCGCAAAATTCCCAAACATACTAATCATGTCTGCCAAAGCGTCCGTCATCCATTAATCATCCAGAAGAGCCAAATCAATTCTTTGGTTTAAGAGCATTAATTGAGTAGCTCAGAAGACAAAGCGGATAAGTCCATTTTTATGTCTTTTGGTTTTTCTAAATTTTGATGGAACTAATAACATTATTTTTAGTTATTAAAACTCTTTGCTTCATTAGAAGACTTCATAAACTTTTACTAATCAAATTAATAAACCAAAAATTTAAAAAATTGGATTAAGAAACAGGAATTTTCTCAATTTTTTTCTGGACTTATCCTCATTGGCTTCTGAACGACTCAATTGACCCCTCTGGAAGAAGAACACCTTAGCATGAAGAAGGCCAGCAGGCTTCTAGAAGCGGAGGTAGTGAAGGCAAGGTGAACAAAATTTACATGAAATATTCAAAAGAATACACCAATTTTTCGAGGTTGACAGGATAATTTCTACAAAGTTTAAATAGTAGAAATTAGTCCAAAAGTGTCAGTTGATGAGTCAGTTGTCAGTGGTTCCCTTCACTAAATAGTGTTTCATGTAACGTGGGAAAGTTAAGTTACCACGAAAAAAGACTCCGCTAATGGATTAATAAGATAATCCAAAAGAATGAATGCAATCATGTGGCGTAAAAACATAACTTCACATGTCATGTAACATCTAACAGCACGTTGCAAAATTATATGAGTTTTCCTGCACAATGGATTCCAAAATTAAACAGTTGCGGCACATTAGACGAGTATCATGCGAGTATGTATCGATTTTATTGCTTTATCTCAATCCTTTCTTCTATCTAGTAGAGCAAGCAGCAATACCATGCATAAATAACTTTCATACAGGGTGTTTTAAAACTTCGGGCCAAAATTTAAGTCCAGGAAGAGAACACGGATAGGAATTACATTTATATACAAAAGCATGACCCGAAACATCATCCGTAAGAGACAGAACGATACTAGGAGAACACAATATAGGATGCACTGTAGAATAACTTTTGGAGTAAACTTTTTTATACAGGGTTTCTCAAACTTTACGCACAAACTTCAGGGAGAGGTACAGAACATGGAAATTAACCATATGCACATACGAAAGCATGACCGGAAACGTCATCCTTGGGAGATAGCGGAGCCTAGAGATACAAGGAAAATAGAATACAATAAGCGTTGAGACGAAATCTATTAGTACAACAAATGCTAGACATGTATGAAGGTCTGAAACCGATGTCACATCAAGTGTCGAATATTTTCAAAATACTTGGAGTTTCTCACCGTCAAGCATTAATCACTGTGCTGTGTGTATTTACTTCCATCTGCCTACCAGAAGAAAATCTCCAGAAGTTTCAGAACATTCAACATATTTCATGATATCTCATTCTATGCGTAATATTTGTTGCACTGATTAGTTGCAGCTCAGAAAACATTTAACAGCGCTTCCTGTGTTGGTTCTTATATTGTTATTCTGTCTGTTCTATTACATGAGGATAAAGTTTGAAGTCATGTTTTTTGTAAGTTAATATAGTTAATATTGATGTCTCTACCTCTACTGAAAATTTTGGGACACCATGTACAACCGATACATTTTTTATTTATATTACTTGAAGTATCTGACACTGTTCGCATTATTCAAAACCTGTATGGTTCTCAGGAAGGCGAGGATATTCCTAACCAGACAAGATTCCGCAAACGTGGAATGAACAGGACTGAAGCGTTCCAGTTTAAGCGAGTCTTTCATATATATGCATTTATTAAATCATTTTAACCCATACAATAATTTTTTATACTGTTCTCATTCAATGAAATCTCAGTTAAAGTTTCGTTAACTATGAATGAAATATTTAATCGTTTCTTAAGCACGAGATTAACTCGACTTGTCCTTACCTTCAAAACCATGACTGGTCCTACTGTATTGGTAGAGAAATGAAACAACATGGTTTCTTCTGTTATTTCTGGAAATCCTTGCCGTCTTAACACCGCAGCGTTGTTGATGAGAAGATTCAACCCATTGTCGCCAACTTTGCTCTCTACGATTTTTCGTGCATCCGCAATCTCATTCGTTTTCGTCATATCTGAAACACCATCAAGTTTAAAAGAGATTATAATAATAATGGTGGATAGAAGGCTAAAAATTAAATAACTATGCGAATTATGTCATAATTGACGATGACCTTGGAGATGACTCGAAATGTTTGATATGGTATCTGATGATGGTTTACAAGAAATTATTTGCACGCTCTCTATATGTAAATTACTTATACAGTGTGCGCGCTAAAGTCCGGTGTCACCCCAATAATTTCTGAACGGCAAGAGCTATAGGCATAAAAGTGGGGTCTAGGTATAGTAAAGTTGCCATGCGCTACGCAAGGAAACCACTTACTGCGCCACCCCGCTGCAAAATTCGGATTTAGCGTTCATATGTCAAAAAAAGTACGAAATACGGGAAAAAAGTCAATTACAAAGTTGTTCAGCATAATCGATTTATTACACAAAAACATCTTCCGCACAAAAATAATACAAATTAAAAGCACAAAACGCACATTTAATTGATCGCGTTGAACAAAACTACACTTGCCGAAAATGAGGCTCATCTATCTGTCGTGCTGAAAATGGTGTCCTTCAGAAACAATACACATCTGGACACGGGACTGCATTTCCCGCTGCACATTGTACAACATGGCACGTGATACGCTGGCACAAGTATCCGTAATACGGCTTCGAAGTTCCTGCAATATTGGTGGAGGGGTTGCATGCACTCGCTCTGTGATGTATCCCCACAGAAAAATGTCCATTGGGTTCAGGTCAAGTGAATGTGGAGTCCATTCAACGCAACCACCATACCCGATGACTTGTTGCTGGAATCTGTCCCGAATGCACTGTTCGACACTTGAGACCTTGTGCGGAGGGGCGCCGTTGTGTTGGAAACATACGTTCCGGAGGTCACTCAACGGCAAATCCTCTAGAAAATTGGATATTACGTCCTTCCTTTTCTCTTTTCTTCCGCGTTATGTCCCGTTACAATTTTGGGAGTTGTGATTCAAACAAATATGCATTTAACGCCTTCTATTTTTAACATTACTGTACGGAAGATTTCTTCTCTTACTAAATCGATGATGTTGAACAACTTTGTAATTGACTTTTTTCTCGTATATTGTACCGTTTTTGAGATAAAAACGTTAACTCCGAATTTTGACGCCAGGTGGCGTTGTAAGCGATTTTTTTTTCGTAGAGCATGGCAACTTTACTATACCTAGACCCCACTTTTATAACTATAGCTCTTGCCGTTAAGAAATTATTGGGGTGTCAACGGACTTTAGCGAGCACACTGTATATAGTATAAATATAGTTAAGTAATTATATAACTTCATGTTTTAAAAATTAACTAATAATCTAATTAATGCTTAGTTTATTATGTTGCTAAAATTATTGCTGTATTGTTAAAATAACATTTGAGTTAAAGAAACATATGCTTATTACTTACCTTAATATGGAATTGAAAGATAAATTTGGAAAAATAGCTTGTTTCAAGACTAAGGTAGAACTATATCTGTAGAGATTTGCAGTTGTTGACACAGTTTCTCTTACATTCCTCAATATTAGTTACACATTACTTGTCATAGATTATTATTGAATACAATTCATTAAAACCAGAATTCTATGATAAATGGATAAGAAGAAATCGATTTGCAATTCAGTTTGAATCATTAGATTTCTGCTATAGATTATGTAGTCTAATCAGCAATTAACTATGAAAGAAAACGTATAAGATGCTCTGCTAATATAAATAATCCAGATTTAGGATTATAACTTAAAAAATAAAAATGTAATGTTAAGTTATAAATAAATCAGACAATTCCTTGCATCTGCATCTCATCTGGCGGGAAAAGGAACTAAAATATTCTTTTAGAAGGAAATATTTAAAGTAGTCCTGCTTTATAGAAAGTCCCCAAGTTTATGCAATAATGTGGTATAAAAAAGCACTGTATACTGTCCAAAATTGAGTTAGTGAGGGTCATTTTACTTTATTCATGAGAGTACGAATTTTCTCTATTAATGTTGAAGATACAAGTCAGCATTGAACAAGCATTTGGAAGCTTATGATGGGCATATATATACGAAAAGGAATAATACTAATCTCTTAAAGAGTAAGAACCTGAAATATGGATCTCTAAAAGTGTAAATATGATTCAGATACAAAAATATACATTGTAAATTCATACTTAATGAAACAGAAAAATCTTTAAGTATAAATTAGGAAATATATATATACTATAAAAAAAATTGAAGATTCATAATTTTTTTAACTTGTAAAACTTTTGTGTCTCTAAATTCAAAGTATTTTTTATCACATAAATAGTTTAAAGATAAACCTATTGGAATTTCTAAAGAAACTCAGCGATGTTTATAACTTTGCGTTTTTCATAAGACTTTTTCGTTGATGGATCTCTTTGTGATTCGGTACATTTTGTGTTATTTTTCTGAGCATAGTTTGTTCAGTGCATTTCGCATCTTCTGAGTACAAATCATTTCGTGCTTTTTCTACGTGTTTTTATATTTTTGTCTCAACTCTGAAGTCGAAATTCTATTTCTTTTAATAAAATGCATATATCAAAATTATGTGTCTAATCTTAAAAAAAAACTCTTGTACGTTTATAAAATATACAATAAAACTATTTAGTTTTTTTATTGAAAAATTATTTTCACCCAATTGTTCATAGCTGATTTTATTTATTTTAAGGAAAAATCATTTAAACACCAAACCTTTATCACAACCAACACCAATACGGCTTTTCGTTGAAAAAAAGTCAAAACTCAAATTAATAATTTAAAAACTTGTTATTGGTGTTTAGTTGTTTTTGACACTACATGTCAAAAACAACTGAACAGCTATAGGATATCAACAACAGGTTGCTGAATGTTTCATCTTGCTTTTTGTGCAAGATTTTATCAGTTTACCAACCTTCTATACATTATTTGTGCTAATAATACATTAAATGTTATACAATCGAAAATACAGATTCGAAAAATTTGCATGCAGTTCTTGGGAGAAAAGCCTTCTCTACGAAATAATATAATTTATGAGTGAGTTTCTTACCCATTTTAACAAGAACAACTTCTGTATCTTGAGACGCATCTCTGATCTGTTTTAGAGCCTAAAACAAAAGAAAAAAATGCAGTTGTTTTATTTGTAACTAGCCGCCTTCGACGACCAGCTTCTTCGCCTGGAATATAATTTCAAAAGAATCTCTTATGCATAATTTTATATTTCTGGTTCCCTTAACAAAGTAATTTTTAACTTCAAATTTCGATAGATATTTAACACGCGTTCTTTTCGTATCAGACTTTACTTCCTTATTCCTAAAAAACAAAACAGCTCTCTTAATCGTAAAGCAAACTACATTACGTTTAGAAAGTAATTTTATTAGGATAATTTTTTCTGCATTACGCAAGAAGTGTACAAAAAATTTGTTCGGAAATTAATCAATTGTAATGAATTTAAAATATCACCTTTATCACTAAGAAGTTTTATACTTAATTCAGAAAATCATTCTTATTGCTTCAACCGCTATTTTCTTATTGATTGTGAGATCAGCTTTCTAAATCCTTTTCTTCTAACCGCAAATAACTAACAATGGCTGCCCTTTCATTGTTGGCAAATGACTGCTTAGCGGGTGTCCCCCCCCTCCACCTCGGGCTCTTAGGCAACCGAATTCACTCTCTTGCCCGGCTATAAAGACCTGTTTGCTCCCGCCCTTCCTCCACACCTTTGATAAAAAAGAGAAACTGTCTCCTTGAGATACTTTGACCGCAGTTAATGATAATTTAAAACCTTTTAAATGAAAAATAATTATCGCACAGTACTCCTAGTAATATCATTGCAAGATATTTGTTTATTTTTTTGCAAGATATTTGCAAGTCAAAATAAAAATCATTTTCATGCGATAGTTCTCTTGGAAGTTATTCACGAAAATATGGCCGAAAACGGTCAAAATTTGCTTAATTTTTAATAATTAAAATTTGAATCAAAAATTGAAAAAAAAAATGGCTCAGAGGTGCACATTCCCACTTTCAAAGTATACCTGTACCAAATATTTTAGCTCTAGGTTCATCGGTCTGTTCTGTAGACCGCCAACAGACACACATTCATCTTTATTATTAGTAGAGATAAAGGGAAGGAGAGGTATTCAAATCATATGCTACAGGCTGGGAAGAAAGGAGATTAGAGAGTTAAATGTAATATGCAATAAAATCGAGTTTATAGATTTGTCAATTTTATTAAAATTTTGTCTATTCCATGCAAGAAAGCATGTTTTCAATGCGTAAACCTTAAAGGAGTTACCCTCGGCCTGCTTAAGCATACGGGGCCACTGAAAGACAGCCGCTGCAATAGCTCGAGCACTGAGGCCGGAGTCCTAACGACCACGTATCACCGACTACGGACGACCCCTCCCAAAGGAGGTACGTACTATCACTGGTGGGAGGTAACTCGACCCCCACTATTGCAATACCCCAGGGCAAGCGAGTGCCCGCTTACTTATCCGGCGGCCACTTATCTGTGCACTCGCGGTGTCCCCCGTCCGGAGGATTTCAATGTGTAAACACCCCGAAATTGTCAAATCAATATAGGTGGGCCACTAACTCCCTATCTTCCGAGATAGTTCAATTTTCCTTTTTTGTCTTTTGCAAACGACCCTATACTTTATAATCCATTATAGCAGTGGCGAATCCGGTGGGGGGTGGTGCTATGGAGCTACACCAGAATTCTTTATTTTATTTAAAATCACTACAGCTGCTTTTTCTTAATCTCCTCTTAAAAAAATGACAACATTTCTTTGTGGATTTTGACAGGCTCGAAAATGTCCCCACTTTTGTAGTCGTCCCATTCATATTTGTAGTGAAATAACTAGTAAATGACTTGTTTTTGTTAGTTATTTCATTGTGCTTTTTATTAAATCATCGAAAATATTGTAGTGTTCTTTGTAATTCTTATTGACAGGTGAGTAAAGACTGCGAAGTTAAAGTGTTTTGGTTTACATAAACCATAAGGTTTGGCATTCGTCACGACGATAGAAAATTTTTTATACCTGCGCCCCCCCCCCCCCGTCCGACCCAAAACCTGGATTCGCCATTGCATTATAGGAATAAAGGAGGAGGTCTTGAAGGTATAGAAGCCATCAGAACTCTAAAACTCGTTTTTGGACTGCTAACCTCTTTCATCCCAAGCTGTCACATACATACAAGTACAGGGTGGTTATGATTTTAAGCAATGCTACTCAGGTCTGTATAGAGCCGTTCTGATGGATGATTGTAACATATATCTAATATGGGCCATGATGTTAAAGCAAATTAAGGGAATGTTAACGAAAAACGAATGAAAAAGTACGAGGAGGAAGAAGAATCCGATAGATGATTCATCACAGGCCTCCATCCATGGAGATTCAAAATTAGAATAGGTTTTCTGTGGAGGAAAAACAACTTTAAGGTCGAAATTAAATTTTCCTCTGAGGCCTGAACCTATTCCGGAAAAAATTGGATACAAAATATGGAAGAAAACATTTATCCGCAAAGAGGAAATTCAAAACAGTCTTTTAAACGTAGTCTGACAAAAAGGGCTTAAAGCATCTTGCCTCTCTTTGTTGTGGAATGAAACGATGCTCAAAAGAAATCTTTGTTTATAGGTGTGCGCACCTATCTCCATATAGTGAGGGATACATAAGCTAAACATCTAAGAATTTGTTGTTGTTTTTTATAAAGTTTTTATTTTATTTTTTAGTTTTTTTAATTTAGTTGATTTTTCATTTTTTTATTTTTATAATTCAAAGAAATTTGCAGGGGAGCCTTCACTAAAATGTCAGAAGTTGGCATGAATATTATAGATATTTCCAGCACAATGGAGAATTTTAGAAGTAAAAAATTATGCAGCTTTTTTTTTACTTAAATTTACAGTTATCATTTAAAAGAATGGGCTAAATCTGTACTCTTTGTGGTATACGGATGCCCATGAAAGGGATTGCTAAAAAAAAGGTAAAGTAACAATGGTTTAAAATTTTTAATAAAAAGAAAATGTATTCATATTTTGCGTTCAAATTCTTTTTTAAATTTTGAGGAAAATGTCAGAAAGCTGACAATTCTTGAAAACTTTATGCAAGATAAAAATTCTTTAGGTTAGATAAAAATAAAAATTTATAAAATTTCGCAAAACTCGTGTACCATATCATAGTTGTATAAATTAATATTTTCTTCGAATACGGTTATATATTGTAAATATAATGATAGCCAAATTGTCGATAAATCTGTCGAGATATCACGTTCATAACATCTGATACAATTGGAATCTCACACACAGGAACTTAAATTTAAAGATAGAAACAGCAACAAATTCTAACGACTGCTTTAATAAATACTATTTACTCCTGGCATGAAGAACTCAGAAAAAAGATAAAATAATTTGGAATATAGGAAATTTATTGCAACTAATAAAATGGAAAAGTCAATTTTAGGTGATGACATACTTTAATATTTTTAAATATGGCCTACGGAGCAACGAATTAATCAAAGAAATAATGCTCACCTGTGTAGTACGTTCATCTCTGTAGGTTGCAAATACAAAGCGAGGTGGCTTGGACAGCATTACCAACTCTTTCACAAATTCCAAACCAATTCCTTTATTAGCACCGGCAACCATAACGCTCTCCACTTCCATTTTGTTTCCAAGATATAAAAAGAACGATCAAAAATACGGTGAACCACACACCAATTAAGAATGAGATAAATTACTAAAAAATGAACGTTTTTGTGACATGCTCAATTCAACTGTGACTTGACAAAAAAACGTTAGCGAAAATACACTTGATGACTCATCAAGAGTTTATATTACCATAATTGTTGTAAAGGTTACTGCTATGTGAAAAGACTTGCGACACAGTTTTTTTCCTTCCGAAATTGATGGTTTGGTTGTACGTAACTTTACGTAATACGTAACCTTGTAAACATAAGTGTATGAAAAGAAATTACTGTAAGATTCAAATAGACTGAACGGTATTTATCAAATCAACAGTAGTTAATTCCGTATTCACGAAACTATGAACACATTTTTACTACTCAAACCGAAGTTCAAATTATCGTTTTTAAAACAAAGAACAACACCTGTAGTTGTTTCCATTCAGAAAAAGAAAAATATGAAATACATAGGATTTATTCACATTAGAGAACGATAATTTCATGACTTCATATAAAAATTTTAACACTGTCAGCGAATTAGATGCAAGGCTCTAAGTAAGATAAAAAAAAGTAACCGTGCTCGTTCTAGACAATTCATAAATCAAAAAGAAAGATGTGAACGTTTTCTGAGGATATCTATTAACATGTTTAACTTAATAAATTTGTTACGCAAGTCAAATTTTATTGTGCAGAGAAGATTCCTGAAGGACTAGATACCTCGTCTGAAGCGATAAATGTGTTAAATGAGATGTAGCCATATTTACTTTTTAAAACAATATAAACTTCATTTTATACATGCGAATTACATAAATGTTTCTTAAATTCATTAACTGCGCACCATAAATTTTATCATTAAGCAAAGACGTTTTCACGTAGACTCACGTCCCCCAAATAGTGGTCTAATGGCGTGTCGGGAAAGGAAAAAATTATGACGATTTTCCCGCTAAAGTTAAACACTTATAGCTCCGCAACCAAATAACATAGAGAGTGGACTTTAGTTTCATTTAACAGAGAAAGGTGTACATTGAAGATTGCAAAAACAATTTTAGAATTTTTAATTACAGTTTAGCCACAGTCGAGCTGCAAAGTTGGTGAAAATGACGAAAAATTTTGATGACGCCGCAGCGATCAATGCGGGCGCACGTAGACTATCCAAGTAAGTTAGGCAATTCAATCAACGAGCTTACGTTCACGCGAAACATTACTCCGGAGTTGTTGAATTACGTCGAATTTCGTGTTAAAGTTAAACGCTTATAGCTCAGCAGCCAAATAACATAGAGAGTTGGTTTTAGTTAAATTTAACAGAGAAAAGTGGACATTGAAGAGTTTTGAAAAAGAATTTTAGAATTTGGAATAACGGTTTAGTCACAGTTGAGTTGCACAGTTGGTGAAATTCACGAAGGATTTTACATAGATAGAGTCACAAATTCGCATTAGACTAATAGTCACTATAGACTATAGAGTTAATAGTTGCATAGAGCTACTTTAGTCACAGTTGAGTAAGGTAAGTAAGTCTACGATCCTACTATCCCCTCAATCCCTGCAGCCGTTTCGCAGAGACAGCCTCCCGCCGATTTTTTTATTAGCTCTGAAAAGATAGTTTGATTAAATTATAATGATATTCCTGTTATGTGTATGGCAACTTATATAAAAAAATTTAGATCAAGTTCATCAACCAAAATAAACTCGTTGCAACATCAAATGACGGTATAAAACTTTCATTAAAAAGTGCAGAAAAAGTTTGGACAAATATGACATATGGAGAATGAATATTTGGCTGCAGAATTTGTTTATGAAAGATTTAACTCGATTTAAGGTGAAAAAATACATGAACTACGAATTCTTTCAAAATCATCACAACTAGATTGACAAAATGAATAGCTGAATTAAAACATATTCTTAATTAATGCAATTTTATGATGAGATCCGAAATTTTAAGAACAGATAAACTAAATTTATCTTTGAAAAGTTTAGAAGTCATTCAATGTGAGATATCTTTTTAACAAAATTGAAATTCGTTGTGAAATCTTTTTTAAGACGAAAGTACTTTTCCTTGCTTAAACGAGATCAATTAAGTATTCTAGATGAGTTAATTCATAAAAATAATCTAACCTTCATGCTAAATACTTCAAAAATAGAATTGATCCGTATGATTATTAGAATAATTTTTTTTATAATCTCATATGATTGATTGGTTGGTTTCTGTTTAACGGCACAAGGGCCAATTTGGCCATACTGCGCCAGAAGCTCGTTATATTCAAATCACATGTAAAATTTTTTTAAATATTGAAACTGAAAACGCAAAATCATATTAGAAAGTTGAGCTTCCCTTAAAAATGCAAAAGCAATGACTCAAGGATTTGCCTTTAAGATGCCAGTTAAATCAACGATATTCGCTCCAAAGTGAGCTTGTCTTTGGGTATAAAAGTTTTTGCATTGACATAAAATTGCTTAACACTTAAAATGCAGTTGCATCTGTTACATATAGGGGTTTTTGGAAATTAGGAATAGGAATAGCTGTGTTTCCTGGTAGAGACGGTAAAGTCAGATCTTGTCACGTTAAAACAAATACCTTCGTTATTAAAATACCTGTACAGTTGTTGTATAATCTCGAAATTGATGAATGATTAACTTGCTTTAGAATATGTTTATTAATATGGTTCTCGTTTCATGGATCAGAAGTAAGATTGAAAGCGCAATGAATATGTGAATATTTTAATTCCAATTTCTACATGGTATACTTATTACATTGTAAAGTGTATATGCTAACGTTTAATTTGTTAATATTTGAGAAAATTTAATTTACACTGGTGAAATAAATTAAGAGAATGTGCATATTTTATCGAATTTCATGAAAAGAACTGAACTGAATGTAAAACCACTGCTTCTAGACGAAAATGCAAATCTTGTACGTCAAATACGTAAGCGTACACGTGTGTGTAGGCGGAGCTAGTAGAGAAACGGGCTTGATAAGCGCGCGTAAGGTAAGACGCATTTCGTTCGCTAGCACACCTCGGCGAATTTCTTGGTGTTATTTTGCAGCAATAGGTTTAATTCAAATTGTAACAGTAAAAAATGAGTAACCACCAACGTTTAGATGATGGAATGAGGTGGCGAATTGTGGGGAGGCTAGAAGCAGGCCAATCTTAAGTCGAGATTTGTAGAGAGTTCAATTTAACGCCCAGCGTCGTGTGTAACTTATGGAAACAATTCCAGGATACCGTATCCATCGAGAGCAAGCCTGGGCAAGGTCGTCCAAGAGCCACCACGGCCAAAGAAGATCGTTATTTGTCCATTATAGCGAGGGGTCACAGGGCTGCTACAGCTTCTCAGCTATCCCGTGACTTGTATGCAGCCACAGGAACCCGTGTATCAAGGGTGACTGTTTCCAAAAG
>BGPR01000681.1:0-25386 GCA_013235015.1 Araneus ventricosus
CTTTAAATAGAGTAGAAATGCGTTATATTCTACATAACACAATAATTGTTCTATCAGAATCAATGATTTAATTAACGTAACATTTTAATTAAACTGTTGATCAGCAATTCGCTCTAGTTTTGTTTTTTATTTTTCATTTCTCCAGATGCTGTTTCTTGATTTTAAAATATGTCATGTTGTTTCCAATCGGTCTTGAATCTTAAAAGATGGCTTATTAATCTTAATGATAAGTTTTACAACACATTTAGCAAATATTTTATTCAGAATAATGAAGGATTTTTACATATTTTGAATAAGTTTTCACACGTGTACGGAATTTAAATATTGTTTTCTTCAATGTCTAAAAATTTGAATTTCTTAAGACCTCTTCGAGTGACTTAAATATTAACTGGTTTGTGAAGACTGACGTAGGGAATTGTAGAAGAATGAAATAAAAAATAAATCTTATCGACAATGAATTTTATGAAATAGGTATAAATAATGAGGTATTCATAAAAAAAATGAAACCAATGAAGCAGAATGTCATCTGCTTAAAGAAATAATATCTGCTATTTTTCCTCTCCTAAAATAAAACATTATTTTTATGAATATGTGCTGAGAAATTTTCTGAAACAAAAAAGTTTGATCACATATAATTTATTGGTAAGATAAGACTAGTTTTTAATATTGCTTGTTCTAATGATAAAATATAATTTGCATCTTTTACCACATTTCATATCTGAATTCCTTTTTAAGTTAAAGGGAGAAATAAGAGTTACTTGTGAAAACTTTTTAAAAGAAAAATAATAATTAGGTAATTTCGAAAATTTGCTGTTTAAAATCTGAAGTGTTTATAATTTATTATTTCTCAATCTCATACGGTTTATAGGAAAATTAACAACATAAATTTCATAGATTGGATTTGGGAAAAGTTATTCTAATCAGAATGCCGGTATTAGGAATTTGTCTATATATATATATTATGTGTATTCCATTTTGACCCTTAAATGTGAGAGTAAATTATACGCAGGCTATACGTAATAAAGAGAATTTCATGCAAATATAATTGGTTAAATCTCAAACTTACATTGGGACAATATAGATAATTATTAAAAAATATTTCATTATTGTTAGCTGTCTAATATTTATTTTAAAATTTAAAAAATATTATTATATTTCTGAATAAAGCATTAAAATACATTTAAAAATTAAATTATAGCATAATTTTTATCAAACATTTCCATATTAACGAATTGCTACAAATGTAAGTTAAAATTCGAAATTGTATTTACCCTATAGGATCCTAAATTTTCCACTGTACACGGTAGCTCAGCTTCTCCTCCAAGAACAGCAGTGATGTTTGGAATGCTCTGGACAAACTCAGGCTCTAGATCAGCTGTTGGAAGTAAAGGAAATAATCAAGACAATGCAGATGATAAAAATATCATTAACATACGCTACACAAAACATTGTTATAAGTCAGCAATTTTAAAGTAAACCACTTAAAAGCCGCAAAAGAAATGTCACATATTGGAGTTTGATAAATCTCAGAATATTTTAACTCAAGAAGAATATCTTTGTTATTGGAATCTAGAAGGAAATACATTTTCCATAATTGTTTTTGTTAGTTTAAAATACTCATTAGATAATAAAAAAGATATTTTAAAAATAATTATATCTTTTAATAAAAATTTCTGATTAATAATTGAGCTGAGAGTAACTGCTGCACAATTGAGCTTTATCTAGTATTCCATTTTCTTAATTGTATTCTTTACACAGAATTATGATATGAAGATGTAAACTAATAGTGAACTGTAAGCAGAAATTTCCAAGAAATGGTTCGACTGAAGAAAAAGGAAAATTCATGTTCAAACGTATTTTAATGATTGTTTATATGTGATACTAAAATAATATAATATAAATGATATATTAAAATAATATTATAAATTGAATTAATATACAATGGCGTGAATCCCGCTAAATTACATGGGATAATTCAGACACAATCTCTGCGGCGATGCAATTAAGGAATTTCCACGCATTTTATACGTAGTAAAATTTCATGTAAGCATTAATTAATATCCCAGATAAACAATTATTCCTAGTAAATATTCAAATGTTAAGGTATAAAAATAAAATCAAAAAGTAATAAAATACAATTAGCAATAATAAATACATACGATTGCTGATTTCCAATCCTTAAATTTCCAAAAAAAGTAAAAACAATAGTTTGTGACTCCACAGTGTAAATTGCTTCAATATTTAAGGGTATTTAAAAATGAAGGCTTTTGTCAGTGAATAAGAGAAACTCAAAAATGATATTTATCTTTTTTCTTTTTTATAAAAAACGTCGGCCAGGGAACATAACCATCTCGTGAATATCGTGGAAACTATTTGCTGAGGATGCAAAAAAACCCAGGCTAACCGCACAAAATGCTTCCCAGATCGTAAATCCAAAAATCACGAATTGTACTATACGAAATTATCGTGAAGGCGATTAAAAGCACGCTTGGTTATGGCTATCGGAGAGGTGAACGCTCGAACTAAAAATTGAATTTTAATTATAATAACGAACATAGTGAAGCCCACAAAGAAAGTTTTGAAATCATTTTACACTCAAAATACTTACGGCAAACTTAACTATAATGGGACAAAGACGAACGCTTTTTTAAATAATTTGATTAGTTCAACTTTCAAAATACCGAATGGATATTGGTTTCTGAAACAAATCGGAACATAAGTAATATTGCTTCTTTTCAAATATGTGGAAACAATGTATTTCAAAATTATTTCCATTTAAAAAAATAATGCATAGCATTTTATATATTATGTATTGAATTCGAAAAAACCAAATAATAAATTTTATTCAATGCCATTGAATATTAAACTGAAACAAAACGAGGTCCTCCATTTCACGCTGCCGAAATTTTGAAAATTCTTTTGTCGTGGAAATCTTTATTTCCCACTTTGATTTTAATGGTCCATCTAGAAAAGAAGAAATTATTTCAATAATAACTCTCAGATTTTATATATACGTAGCAAAGAGGTTGAACTGCTGTAAGACATAGACCTTTTTTAAGATAACGCTGTAAATTTATCTAACTTTATGTAAGTAAAGCATCAGAAAAATATATGTCATTTATTCACTTCCATGCCTATATTTCTGACTAAGTTTCCACTGCGTTTGGGCAAAGAAAGTGCTGATAAATCATGCGCATGAATAAAAGTGAACGAAAAATAATTCTATATATGTTCGCAACAAAATCTAGAAATAATAAATCTCAGTTCCCTAGATTCACTTCCCAATTCAGGGAAGACAAATCTAGATGGTCAACGAAATTCTCCCTCACCAACCATATGTCTCTTTCCTCGAATTTCTCTGAATGCTTAAAAAGACATTAGAAAAAAGCAAAGCCAGGAAATATATTATGTTTCAGTATTCTTTTCTGGAAATGTGTGTACTGGAAAATGAATTTCAATGAAGAATGGTTGTAGAAAAAAGAAATATTTCTTGCATTTGGAAATAGAATACATTTTATGTAGAATTCCATCATATATTATTGGTAAAATGCTGTTTCCTGTGTTTAGACTTCAGAAGAAACAAACATTTTAAGACCATTTGCATCTTCAGTGAAGATTTTGATTATCTCTCATTCGGCACTTTAATAATGAAAGAGATGTTTGAAATAAAATACGATTTTAGTCTTTGCTCAAAAAAAATGTGAAGGAAAGAAATTTGCACTTTTTTCCGATTCATTATAAATTAGTCTTCACTTCACAGAAATGAAGGCCAGGAATAAATAATTTTCAGTTTTTTAAATGATGTCTATAGTAAATAGAAAGCAAATGAGAGTGATTTTTATAGCTATATTTGCTATATTTCATTGTATAATAACCTTTATTGCTTATTTGTTATTAAATTTTGCATGCAATAATTAAAGTTTCTAAATTACATTTTCTTTGAATGAATCAATATATATGAAAAATTCATAATTTAATGCTGTTAATCGAATTGTAAATTTAATGATAATTAATATGGTGCGCCATCTAGTTGCATTATTCCAAGAAATCTAAAGAGTATTTTATACTTTCAGTTCCAGCTAAAGTTTACGAATGAAGCAAAACAAACGTGGAAAACATTTATTTTTACAACCTCTTGTGAAATAACAATAGCTGCAATTGAATTGTAACTACTACTTGAAAATAAATGGGTTTAAAGTAAAAGATACGAAATTATGCTGCTGTTATTCAGGAAATAGAAAATATTTTTGAAGTTTAACAAATGCGGGTCTTTTCAAGTAGAGAATGGATAATACACTTAAAAAGTTAAAGTATTTTCAAATTGAATAAAAAATTATTCGTTGTCAATTATGAAGACAATGGGGTATTGGCAGTTCAGAATCGTATCGAAAATAGCCCGAATGATATTTAAATAAGCATGAATAAAATATTACGAACGTCAAAAAAATTCCCATTTTTCATTCAGCATACAAAAAATAGTTCAAAAAACAGCTTCAAACAAACAATTTTATTCAAATGTATCTATTTCGGTTATTTTTTAGAAGACTAAAATTCAATGAAATAACAAGGGTAGTTTATACCCTTATTTATTCATTTCAAAAGCGTGTATTATCCGATCCATTCAATTGTAAAGAATGAATGTGTTAATTAGCATGTTGTTCACAACTTAAAAAACAACAATAACTTGGACAAAAATAATTTTCAAGTGGTTTTAATTAGAACTTCTACAAGTACCCCATTTTCCTGATGACTCGTTCCCATTTTTTATATATCTCTTTTAGAATTTGATAATAAGCAAGTTAACCTACAAATTATTGACTCGGGGTTTAACGAGAACCCTGCTCCTTGTCTAATCCCCTGTCCTCTAATCTCGTGTCAGCGGCGATAATGAGGGAGCTGCCATCACTAACAAGAATAAATAAATGTCAATTACTACAATTAACGTGTGTGGTGATTTATCACCTATTGTTCGCAGTGTTTGCCCGAAACACTAATAAGTACCAAAAAGGAGGAAGGCTGCGCTCTAAATGAAAGCACTAATTAACCGCGTCTTTTCAGTACCAGAGAGGCTCAGTCATAAATAGAAACTGCAAAAATATGAGTTTCTTGATAAGGAAGGTCTTTTTTAATAAATAAATGTATTTTTCTAGGTAGAAGGAAGGTTATTTGCATACATGAAGGCTTTATTAATTGGCAGCAAATTTTCTCTGATTTGACACATAGATTGCTTATAAGCAAATAAGACAAATGAGGATTATTCTTTCTGCTTGGTGTAATTAATGTGCAAAGATTTATCAGTTATTTGTTGACTTTGCGTTGAAAATGCGTTCAGAATGTATTATTTTAAATCCTTTATACTTGCTTGAAATATATCAATAAACAATTCCGGATTAATTCTTTCTTGTCGGTTAGAAAGGGATAGAGATACGAATTGATTTTTGTAATTTAGATGGAAATACTAGGAAAACATACCTAATAATAAAAACACGCATCGTGAATCATTAAAAATTTTAAAAGATATTAATATTGACTTGAAAAAAATGTTTTCAACTCTTTCCTCGGTGTTCTGTATTTTATACTACATATTATTATATTCTTTAACGTATCGTCACTTTTAAGGTAAATTCATTTTAATAGTTTGTCATCGTAGAATTTCGTACACATATTTTGATGGGAAACTGGTAGAAATAAAATGATATTGAGTATTTTGAAACGTATGTTTTTGTAATATGGATGAGATTAAGAAATCCGAACTATTTTGCTTCAGATACCAGAAGGCATTAAGATTCAGAATTGAGAATGTTTAAATATGCACAAAAATATTTTGAATTCAAAATTGTATAAATCATTGAACTATTAAAGGGTTGGAATATGCTCTGAAAGTAACGTTGATATAAAACTAGATACTAAAAATTGAAATTCGGATATGATAAATATTGACTGTAATTGAAATGTCTGTAGTGTTCATTTTTAAAAAATGGATTAAGAATAGAAAGTGAAGTAAAAATAATTTAATTGTATCTTTTTCTTATTTAGAAAACTATATTTTATTTCAATGCTTAATTGGTTAAATAAATTAAAAGAAAATGAATAGTTTCTTAAACACTTTCCCAATATTTAATTCAAGTTACACGTAATCATGTTCCCTGAATATTTAGATGCAGTATCAAATTAATTATTCGTGAGATTCGTACTGAAAAATTCACTGATTAACGAATATAATTTATTTTATATAAAACTTTTTTATTAAAACTTATTAGCAGATGCACGTTCAGTTTAGATAATTTTCAATTCTATTTAAGGTGATGCCCAGTTATGAGGTGTCTTTTTCCTTGAATTCAGTTTTCCCTTATATTTAACTAGACCGTGAACAACTTGCTAGATTCTAAAGCTACTAGATGTCGAGGGCAATGCTTACACAGCCATTTAGTCTTCTAAACTGCCAGCTCATGCTATAAATGAACGTTGCAACTTGACTATAATTAATTTCATCTGCTCATTGTTCTAGATAATCGTGAAAGCGATACAGATACGGTTTTCAAATTTCCAGCCAATATGACCCAACTTCTGCCACTGAAACTATGCCACTGCAGTTCTAAATAAACATCAAAATACGTTTATTCAGTTAAAAATTAAGTATTTTCCACTTTATCTTAAAAGTTTTATTCCTCAGAAATATATAAAATCTCTGTAATAATGCTGTAAAGGATATTTATTGCTATTAGTTTATATTTTTTTAAAAGTTAAAACTAATATTTGCATTTATTATCTATATTCTAAAATTCAAAAGGCTAAGTGAAATTAAAATTTATCCATTTGAAAAGCTGAACTATATTACATACACAGTTTTCCATTTTGTACAGTAAGGTTTGTTCATGAAAAATGGTGCCAAATGAGAAGAACGTATAAATTTATTTATTAATGCACACCTTCGTTGGTTCACCCGTTTAATTTGTTCTTTATTTTTGTATTTTATATTAGTTATAGTATTCCCCGTAGCGGCTTCTTCCGTGATAACTCAGGAAAGGTGAACAAAAAAGTGAATATTTTATTGCATTTGGCAGATAGTAAAATATAAACAGACGTAAATTTTAAAATGCAAGCAATACAATTCTGTATGATTCATCACAGCTAACGAAACTTAAAAACTGCATTTCAAATAACTCTCACTTAATTCATCTATCACTCATCAGTAGAATGATTAACGCTGAATATGGTCGCAAAAGCCAAACATGATGGGCACCCAGTGTGAACCAGTGGGTGCCAGATTGGGTGGCAAAAGTGAGGCGACAAAAACTTTATAGACATCTAGCAGACCCGGGAGTGTAGGTGAGTGAGTCATGGTATTTGACTTTTATATATAAAGATAAAGGATCCGTTCTCAATATCTCAATTATCCAGACACAGATGATATCATCCACCAAAAAATTTAACCAGTTTGAAAAGTTTCCTAAAAAATTACAAGTTTCAACAGGATGGGGACTGAAAATATTTTTAAAAAAAAACTTATTACACTCAGCTCAATCTTCAATTTAAATTGCACAGCCAGAAATTTTTATTATGATTTTAATCAACCAGTCTTGTTGCAAACGCTATTTAAAATAATATATTAATCGACGATTTTTCGAAAGTCATTTATTTCTTATATTTTTCATAAGCAGTAAATTAACTTCGTAATAGAATTATTATGCTGAGAACCAAACATTTTATGCTCTTGGGTTGCGCTTATTGCTTTTAAAATACAAGGATCATTTTAATTATACTGCGACACAACTCTTTCGTCTTTATTAGTTGTAAGTCAGCAACTGTCATCCTCCTTTTATTTCCTTTACAAGTTTTCTATTAATACTTATATCAATATGATAGCATCGTCATTAACAGCTTCGTAATTGCTACCATCTCGGTTATTAGCTCCAATGCACAGAAAACAAAAATTTCAAAGAATTTCAGAGTTTACAATAGACTTCGAAACTCTTAACTGCACAAAATTTTCGTAAATATAAATGCATAAAAAATGTGAGAGAAAGATAAAATGCCTCAAATATGTGAGAGAAAGATAAACTGAAATTTTTCTTAATATTTGTATAAATTTTTAAGCATGGTTAACTACTATTTTGGTTGTTGCTTTCCTGATTAAAAATGGATACCTATAAAAATCCCTAAGCATTTTTATTTTTCTGTTTACATTAATACACAGAAATGAAATAAAAATAAAATTATGAAATGAGATGGTGAGGAAGAAACGAAAAATTCGGGTGAAATACCAGGAATTTAATTTAAAGGAAAGTTTGTGCACTAAAAAACATTGTTTAGTGGAAATCCTTTTCAGATATATTTTGAATTTACTTGTTTGTTTCTTGATGAAACTTGATTTTCAAATTTAGGAACATTCTTTATAAAATAAAAAAACAGGAATGAGACTATCAAATAATAAAAACTATTTCAATTTAGCAATGAGGGTTTTAAGAAAAAAATAAGAAACATTTTGTATAAATTTTTCCGCTGCTCTGGAATAATGTGACATTCTTGTTTAATGAAATTCTTGCTGTAAGAAAAATCGAAAATGCAGGATTGGAGTTAGTTCTAATATTTTTAATTTATTGAAGCTTTCTTCGGAAATGCTTTCGATTCCTGAGTTATTAACAAACACACAACAGTCTAACAAACATGACAAATGTTTGAAAATAATATTTAAACTCAGGATATTTAACCAAAAGAGAACGTTAACTCATTTTATTAAACTTAAGTGCACGCAATTATGCATAATTCAATTTTTTATCGAAACCCAATTTTTATTATAAAAATTATCATAAATTAAATCATTTTTAACACACACATATATAGTATTTCAAATAAGTTCGGTATAATGCATTTCATGAAAACAAGACAAATTTTTCCTGATTTTTTTTAATACAGAGAAGTGCATTTTTGAGGGCGAAATATGAATAGCGTTACAATGTAATTTCTTCACAGCATCTTGACCCTTAATGCATGTTTCGTAAACAATCGTTCCTTTTTACGTGTTATTGTTTTTTAATATATTTTTTTCGACGATTACTCTTTAGTCGACTACTGTCCAGAACTCAGAAAATTGTTCTTCACTGTAAAAAATATCCGTTTTTTACCCGGACTTTTTCCGTATATATGACGGCTTAAAGCTGTTTTGTTGACAAAACGGTTTTTCGCCGTTTTCCGCTCCAGCCATAAACGGTTTAAAACGGTCAGTACAAATTCTATTTTTCGTCATATGGTATTGCCTTCCGTACGATAACTTTCCCTTTTCTTAAATGTAATTTTATTGCATTAATTTCATGTTTTTAATAGGGTTCCATCTCCGCTATTGTTTATACATGTTGCAGTAACCTGTTGTCACTCATGGAAGCTAACCTTAAAACACGTGTTCTGTCAATACTTGATTTTTACACCACTAGAAGGCGCCACTGGAGCTATAGTGACTTTAAAACTCAAATAGATTATTTTTACTTCATTTTGTGAAGTCTCCGGTGGTCTAGTGGTTAGAGCGACTGCCCTTTATTTCTATGAACGCGGTTTCGATCCCCGACTCGGAGGAGTTAGAAATTTTGTCACTATCTTGCATCGAAATCGTCCAAGTAAGTTCAATTAAAAATTATGTTGATTAAACTAATTGAAATTAATAATTAAGCCTTGATTAATTAATATTCCTAATTGATAATACACATCAGCACATTTCAACTCAACTCGAACAGAAGGAGAGAAACAACTCAACTCAGTCGATGACGTCACTTACGTCGATGACTTAATTTTTACGGAGAAAACTTGATTTCATACGGTAAAAAACCGTTGTGACTACGGATTTACTTCGTAACTTTTAGGGTTTTGCACAACCAACCCAGCTGCCAGTTTAAAACCGTAAATTTTACGGGATTTTTTTTACAGTGTTGTTATCAAACCAATATTCTGAAAATGACATTCTGTACGTAAATATTTTATTTAAACACTAGCTGATATGCCCGGAATTGCTCGGGATAAAAATATTTTCAAGTACAAGTACTTATAACACCTTCAATTCACTAAAAGTGTATTTCGTGGAAGCGTCTTTCGTGGATTATCGTTAATCAACTGAACCTTTCGAGCAGCAGTGAAACACCCTTCTTCGTTTTCTCTCCTTAATTTGAACCTCCTGGCAAGAACCTCGTCGTCCTTTGTACTCCATTTCCCCCTCCCCATCATTGCTACGGCATCAGCAGAAACTCTTTAATATCTTTTATTTTTTGCCCTTATCCGAACTACAAAACTCTTCTCTTTAGTGTTTCTGTCACTGAACGGACAAAAACCGCAGAGTGTTCTTTCTTTTTCTCCAGGCCCTCTCCCTCTGGTAGGAAGTGGGCTCAACAATCTTGAGGGATTTTAAACACTCATTGTGATCACTAAATATTTGTAAAATTAAATGAAGCATCTCGGAAAGAGAGTAATTAGCATCATTGTGTTGTAGCGCAAACATATTGAAATAGGTATATGCTATGAAATAAAAGCTAAATAAAATTTCTGCCTTTCTGTTAACATTCAAAGAAAACAATATTTTTATCATAACTTTCACAATGGCAAAAATACCGGAATGAAGGATTTGACTATACGATCAATGGTTTGAATTTAATTACAGAAAGCATTGCTACAAATTATGTATGAAATAAATTTTTAAGAAAAAGAATGCATAACATTTCATTTGAAATCATTAAAAAGATGATTTTCTGCTCTTTAAGATGGTATGCAAATAATTTACGTGCAATATATTTTTCTGAAGTTATTGACGAAACACTGGGATAAAACGCCGAAAATTGGCTGAATTTTCGTTATTTAATTAAATATCTTAGGAAGTAATTTTTTTGAAAGTTTGAAAGAGTAGAATTAATCGAGAACGAACCCCAGAATGGCATGTGCAAATTTTATGTAAAGACTATTCACCGTTTAGGAGGAGTTCCCGCGACAGATAGACCGTTAGAACATCTTTTTTCCTCCTTCTTTTTCCTCTTCCTACGATAGTAACCGGACTAAGTAGCCTTGAAGGCTTAACACACACTCATTAGGATTTGTTAACAGTTGGTGAAAATTAAAGAAAACATCGAGAGAATAATTCAGTAATGTCATTGGATCACTGTGTAACCATATTAAAAAGCTGTAAATGCTACGACAACCGGAAACCGGAAGGGAAAAGTCTCAAAATTATGCTCAAAGAAAGCAATATTTTCTTATATTAATTTTAACACCGGAAAAGCCCGCGCGCGAAACAGTAATTTGGCTTGAATTTATTTCTATAAGAATAAACAGTATTGTTTGAAATTGCGTTAAAAATATATTTTTAAACCTTAATAACATTCAGAGAAAACACTTCATGACAATGGAATTAATATAATTAAAAAGGTAATTTTCAGCTCATTAAAATGGCATAAAAATAATCGTTGTCTAAGAAATATTTCAGAAGTTATTGGCAAAAACCTTCTAAGCATTAGGCCTAAAAGCGGCTAATTTTCGTTATTTAATTTAATATCTTAAGAACTAATTACCTCCGAAAGTTGAAAATAGCACCGTTGAGCTAGAAATGTGCTCTAGAATGTCGTGTGCAAATTTCATGTCGCTAAGGTACACCGTTTATTATTAGTTCTTGTGACCGACAGGCAGAGAGACCGACACATACATGCATTTTCTGCTTTATATTATAGATAAAGAGACAAATAATAATCTTTTTTCTTGGATAAGATGAAAATCATTAAGTGTCTCTAATTTAAAATTTACCTCCTTACTTGACATTTTCAATGCTGTGCTTCATTTTTACCGATGTGCTTTCAGAACTCAGAAAACCCTTTTTTTGAAACTGTGCTACATATGGCAATCAATTTCAATATATTTTATTTAAACCCAGACCGGCGAAGAATAAATCTAATTTCTTGAATAAGAAAAAAATCATTGAAGATCTCTAATTTGATATTTTTGGATTCATCGGTGTGATAGAAATCCAGTGATTTAGCATTCACTGAGAACAGACAAAGCTTTACTAAATTAATAAATGCGATCTTAGCATATACTTACGTCTTTCATGAAATTTTCAGTGCAGTGTTTCATTTTTACCGTTGCGCTTCTTGAACTCAAAAAACACTTTTTTGAAACTGTGTTGCCTATGGCAATCAATTTCGATATATTTTATTTAAACCGAGACAGGCGGAGAGTAAAAATAATTTCTTGTATAAGAAGAAAATCATTGGGGATCCCAATTTAATATTTTTGGATTCATCGGGGTGATCAAAATCCATCCAAGCATCCACTGAGAATAGACAAAGTTTTACTGAATTAATAAATGTGATCTTAGCATATACTTACGTCTTTCATGAAATTTTCAGAGCAATGCTTCATTTTTACCGTTGCGCTTCCTGAACTCAAAAAACACTTTTTTGAAACTGTGTTACATGTGACAATCAATTTTGATATATTTTATTTAAACCCAGACAGGCGGGAATAAATCTAATTTCTTGTATAAGACGAAAATCATTGAGTCTCTCTAATTTGACATTTTTGGATTCATCGGCGTGATTGAAATCCAGTGATTTAGCATCCACTGAGAAACGCCAAAATGATTTACTGAGCCATTTTGTAATTACAGTCACGGTCACAGGTAGGTGGCAGATAGAATTCTGCTTCTCTTAAGCGTCCTTGCATCAAGAAACAGGCTCGGGTGGTCGATGTTCAGCTTGCTCTCATGCACAGTCACGTGAGCGGACGGTTACGCTGATTAGAGCGATATTAAATTTTCGAAACCGTGCTTCGTTCGCGATTACCTAAGGAATCTGCACGAATTAAATTACGTTTCGACAGTTTTCCAGTACACGTCGGTGAATTACTACCTATTGAATTACTCATCAGTTAAGAAAAGTGGTGCAAGTGTTCGCCATATCTGATGAGAAGGTACATGAAACGCTATTGGATGGATTTTTAATGAATATTGCTTTGTACATCTATTATCAGAATTTTCTATGAACTAAGCTAACTCCTAAATGGAAAGTATTTAACTAAAGGCTTAGGAAGATATTTTGTTTTATGTGAGTAACTGTACACCCAGACAGTGTTTTTGGCAAAGTTTCAAAAAGTAATTTATTCAAAAAGTTGATGATAAATTTTCTAAATTACCTATACAAAGTGTAGATATAAAGATTGAAGTGAGAATTTTATCTAAGACTTTCGTTTAAAATAAACTTCTAGGCTAGTAAAAATTGCATTTACTAAGAAATTGATGAAAAAATATACCAAACTAGTTGATACCAAAAACTAAAAATGAAAACAAGAAGCAAATATAATTAATATAGTGCTTAAAACATGTAATAATAATTTTGAATTATTTATATGTTATTTTTATGTTTGTTAAATCATTTCTCTCACTAAATATTCCAAAGATGTATATTTCAAATATTCAAAATGTAAATTTGTTGATATATTTTAATCCATCAAAATGAAATTCCAATTGATTAAAGATTTTTTTTCTAAAATCATATATATTAATCTCTTCTCCTAAATTGCTTATTTGGAATGCTATGAAATATATACCAATAATTCAGAACATTTCAAGCAAAATAGCAAACCTGTAGAAGTTTTTGAAATTACTGATATACGTATTCTATCTTTTTTTCTAAGAAGCTTATTTCTTAAAGATATATTTATTTATTATTTTAATGTGTTTACTTGCATGCATTTATTAATATATTTGCTTGTTTATTTTACTGTTTCTACTGGCAATTTCGTCACACCATTTTTTTAACCGTAATAATATTTTCTTATGTAGATCACTCTTAGATTAGAATTATTATATTTCTTCTGACATTCACTTAGATGCTGAACTTTCTCAAACATAAATTATGGTAAAATAGACGAGTGAAAATGCATACGTAACTATTTATTCTTACGAATGTAAATACTCCGCTTGTATTCATAAACCATGTCTTCTGTCGCAATTTTTTTCGGAGATTTTACATCTAAAAATTTCATGGCTTTTGAAAATATGAGACCTCAAGCGGAGATATGTCACCTCACCTTACTCAGTTTCGTACATTCACCTTCATATTAGATGCGTGTCGAAGGCAGTTTGTTCCCGCCTTGTTTCGAGGGACGAGGCGAGCACCTCTAGCACCTATGCGAAAAGCCGCCACTGCATGTCTCTTGGGGGACGAATTTATACCGAGTTTAGAAATCTATTCACAGATTTTTAATACATTTTTAATACAGAGCAAATTTGAAGCATACAATTATGTAAAGGAAAGTAAGAATATAAATATTCTAAATAGTAAAAGTATTCTAAAAGGTCCCGCTCATATATTCTAAAATTTAATCTAAAAAATTTCACCCTTGAATGCACATTTGTACCAAACGCATGGAAAAGAAATAACAATTGCAGAAATTTTCAGAATCTTTAAATGCTTTTCGAAAAATTCTTATTCATAGAAGGAAATGCAGCAGCATTTACATAAAAGAAAATCTTTTCAAATCGTTACTACTCCGAATGGATATGCGGTACAAATCAACTATCACTGCAGAAGAAAATTTGGAAAATGGGCAAAAGTTTCTGTGAACGTAATTAAGCGAATTTTTATACTTTAAACTGGACAAATTATTAATTCAAGCTAAGTAGAATAAATTAAAAGGCGAAAGATTGGAAATTTGTAAGTATTTTTAGGTCATTAGAGCTGAAAGATTTGAACAAACTAATATGTATTTTAAAAATCAAGACGGGTTTCATTTGAGAAATTGAATTATGTGGAAAGATGAAATAGAAATTTATTCATAAATGTAGCATACCAATACTTTGTCTCATTAGTCATTAAATGTCTTTACAGTTTGGGCACTGAATTCGTACGAATATATTAAACGTTCCCAGAAATGTAAAACAGAGACATAACGATCTTTTGGATTTATTCCAAGAAGACGTTCTAAAAATTTCTTAATTTCTATTCCTATGGAGTATCATATGGGAAAGTCACAGAAAAAAACAATTTCAAGCATATGTTATATCTAAGATGAAAAGAAAACACTTCATCTAGCTGTTTCAATCTTTTTCAATAATAACATAGCACAGGTCCAATTCAGGTAAAAATCTGATATATATATTTAATATTCACATATTATGTCACGCATTCATAAACTCATTTAATAATTTTTTTCAAATACTATCAATTGGTTTTGGATTCTCTAAATATTAATTGATTATATGGCACTGGAAATAAGAGGCATTTTTTAAGAATTTTTTAAATAGAAATTTTTTGGTGTTAATTCATAAATAGTTAAATATTGTTAAAAACTGAAGGAATTATAAATCTTTTTTTCAACGCACAAAGTATTTTCACAAATAAATATTTGCGCTTAGAAACAAGAGCCATTTTTTTTAAAAAAGTCTTCGTAAATCAAATATCGTTTCATTGGAGATAATTTTGGATTTCATCCAAATCCTACTCCACTTTCCACTGCGGTAGAAGCATTAAATCATGTTCACGCTTCAAGAAAGAAAATAAAATCAAATAATTAATGCTTTATTTGAAAGAAACAAGTCTATTGCGTAGCTCGATGCACAACCACGGCAATTTCTAATCGAGTTTTTGGCAGCCGAATGTAATTGTATGTTCTTGTACAAATTCCAGTAAATGCAATTACCCAAAATTATTACCATGTTTTGGTCTCTTTCGTTGAGAATAAAATATGGATGCTGCTTCGAAACAGAAGCAATTTAGTCATTCGGAGTGTTATGAAAGGATGTCATACTTAATGCAGGGCATTAAATTAACTGTATATGAAGTTAGCGACATTAACATTCGTTATTTAACAAAATTGCTTATTTAAAGTAGGACATTAAACTCAACGGTATCCAAAGCATTCACATCAAAAATTCCTTATTTAGTTAAATTGCTATCCCAACTTCATTTCAGTAAGACAGCAGTAGGAATAATGCAAGCAAAACGTGTCCAATTTTGAATAAATGGAACTAGTTATAGCTTAAACATGATTCGAGAGATCCTTACATACATTTCAAATACTGACTTTTTCTTCAGATACTTCTTTTCATTTGATTATGTTTATTTTACATTAAATACCCAAGCACTTTTTAGCTAGAGATATTTAGAAAAATGTGTTGGTTTTTTATTAATTATTTTGATATGCAAATTTTAAGCAATTAATAAAAATCTTTGTTATGCATTTAATTATAATCTGTATTACTTTTGCCATTCTAAATAATGTTTAGCTATTTAAGAAGCAGAAAATTGACTACGTATTTTATTGAATGATAATAATTGAAATTAATTATGATTGGGTAGTGAAACGCTTCTGCAGAAGTCTTTAATAAAAATATCAGCGAATTACAACTTATCAATTGCCTTTTCAATTATATATCGAATTGTAAGAAAAATGCAATAAAGCAGTAACGCTCAAGATATTTGAGTAGAAAAATAATTCCACGAAAAATTTTAAAAGTTATCATTAATGCATTGTTTTAAAAATGACAATATAAGAGTTTATAAAATTCCGTTTTTCATAACAGACGTACATTCAGAGAACGTGATAAATAATCGATATAGATATGCTTTAAAATTCATGAAGTTTTTCTTTAATTAAAACATACATTCCATGCTTATTTTCTAAAATATTTGTTACTTTGGTTTCTCCTAATTTCGTTTCTGCTACATAATATGTTGAATTAAGACACTATAGGAAGTATTAAAAAATAAATAAAATCCTTTCTAAAGTTTTAATATCATGACTTGCTTTCTGAATTTTTAAGTCAAATGCATTAACTTACAAATTAATAGGACTCAGAATGTTCTCACTATTACACAGTTCGATATTTAAAGTCAAGGTGAAACGAAATGGGTATGTCTAGACAGTTCATGACCTTCTGCTTTTAAGAGGCACGATGTTGCATTATTTTGATATTCAGTCAACAACTCTTAACAATTTTCATCTAATCTACTTGAAAAGTTATAGTATTGTTTTGTCATTGTAATAATGATTTCAGAAGAAAAAAATATATTATTGACATCAAAGCAGTGAATTTAAGAAGTAGGGTTTAAGATATTTCGAAATAAAGATTTTAAAATATTTTAAAAACATACGTTGTTTCGTATATAAGGTTTTTGTATGGAGCTTACGTAAATTCTAAAACACATAATAAAATCTTATTTTTATGTTTGTGGTAATTTTTAGCCTATAATATATAATAATATGCCTATTAAAGTTTTGTATATTACATGTAAAGAACAAACAAGGTAAAATATGTTACTAATGGAATAATGGTAGAGATTATATGTACTTTATGACAAATTTTTAGTTAGTACAATAATTTTAGACGCAAATAATGTTTAGCACTCTCATACCATGCGAGGCGATCCCGTTCGGTCTAAAAATTTCCCCTGAACGATAATGAAGGCCGATCTGAGGCAGTTGGCTTCTCTTGCGGGAAGAGCGGTTCGAAGATAGCTTAGGAGATAAGCGCTGTGGGGGGAGGCAATTATCCTTGCCAACCACAGCCCATTTCCGTATGCCTTAACTATTTAATCCGGTGGAGACTTTTTTCTTCTAGCTTCTTTATAACAGGGCTATTTTAGGAGGCTAAGACATGAATTGGACTCTTCCAACCATAGTGGTCATTTACCCCACCCCCTGCTGTAACCTTCCTTAAGGCGCAAGAAAATGGGCTGTGGTGTGCAAGGATAATTGGAGCCTCTAAGACGCTTATCTCCTAAGCGATATCAGAACCGCACCTCACCTCAAAAGAAGCCAACCGCCTCAGACTGGCTTTCGTCGTCGTTAAGGGAAAATTTCTAGACCGCCTCGCTCGGTATGAGAGGGATATAGCAGGGGGTGCGGTGGTGGGGAAAATAACCACCAAGTTGCGAGAGTCCAATTTATGTCGTTTCTGCTCAAAATATCCCGGTTTTAAAAGAGCTAGAAGAGAAACCTATTATGTTTTTCTTCTAGCTTATGTTTGTGAGTTTTAATTGGATTATGCCCTCTTAAAAATCAGTTAGGTCTTTGTTTTAATTGATATGAAATTTGGATGAGTCTTCAGCAAATAATATTAAAATTTTTTTCCCAGTTTTCTTCTTTTTGATACGGATTTCACATCATTCAAAAATGTAAGATATCGTAATGAAAGTAAAAGCAATAAATGTTTTCCACATCAAATAAATACAAGGATCGATGCGTTGAATTTCGATTGCTAAGCAAAAATAGTTGAATATTTATTACTTAACAAATGTTTTATTTTTCTTTATGATGTTAAGTTAGCTATAAATTTTCATATCTTGAGTCAGTTTAATTAATTAGCCATAAAAGTTTTCGATACAGTTTTATGTTTCATTCAAATTATTTAATGCAAAACTCCTAAATTATATAATAAAATATCTATAAACTATTCGACATTATTCGCAATTTCTATCAATTACTTCAATATTAGGTCTCATAATTCAATTTGTTGTTATCATTTATTTCTAGGGATAATTTTCATTTGCTTCTAAGAGTTTATTAGGTTAATCTTAAATTTGTGTCACATAAGCAGATGATCTTTGATTTCAGTTGCTTTCATTGCTCTTCCGAATCTGGTTATAACTGGACCAAGACACAAGTAGAATTTTAGAAAGTCTCCGAAAATTATTAACGTTATTTGTAAATAAAAAACGCAATAAACATAACTAATTAAACTTTTAATTTATTAATTTAAGTTTCAGATTTGGATTCATAATGTTTCTAGGAATGTAATTTCAAGATATATAAATATGTCTCCTCTTCTCTCAAGATCCATAAATCATTATGAATTTAAAAAAGAGCTTTTATTTAAGAATTCAATATGCCCTTTTCATGTTATATGTTATTTTCCGAAAGAAATATACTTTAAGCGGCATCAGTCATGCTGTTATCGGCATCAGTCATGATTCGATTTTTGAAGGAGATTTTTATCCTTATTAATGTGTTTATTTCCTGCTCAGTTTTTTATTCAATTGATGGGAAGCTAGACGCCTTTTAAGTAGTCAACAATGCGATAAATATAAATAGCTGACTGAATGATTCCTCCAAGCAGCTTTTCTATTTTTTTTCCAAGCAGCTATTATAATTTCTTCAAGAAGAACATCTAAAATCATAGCATTTACTTATAAAGATATTTTGCATTTTACAAGTAAGGAAGTAACAATAAATATATATCAGCTTCTGTACTTCAAGAAGGCCTTTCTAAGTCATGCACTTTTTCACTAAAATAATCCTTTGTAATTTTTATCCAAAAAGTAAGCGCGTCTTGCTTAGCAATCTTTAGTAACTCCTGCTATGTAACAACCTCATTAACTCGGAAGAACAACATGATAGAGTGCGCTTTTAATGAAAGACGGAGATTTAATCCCTAACTTAGTGAAAATCCGACAAAGTTAATTTCAGATTCACGAGATGAAGCTGAGCTCGATACTAAAACCAGGCAAGATTATATTTGTTAAACAGGAACTACATGTTAATGAAGGACTTAGAAAGGATCGTATGTTCTGCAGTCAATAATCTTTGGTTATGGCACAGTCCAAGGGGAGTACCTTTAACTTAATGCATCAAAGTGAGTTTAGATGTTAATATTAAAAAGAAAATGTGTTTCATAAAGAAAATGCACCTTAACATTTACTACGAATAGCCGGAAGAACTTTTCATTAATAAATGGTTGCATGCAAACTTTTCCATAATTTCTGAATTTCAGATCATTTCTTCTTGAGGTAGTTTAGAGTTGGAATAAGACGAATTAATACAAAAGCAATTATTTCGGAAATAAATACAAATTTAATTATTAAGAATACCACACATGTAGAAAGAGAAATATTTGAATGCAGCGGTTCTCAAATTCTGAAATTATATTTCTCAATACATTTTTAATTTTCTTTAAAACAGCTTCTTAAATATTCTTCTATCTTGAACAAGGGAATTTCGAGACAGATTTCTGATAAGATTTGATCTAAAGTGATTTCATGTATTGCTTTACTTGAAGGATTTGAAGGATAGAAATGTTTATTTTCAAGAGATTCTGAATAAAAATAATTAAATTTTTGCGAAAACAGTAACCTGTTCTTAGACAAAATATTTTCTTCTTAATAATATTTGTATATAAAGATTATTTACTTTGGTTGTATTCTTATTCGTAAAGATGCAGCCTAAATGACAGACATTTCATATTATTAGTGCTAATGAACTTTTCTTACAGAATTATTTCGATGATGCTTTTTTTTTTCGTTCCCATCTTTATAAAAGTATTGCATTGATTTCGGGATAGCGGACTTTAATTGGATAAAAAGAAACACTATTCGAGAACTTGTAGTATGTGATAACTAACCAGTGGCGAATCCAGGATTCGGGTCTGGGGGAGGGGCTGAGGTCAGAAAAATTTTGTATCGTCGTGACGAATGTCAAACCTCATGGCTTGTATAAACCAAAACACTTTAACTTTACAGGCTTTCCTCTCCTGACAATAAGAACAATAAAGAACACTACAATACTTTCGATAATTTAATAAAAAATACAACGAAATTACTGGCCAAAAAATGTTTTCGACCGCGCCGACGCTCCAAGTACAAGTGGAATGACCAGAAAAGTAGGAACATTTTCGAGCTTGCCAAGTCAGAAAGCAATGTTGTCACGATTTTATTACTATTGTTTTAAAATGAAAATTAAGATCAAACAGTTGTAGTGACTTTAAATTAAATCAAGAATTTTGGTTTAGCTCTGGGGGGGGCTGCAGCCTGGCAGCCCCTCCCCTAGATTCGCCACTGTAACTGACTAAAGGAAAGCTTTGATTGAGTAGTCTGAAGATTAGAGGTATGAGGATAAACACAATGTTAAACATTTAGCACATAGATTAATGCAAATAAGGCCAGTTCAATGTCTTTGTTCCATTTCCCCATACGGCAAAAATTGGTCTGTATATATAAATATTAAACACAGCTTCATTGACAGACATATTTCTGTAATTTGATATTAAATATAATATTTTTAAAGCTGTAGGATCCCTTGCTAACTTGGCTTGGAAGACAAATCACACCAATCGGATCCAGCCAAAATTAAAGTTTACCATGAACTTACCCAGAAGTTAGCAGTTGCTATATATCAATTATTCTTTTTACAAATGAATATAATTTCTAGAAAAATCATATTTCCCCATTTGTGGTCAAGTTATATTGCATAACAATTTTCATTCCAGTAGCAAATAGGAAGATTAACAGCAGTTTCACACAAAGGGCAGTCACATATATTGTAATATTACTTTATATTAATTTCATTTCTGCAGCTCATTTTTCTTTCAAATCATCTGCATTACGTGATGAATTGGAACATAGCTTTCTTCAAAAATTACACAGATATTAAAAAGCACTGTTCAATGAAAATGCCTTTCCAGAAAGATTTTATAGTTGTCCTTTCTCTTGGTTATTTTACGAACTAATTTTTTTAAAAAAATATTATAATTTCTTCTATGAATATAGTTTTGGCTTATTATTTTTTGGCATCACACTCAGATATACAGTTTGGAAAAGATTAGTTATTATTATTAAAGATTTATCAGATGTTAAGCCTTAAGACTTAAGAAATTCAGTGCTCAAACAAATATATTCTGAACGATTTTCTAATCTAAGTGTAGAAGTTTAGCAATAAGAATTTAATAATGTTCAAAGTATTTGAATGAATAATTTGGACAAATAGTTTTCTTTTAACATTTATTTATACATACATTTCATTTAATAAGCATTTTCCCTTAAAGTAAGTGTATAATATTATGCACATTTTTAATCATCTAAAAGAATTTCATTTTAAAAAACATAAAATACTTTATGATGGCGGTTTTTGAGATAAATCATATATTTATTTTTAACCTTCGATCAGGAGCTATAGATAGCTACAACGATCGGGCGGAACTCATCTGTGAGTTTAAAAAATAAATTTTTGCTTAGGAGTAAAGAAAAGCTTATCAAAATGAACTATTCGGTGATACAAAGCTATATTTGCGTTTTTAAAATTTCCTTGTAATTTCAACTAACAAAATGTCCAATAATTCTGGAGGGATTTGACGTTTGTTATCCCGTAAGGCTTTTTAACAATGACAACTGTTGACGTTGAAAGATGGAAATAATTCAACATTTTTGAAACATTATATTGGAAATAACGATCAGTATCATTGAATTGGGGCTAGGACTCAGGTATACGACCTTTTTCTGGTAAATAAAAAGAAATATTCAGAAGAATCTGGAAATCAAAAATAAGAACGTAATCGGGCGCAACGATTACGTAACATGCCCCTCCCCCACGTACATCAAAACAGCACTAGAGAAAAAAAAACATGACATCCTAGTGTATGTGGTAGGAGCCAGGAAGCTAGTAGATGCCCCATACATTTCTGGGTAAAACCCGAACTTAGAAATAAAGAATTATGGATGCTTCATTTTACAAATTAGATGCGCCCGATGGACGGTTAACATCGGCCTAAAATGGAACCCGTAATGGGACGAGGAACTTGAGTTCGGACTTTCTCGAAATAAAATATAGCATATTGAGATGATATATTGCTAATCATCAATGTTTTTGCATCAAGCAAAATTATTTGCAGTTTTTTGATAGTATAAAATACAACTCTCTCAAAAGAAAAGAAAATTTAGAAAAGAAAGTGCGTTTCTTAAATGAGAGCCTTCTAATTGCCTACTTTATCGTTTATATTGCAAAAGATTATAACGCTGGTTAAAAGAGCAGTTTCGAAAAGTTTAGTTTAAAGAATTTGGTAAAATTTGTCTGTATTAGAAGAAAGTATATTATAAGGACGAACGAAAGAAATAAGATCTTCCTATAGCTTCCTTATGTATGGAATCCAATCCAAAAATTAACAAATCTGCAGAATTAAATTCGATGAAGTGTACATATTGAGCATAAATAATGGTAAGAAACATGTGATAGTTCTTTCAACTTGTTTATATAGAATGCCGGAAATCAAATAATCAATTTTTCTTCACAGTTTGAAAGACTTCTTTCTGAGCGATACATAATCAAACACGAAAATTAAAATAGAAATACCACTTAAGAATGTACTATCAAGAAATGCTTAACTCAAGGACAATTTCGAAATACACCGATTATTAGTCATTACATGATATAATGTAAACACAGACCGCAAAAGGCCGAAATCTTCCTTCTCCGATAAGAAAATGTTTATTTCGGCGGTTACCATAAATGTTGATAGAGCATAAATGCTTCGTCGCTGTAACCCAGTTTTCAGCATTTAATGTTGCTTTTTGGTATATTTTCGGTTATTCATGTTATCAACCACAGGAATGCGTTTGTTTACTTTTAAAAACTAAGATTTTTTTATGAGCATTAGTTATAGAAATTTAATGGAAGGCTTTGGGTTTAATTCAAATATTTTATTTTCCAAGTGTCCGTATGTAAAAATAAATCTGGGTACGACTCAAATATTGAATAAAGCTTATTTTGAAACAAACAATTACACTTTTTGTCAATGAATTCTTTTGATTTATCACGTCTTGCTATTTGATTTTAGTTATTTAGGAAGAATGAAGTAATTTAATTATTGAAATAAATTATTTTATTGTAATTAATCAAAGACATTTGTAATGAAGATGACTAATTGAAAAATTATTATAGTCGCTTCTAAAAATGTGTTTTAAGGAAATGAATGCTTCTCAGTGGACTTGATTTCATATTTTGTAAGAATATTATAAGAAATTAATGCATGCAATCAAGATTTATCACTTATTTCTTTTCATGAACTTTTGATTATGAAATAAGAATAAGTATAAGCTTAAAAATAAATATGTTCGAAAAGAAAAGTGCACATGCAAAACTATGCTCTTAAGTAACCAAATCATTTTTACAGTGAAAAAGTTATGTATATCTCAATTTAAAGGATTAGATTTGGACAAAAAAATTGAGTAATGCAGATTTAAAGGATTAATATTGGACAAAATTAAGTAAGTGTTTCTGGATTTAAAAGGTTAAAATACGAAAAGATTGCATATACATTTTCTGAGATGAGAATTTTTTAGGCTTTAATCACTTTCATACTTTCACTCAATTTTATTCAGTTAAATCCATACCCATACAGAGATAACAGATCATTAGAATTTTTTATTGTTTTCAAACCAACACATCCATAAAAACACACACACACATATTCTTTAGCAACGGATTCGGAAACTCTCCGCGCTTTTGCGCATGCGCATTTTCATCAAAACAGGGGGAAGGTGACGAATGGAAGGGTGATGTTTGCATTTTACTGAGCGTGATCTAACAAAGAACTCCGGAAATGCGCTCATATGACTCATTGACTGACACTCTTTTCCTGTGTAAAATCGTCCAAAAGTGGTAGTCTCAGGATCCGTTGCTGAATAGTAGAGAGAGATAAATTGAACAGATCGAACAGAAATGCATTTTTAAATCCTTTTCAAAAGAGATGGATCTGCACTAACCCATATGTAAAGATTTTTATTTTAAAATCCTTTAAACATATCATAATATATGATGCAATCTTAACTGGGAGAAAGAAGCAAAGTATCACCAGCATGATTTGATTTCTAATTAATCCTTTAAACATATCATAATATATGATGGAATCTTAACTGGGAGAAAGAAGCAAACTATCACCAGCATGATTTGTTTTCTAAGTATTTTTGAACGAATTCACTTTTATACACGCTTTCAAACGTATTTTTTCTACCTCTTTTCATTACTGCAAACTATTCATTTACGAAACCATATTTAAAATGATACTAATAAGTTACTTGTTCTTTGTAAAATCATTGTATATGCCTTAAATTGAAAACAACTAATATAAATGAATTCTTGTATAAACTAAATATGTATAGATTCGGCGAAAGACATCAATCACATATATCGAATTTAACTTTGCCTCAAGTCGTTCTCCGAGAAAGTAGCAAAAAGAATGTATTGGATCAAGAACAGCATCGGCACATATTCTGCTTAAAAAACAACTCTTTGTTTTTCTGAAAACTATTGGGTGGCGAAGTCAAGAAAAAAGAAAAATGATTTAAAAAAGGCAAAGAAAAGTAAAAGAAAAGCGTTAAAATAAATCTGGCTGCTGTGAAAGGGGGAGGAGATTCACCATCCCCTTCCTAGTCCTGGCAGGTCCAATGACACGAGAATGTAATATAGATAACGTGAGCTTCCCGTACAAGGCATTCTTGATGGTGACAGAGTCTTTGTTTGCGTGTCAAATCGATGAGAGATTCTTTGCACGGATCGTTCGCCTTCACCATCGATCATTGCTTTATATATCAATGTATCTCTTTCGGGTCATGCCTTATCTTGACATGTTTTTTCACCCTTTCCTGCTGGAAT
>BGPR01000681.1:25396-40565 GCA_013235015.1 Araneus ventricosus
CCTTATCTTGTAATGTTTTTTACCTTTTCCTGCTGGAATCGCCACAAGAAAATTTTAGGTTGTGGAATACGCTCTAGTTTATGAATACAACCGTAATTCATTTCGAAAGGTAGTATTTGATTAAAGAATTGTATATATTTGTCCTATAATATCATTTTTATTATATAGTTTGGCTCCTTGATTTTATTTATTTGCTCTGCATTCGATTAAAAAACCTTTAATGGAATATCTTCATATTTTACGTTTTAAAGGGAAATTCCGGGCTATGAAGATGACTAAATTTTTGTACTTTCATGTAATAAACTGTTAATTTTAAATCGAAAAATAATGATCATATTTAATTTTGAGCTTAAAGTGTACTAATTGGATTAATTAGTGGCTCTTCGGAAAGGCTGTGCATTGTTAATTGTATTTTACCAACATGGATTTGTGCTGAACTAGTTGAAAGAGCTATGGTATGAAAATAGTATTAAAATATACCTTTCTTATGCATGCGATTTTTTGTCATTTCTTACCATCTTATCTAAACATATATTTTTATTTTTATTTAAATTGAATATGTTATTCGGGCAATAGTCACATAATCTCTCTTTCAATATGATATGCAAATTAATTTATATTTCATTTTTATATAACTTATGTTTTATTTTCTTCAATTTAGTGTGAACTACATTTCAAAGACAGGAATCAGCTAATTTTCAAAAAATATTCGGCAGAAAATTATACTGGAAGACTTCTTGTAATTATGCGATTTATATAGAGGCATTTTATTTTTTATCAGAAATAAGGTAAATAAAAATTATAGAAATCAGACTATGCAACGAAAATTATTACAAAGATGTAATCCTAAAAAAATAAAATAGTGATGCCTACCTAAACAGATACTACTACCTAATTTAAAAAATAGGCCAAACACAGGCAATATAGCTGCAATGAATCAGGTTTGAAAAGCCGGCCTTAACTAAAATCTTATCACTTTCCAATGGAAATCAAAATCATTCAAAGAAAGCAAAAAACGTTTACTCAAATTCAACGTTCAAAAAACGTTTACTCAAATCATCCAACGAAAGTAAAAAGGTCAATGACTGTCATTTGAAATAAAATCGTCTCAAATTTTATTTCTAATGCTAATAATCACATAAACTCAACTTCCAGTTGTGGATTATTAATTAACATTGAATGAATCGAGAAATTATGAAATAAACCATTTCAAATGTTTATGATATTTCGAATTAAAATTTTTAACAAATTCACCTGTCCTTTGATACCTTTTCTTAATAACTATCTATGATACCTTGCTTGACGTTTGTATTACTGTTTGTGCATGGTTTACAATTTAAAATTTCCTTTGATGCTAGATCTCACTTATATTTTTCTTATTTTCACATTTGTTTGGTTCTAACCTTTCAATTAAAATTTTTTTTTATATTTCAGCAATATTATTTTTATTAAGAAAAATGAAATTTATAATCAATTATAATAAAACCAAACGTATTATTCATAAATATTTGTTTTGATTTTTTCCGATTTTTCTATAATTGTTTCTAGTATTAATATATAATCCATATTTTCAATTTTAGAAATCAGTAAATAGTTTAATATTAGTCAACGGATTATAAGTAGTTGCAAAGAAATACTTTGATCAGGAAACAAAGTAATGACAGGAAAGTTTATTTTAAATAATTAAATACAAAGTAAATACTGCAGAGAAAAGGAAAAACATTTTCCTCTACGAAATCTTATCAAACACAATTTAAGTATTTGAGCTCAATAGGAAAAATAAAAATCATGTAACACATCTGAGAAAGGAAAAAAGAACGAGTTGTATTCCACGCGAAGGGCATTAAAAAGTCATTAGAGAATCAGCTTTAAGGATTGGGAAGAGCTATTCTTTCTCTTGGAGCAAAATCGAAGTTATAATAGACGTTAATGTTATCAATGAATTTCTATAAACTGTGTCTTCTTTTAAATCGTGAAAATTTTTAATTTAATGTGATTTTCTGTCATCGATAATTATACAACGATGTGTGGAAGTTTATTTCAAAAGAATCAATTCCTTGAATTAATTTTTGAATGACCTTTAATTATTCCAGTTCAAATTTTAAGAGTGGCAACAACATTAAAATATTTATTACGAACTGCTTAAGAAATATTAATTTCAAGCTTTAAGGTTATAATAAGCTAATAAATTATTAAATTTAGATTACTTTGGAAAAAGAACGTAATAAGGTAGCTTGCATTCTGATTCCATAAGAATTCCTTGAAATTCGGAATTCAGCGTTTTTTTATGCATTTTCTTTTCTTGTTTAGAAATGATACTGGATTAATTATACTTTGGTAAGCATATTAATAAATAGTTTACATTAAAACGAATCACGGTAGTTAAATCATTTATTGAAAGCATAACTGTAGTTGAAATTTCATTTGATTTACGAATGCAGATTGCAAGTTAATCAATTTAAATTACTAGTATGAGTGTTTTCGGGATTAAATATGTAGGAATTTCAACATTGTGCAAGTTTTTTAAAAAATGATGATTCAAACACTGTCTTCATTCTATTACGATTTCTTCCTACTAGTTATTTATTGTAATTGATATTTAATTTCGATATTTTAAAGAATATTTATCTAATTATTTGCAAATTTTGCCTTTATGAATAATTAGTGAACTTAATTAAAGCTAACTGCACTCATTTTGCATTTATATAACAATTTATTCAACAGAAGAAGAATTAAAATAATAATACCATATCCATTGGTCGACCTGGACAGCAGCATTTTTTTTATTTTTCATCGAAAGATTTATTAGAGAGCACAACATCTTTGAACTAAGATGAAATAGTCGAAATTAAATAAGCCGATCAAAAATAAAAATTTAAGCAGTTACTTATGTTTTATTTTCATGCTTAAATATTGGATAATAAAAGATTCGCACTTTGAATTCGTCTCTTTCAAAACTCATATACATGAATACTCTCTTACAAAGTTCATATACATGAATTTTCTATAGTTGTACATTCTTAAAGCTACAGCTACAAAAGAGTAAATAACACTCTTGCAGCTGACTATGAGCAAAGTATCAGTAAGAGAACAAGATTTATTTAATTTCTTTGATAACTGATTTAATAATATTGCCTTTTAAATATCAGACTTTAATAACAAATGTTTGGATTGAGAATACCAATGAAATAATTAAAAGTGCTATGAGAAACAATATATTTTTACGTATTTTTTTTACGTATGCATCGAGAGAAGGAACGTTTTTAAATTAGCAGAATGGGTAATTTGAGTGTTTGTTCCGTTTGATTAAGAAATTTTTAATTTAAACTGAAATTTATTATATTTCAAAATGTATACAAAAACTAACAAACATGCCTCGAAAAACAAACACGAAACAAAAGTTTAAAATTAATTAATTCTTTTAGATTAAAGGATGATTGAAACCGAAGAATGGAAAATCCAATTATCAGTAGCAATAAATAATAGGTAAAAAACGAAATCTTCCATTTTATCGTATCATCGTTTTTAATTTGAATGTTTCGCTAAAAGCAAACAATCTGTCTTGGGAAAAACTAAAACGTAGTTTGAAACCTCCTTTTAAAATATATTAACTATTCGAATTCAAAACAAAATATGAAAACTTATGATGATATTTTATTTAGAGAATTTTGAGAATAGCATTAAGCAAGTAGCAAAAAGAATAGAATATCACCATTTTCAATTTTTTATCATTGTTTATAATCAAAATCTGAAAATACTCGAATTTTAATACTTTGAGGATGTAGACATTTGAATTATTTAAGGTATTATAAAAATCATTTTAATTTGCGTTGAAAGGAACAAATAAAATGTGAAACATGAGATGTATTTAGAATAACTAAAATGTAGTTTCATCCTTTTTCTTTCATTAATACAATTAAATGATTTTTAAAAGCAGATAACTACTCATTCACAATATGAAAGTTGTTGAATATTTGCTGGAACATTGCTTCAAATTGAAGAAAAATTCTACCTAAGATTTATACGCGCTCTGTTAGATATGTATTTCCAAAAAAATTTTGCTGTAGGAATTTCGAGATTTTTTTAAAAGAGTGAATTCGTTCAATACAAATAAATTTCTTCTTACAGTTGCTATGTGGAATTAGAACAATAATGAAATGCTTCATTCTAAAAAAATAACAATTCTTTTCTTTTATTCAGTTCTCAAAAATGAAAAGGCATGTTATGAGAGACATTATTCTTTAATTTCTCACTTAATTAATAATGGAATCAATTACACCCGTCCTTTTTAAAATAAGGATATTTGCTAGCAAAATTTGTGTTTATTACAAATAAATTTACAATTACAAGTTTGATTAATTTATTACGATATTATTAATTATCCTTAGAAAACTATTTTGAACTTATGGACAAGATTAATTTTACGAAATGATAATACTATTTCATGGCTTAAATATTGTATTTAATAGAAATATTTATAAGTTTTTCTATCAAGAATGAAGTTTTATTAAGAATATATTCTACCAAACGCCCGACAGAACAACATAAATTGTAGTGAGGAGTATTGTATATTCTATAAAATTAATCCTCTAATGACAAAATGTGCATAGGTAAATCAACATGTTTGCATTCTATTTTGATGTTACTTAAAGGAGAATAATGTGATGTGATGAAAAATTAGTTAATTTAGAATATATGCATAATTTTTTACAATTTTCATATGAAATTCTTCTTTTAAATAAGAAATTAAACCGCGTGTTTCTACACATTTTTTCAAACATTTATTAGACAAAATGTAAAATATATTGTCCCCATTTTGAATTATTCTGCGAATTAACTGCAACTTTTAAAACTATGTAACTTGTTTTGGGTTTTATTACTTCAGAGGTTTAATAAAAGAGACTTCTAGAAGTCTTACCGGTGCTTTCATCCATTTAAAATTTTATAGAATAATCTTAATCTTGGAACTTATAAAGCGATATAAAAGCATGTTTATAAATTTAAAATGCACATATTTTTTTTAATTCACAGGCAAGAGTCCACACTACATATTTAGTTAAAAGAACTCTTTTACTTACAGTCGCTCTCTCGAGTTTGTTCAAATTAGAGAAGATGCGAGATATATTTATTGATCACATACAATATTGTCAGAATGGATAGATTTATGCAAATAAAATTGAAGTTTAGTAGTTATGAACATGCACGCAGATATTAAATTTTAGGATTAACAGTTTTCACGTTGTGCATTGTAGGAATGATATATAACGTTTTTTTTTGTGTGTTGTATTGTAGGAATGATATATAAACATTGTCATGCATATATAAGAAAGTAGTTTCGAGCACTATAAACTAAAGGATTTCGAAAAAAATGAATAGTTAATCAAACTCATTAAAAGTGAAACTTTAAATTCAGTTTTTTCGGCACTGTAGAAATAATTGATATAATTCATGATTTTTATCCCTTTAGCAGAATATTTTAATTCTGATTAAAATACACGTAAATATAAATTACAAACATAAATATAAATTTAAAACATTCTGAAATAACCAAACAGTTAATAAAAAACCAATTTAAGTTGAAATTTTAAATTCATTTTTAACTTAGCACTTGACATATATCAAGATTTTGATCACTTTTTCAGAGTATATTATTGATTATTAAAATACAGGATGTAATTTGACCTATTCATGAAGCCGCACTAGTTATAGTTTTGTTTGATACCCATAGATATATCACTTCCGAATATTCTAAATTCATAAAAGATGAGAAACGGACGTACCTTTCAGCTGCGCTGATGCAGCTGCCAAGAACACAAGGAACCATACGTGTTTTCTCGTCATGTGCATTTTGTAGTATTTCATTTCTGTTCGGAGTAGAATCTCACTGAGCCTCTTTTTCAGCCAGCTGAAATCGATCAAAATTGGATTGTTTCCTTCCAGGTCTCGAAATCAATGAAATACAAAAATCTAAACCTTTCCGAATAGTATTTGCTCACATTGATGCACTTCGAGAATGAATTGAATGAGAAGACGGATTGGACGAGTTTGAATAATTTCTGCTCAAAACTTTTTTCAGGGAATTCTAAGCATTCCTTTTCCTTTGAAAGTAAGAGATGAAAAAATTTATTAATAAAGGCTCGCTGAGATGATTTCAATACGCTTCTTCTTTTCAATGAGATTCTGTTTCGAATTTTCTTCCTTTTTTAAAGGTAGGAAATGAATTTGAAATTATTTTATTCAGTTGTATTTCCTCGCTGTATTAATCTTCTCTTCTATCGTTCTTGTTGGGAGGAATTTTCACTCGTATTTACTTTCAAGTAATATTCCATAAAATTTCACTGGCGGTTTGCTTCGGACGATATTATTTTTCCAAGTTTATTTCCGGAGATATAGTTTTAAAATTTTTATGGATATGGAATTTTAATTTTATGAACATGGATTTTAAAATAAAACTTAAACAATATTTTAAGGCTGAAGTTTTTTTGAGATATTCACTGATTGCCAACTTTTATCCTTTAGTTCCAGAATGAATGATTTCAAATTAAATGAAATGAATTCAGTATTTACAGTTGCTTAGCGGTTGGTAAATAAATACGTTTTGAAAATTCATTATACATGGTCACTGGTTTTATAACTATCTTTTCTTAGCTTAAAAATCTTCCCTAATAACAAGGACTCCACTTCTATTTAACTCAGCACATATCTATGAATATTTTTTTTCTATTTCACAAAATTCAGTTTCTCTCACTGTCAATAATATTTTTACCTAAAATTTTTCTTTAATGCTTTTCTATTCCGCAAACAAAAATTTCTCTCAATAACAAACAACAGTTTCACGGAATCAGAAAGTTCAATGATTCCATTCGCTCGAAAACTCCCGAATTCAAATCGACAGTTTAAAGAAAGTTACTAACTGAAGTCACTGAAACCGAAAGTCAATTGAATCGAAATATTTTCCACTAACTTCGAGTCCACTCGCCTTTAGAAATTAACATTTTACGCAAGGATGCGCTCCTTCAGCGGAAAGACGGAAATTCTGTCTTAAGCGCTGTCAACCACGTGGGAAGGATGTAACCATTCACTGATAAAGAGTGCGCAACCAAAATCACACACCAGCGAGGTTATTTAACAATCACAGTTCCCAATCGCCGAGCACAACGACTAAAAGTGCTTTACAGGCGGATCGCAGTTAGCGGGTATCTGCCTCACAGAAACGGATACTAAATAAAGTGATGGGAAGCCACTTGTGCGCTTGCGCCAAGTGTCTGATTACTCGCCATCCCTTTGGTTGGAGGGAGGGATGAATCGGCGAAGGTGGGAGGCAATCGGCCGCTGTCGACGGGACGTCACCAATATTCGGGCTGAAAGATTTATGTGAAAAATAATTTCAACACACTGCCGTTGCGAAAATAAATAGAAAGATGCTTAGGTGTGTATAACTCCAATTTCATTTTTGCTAAATTCCTGGCGTGTTTGCTGACCGATGCGGTTTGAATTCCTTGTGTAGAAAGGGAGAAAGTTTGTTCTGGTGGTGTGAATTTTTTATAAACAAACTAAAAATGTCGGGGTTCCCTTTAGCAAAAAAAAATGTAGAGTGTTGTTATTTAATGAATTTTTAATGATAGATATCCATCATTTATGACAGCTTAAAACTTAAGGTTTGTCCCTTAAATAAACAAAAACATGGAGCTGTTTTGTAATGACAGCATTATTTTATGAAAAAATGTGCTAAAATAGGTCATTCAATAGTAGTTCAGATGAGAGCTATGCAAAGATTATATATTTTTCATAAAATCCGCAGTTTTCTATAAAATATTTCAAAGAACTGACTTCTGAACTTTTCATATAAACATATAAAGATTGATGATTATGACTTTGTTCTAAATACACTGTTGTTTAATTGATAAATATCAAGGAACTTGTTATCATGTTTCCATTTGATACAACAGTAACTAACTGATACATAGAAATGCATTCTCTCAACAATTTTAAATCAGTTTATTTTATTGATCATCCAATTTAAAAGCTATTTAATTTTTAATCAAAGTGTCAAGGGAAAAAAGCCCTTCAAATTGATTTATTATTAATATTATTTATATATTTAAAAAACGAAGCATCTTACATATTCGAAATATTTACTTTGCGTTCCCTGTCGAGATTTTTCATAATCCGCATTCAGACAATTTGCAAGCTCAAAAAGTAGTCTACTTCAAAAACATTAAAGGTGCAATTAATTTTATTGCTAGAATATAGCAATTGTGTTTCAGATACCAACTCCCTCAACATTTCTATCTTGTTAACGCCGAAAAATAGGATTCTGTTTTTAATTTATTTGTTTTGATTCTGTTCCATAGATGCGAAAATGTGATGAAGCTCAAGCTATTTTTCTCATCTATTCATAAGAAAATTTTCTGATAATTTTTTTTATTGATTTTTTAGATAAATATTCACTTCTCACATGCCTTTGTTGACACTTCATGTTACTCACTCTCTCGATTGAATTAAAATATTAAATAAAACAAAGCAAACCGATTAAATTATTTTTGTATTGAGAATCAAATTATTAGTAATATTTCGAATTTCTTTAGTTTTAATGAAAAAATTATTCGTTGAAATATTTTTTATTTAACCCATTTGAACCGAAAACACATAAATTGGAATTTTACTCTATAGTAGGATGAACAATAAATTAAAATGTTACACCTTTTCTTTACTTTCACATTATATACAAATCAATTTAGAGAGGGAAATTGATTTGTCGTTCATTTTTTCTGTAGTGAAATGTAAATCTTCGCAGGTTGTGACACCCGCTTTAAACATAGCATATCCCACCCATGTCAGCGCTTTTTCATATTATAACTTAGTGTTTTCTGTAATTTGAATAAAAAGTAGGGGACTGGAAATTCAATCAATTTTCAATTAGAATTCCCCCCCCCCTTTTTTTAACTGTTTCGTTTAGGAAATTTCTCTACTTATAATTACCATAAATAAAGTGAGCTCGCATAAAATGCTTTCAGTAGAAAACCATGGAAAGTCCTCGAGCCATCCTACTATGACGTCCTATAATTCCTAAAACCATTACGTTTAATGCAACTTGACAGTACTTTAAGCCAACAGGATTGCACTTCAATCTAACTTTGTTCGAGGGATGTGTACAGTGAGGAAAATCGACGTTAAAAGTCTTATTTGGGAAAGAGGAATTGGTGGGATAAGACGCTTTTAAAAGGATATGTTTATATATATAAGAGAAACGTGTCTTGAAATCTTCTGAAAGCGTTTTATAGAAGCCGGTAACTGATGGATACATTCTGACACGACGTGAAAGGGAAGAATTTGTTTGTGATGGTAAAGTAGGCTGAAAACTTTAATTAAGTTTCAATACTGTTTTTCTTTTCCAAAGCCCAGAAGGGGCATATAATTTTGTGTTCAATTCAAAATGAAAAATTATTATAGTAATAATATAAAACAGTTAAAAATATTTGAATCTTTAAATATGGTATTTATAACTGATTTTATAGCAGATATTGCATTTATAACACTTTCAAAAATTAATGTGAATAATTTATAATCTAATTTTTAAATGCTGAATCAAACTTTAGTAGACATGACTTGAAACTGAATAAAATATATGTTTAGAGCATCAAACAGAATTTAACTGTGAATCAATTTCAATTATTTTACATATGACTTGGTACTGTATGAACTACAGTCAAATATAAAACAATATTAAATTGGTTTGGTAAATCTTTATGTTAACTCTTGTGACTCTTGTTTTAAGCTCTTGAGATTTCCCAAAGGCCGCAATGGTCTAGTTGTAAGGTGTCGGGCTCGGAGCAGGAAGGTTCCTGGTTCGAAACCCAATACCAGTGAAGATCCGACATGTATTGGGCCTGATGCACGCTGATTCTGGAGAGAAGGTGTCATCCTCGTCATCTGACCGCGGTTCAAAATTACGAGGTTCGTCCAAAAATAGCCCTCGTGTTGTTTCTATGCGGGACGTTTATATATCTAAACTAAACTGAGATTTGCGAAACCTTAAAAAATAATAATATAAATAAAAGTTTGAAGGTATTTCAATTAAAATCTGAACTTCATCTTCAGTATCACAATTTAATTTTTAATAATATGTAAATTTATCACGTAATGTAATCTGTCTCGCCAGTATCAAGCTTCAATAAGGGAACCAATGTAAATAATATGCAGAGATGTAGTCAGATAACTCATGCCCTGAGAAATTTGTTTTCAGTGACATGCCACTCAGACGAGTAGGTGTTATACATCCTACTATTTGATGATTAAGTTTCAATCAGGATGTAGGAGAAATTTCGTCATGTGAAGTTTATGATTAAGTTTGATAAGGAAATTTTTTCTCATAGCTTTCCCACTCGGAGTCTGCATGTCTGTTTCCTTTCGACTCAAACACTCTCAGCATGAATATGCGCTTTGTTTCTCATATATAATAATGCTTTATGTGAGCCAGATCTTACAGAATCTTTAATCTTACAGAACTCTTTTTAACAATAATATTCCTCTAAACAATACCGTGGAGAGTTTGCTGAGGAGATTAATAAGAAAATTCGGAAGAAGCTGATCAGAAATCTAAATTATTTATAAATTAAGTCAGAAATTACTAATATTTTGGAAATTTAAATAAGATAAATTAATTTATTTGCCAACTCCGGTACAGCCTACCCAGAGATTTTAAGGCACTGGCCTGGAATAGATTTGATATTTTTTTCTTAGATTGCTCTATTAATATTGATAAAATACAACTCATCCAGATCTGAAAATCTGCACAATTTCAATGGACAATTTTGTACAATTATGTTTTGTAATTGAATGGATACAAGAATAAAATGTAAAAATTCAAACGAAAAATTAAACATTAGTTTTTCTGTTAATTAAAACAGAATGAGTGAATTGAGGAGCAATTTACAGATTCATATATAGTTCCGACGTTCAGCAAGTATATTTTAAAAAGTATACGCATTTAGACAACTATGTCTAAAAATCCTAAGAAAATATTAACCTTTATATGTTTTAGCTTCATTTAATATGCTAACCTTTCACATTAATAGTTTATTATTATTTTTTTCCAACTCCTTGAAGCTGAATGAATTCTACTTTTGAATCCACTATACTCAAGTTATTGGATATACATTTTGCTCCCGACATCTTCAAAATAGCACATTCAATAGACACACTATTTTATTGATTAACCCAACTGCATCCATATGTAAACACGAAATATTTTAACTTTCAAGGAGAATCCATTTCAAATATTACTTTTATAGATAAAAAAATGCATTGAAGTTCATTTACTCAGAAGAGCTTTCAAGAAAATCGTCTTTCTATTCTAAAGTTTTCTAAACTCGAGTCACGCAACCCGAAAGCTAGATTCTTGGCATTATTCTTCAGTAATTCGTATCATTCTTTTTATCTAGAGACTCTTAAGAATAATTGAAACGGATTTTACATTTGCGTCCCGATATTTTTTCGTTGTGGTTTATGATTAATAAACAGTGGTTTAAGTTTGCTTTTTTAATTTTAAATTATATTTCATGCATAAAAGAAGTATAGCTTCATTAATACTTTAATAAAAAATACGAAATTGCCTACTCTATTCTAGGTTTCAAAACGTAAATAAAGGTATATAATTGTAGCATATTTATTGAGATAATTGATTATGTTATTTAACATAATGGCATATTATAATAATAATAATATATCATTATAATGATTATATTATGATGATATTATTCTTAAGCATTATATTATTTAACACAAGACTAATGTTTACTTATTTTTCATTGCAATTTGTTAAATTATAAATAAGAAACGAACACTGAATGAGAATCAAAGCAATATAAATAAATTAAATTCTGCAAAATAAGAATAACTATTGTTTACTATTCTCTAAATTTCTTACGTTTCCAAATGTTCAATCTTTTGAAAATAAGTCTTGTTTGAAGCTAATTATTATCTAAAATTCACAATAAGAAGTTGAGTAAAATTGCATGACATGCTGATTTAGTATTTATTTAATGTTATGGCAATAATAGCAGACAACACTATTATTTGAGTTTGTTTAAATTCTGAAAATTATAAATATTTGGAAAATATGCATATTCATTGGGAAGAGAATTCTATGAAAGTAGAATTAAAAATATTATATGAAACAAAATGATTAATTGAACAAGCAGAATAATTAAGATGGAAAATATGTTTGTTTTATGTTTAGAAATCTCAATTAATGAATATTTATTTAACTAAAGGTAATCCATTGTATAATGACTTCAATAGAATAACAATCACGAATCAGTTGTCTAGACCTCCCTAGATATAATTCTTATTTAACTCCAAGTGGTAGCTTGGAAGATACATTCATTGCCTACATGTGGAATATGATAATGATAAGATAAAAATGTTTGAGAACTAGGAACAACTGAAATTCGATATTATCACGAGAATCAAAGCATTTAAAGATTTAGAGAAATTCAATCGTTTCATATACAGGGTGCCCTCTCAAGTCCGTTGTCACCCCAATAATTTCTGAACGACAAGAGCTATAGTCATAAAAGTGAGGTCTGGGTACAGTAAAGTTGCCATGTGCTACGCAAGAAAACCGCGTACAGCGTCACCTGACGACAAAATTCGGAGTTAGCATTCTTATCTCAAAAACGGTATGATATACGGAAAAAAGTAAATTACAAAGTTGTTCAGCATCATCGATTTAGTAAGAGAAGACACCGTCCGTACAGTAATCTTAAAAATAGGCCTTACATGCGTATTTGATTGGTTTGCAACTCTCAAAATTGTAACGCGACATAACGCGGAAGAAAAGAGAAAATGAAGGACGTAATATCCGATTTTCTAGAGGATTTGTCGTTGAGTGACCTCCGGAATGTGTAATTCCAACACGACGGCGCCTCTCCGCAAAAGGTATCAAGTGTCCAAGAGTGCATTCGTGGCACATTCCAGCAACAAGTCATCGTGTATGGCGATTGCGTAGAATGGCCTCCACGTTCACTGAACCCATTCGCCTTTTTTCTGTGGGGATGCATCAAACAGCGAGTATATGCAACCCCTCCACCAACATTGCAGGAACTTCGAAACCGTTTTTCGGATGCTTGTGCCAGCGTGTCACCTGCCATGTTGTATAATGTGCAGCGGGAAGTGCAGATCCGTGTCCAGATGTGTATTGTTGCTGAAGGATACCATTTTTCTCATAACAGATAGATGAGCATCATTTCCGGGAAGTACAGTTTTGTTCAACGCGATCAAGCAAATGTGCGTTTTGTGCTTTACATTTGTATCATTTTTGTGCACAAGATGTTTTTTTTTGTAATAAATCGATAATGCTGAACAACTTTGTAGTTGACTTTTTTTCTCGTATTTTGTACCGTTTTCGAGATAAGAACGCTAACTCCAAATTTTGCCGCCAGATGGCACTGTAAGACGTTTCCTTGAGTAGCGCATGGCAACTTTACTATACCTAGACCCCAATTTTATGACTATAACTCTTGCCGTCCAGAAAATTTTGGGGTGACAACGGACTTTAGCGGTTACCCTGTATAATTATAATAAACTATCTGATGTATCCTATGCTGCTCCGGATAAATATATTTTATATAAAATTATTAGTATTGTTTGGCCTTCTAGGTGCATCAGTAGAAGGGCATGAGTAGCCCATTAGGTTGGCGCGAAAAATTAAAATTTGTTCTGGGTGGTTTCTAGAAACCAGCAAAGAGTTGCATGTATTTATAATAGTTATAAGAACAATTAATTAGTATTTTATGGCATAATTAATAGTTTATAATTAATAGGAATTGATTATTTTAAGTTGCTAAGTCAGTGAGTAACCACGCATTTAGAAATAATTGTCGGCAAAGTTATAATTAAATATATGAATTTTTTTGTAAAAAGTAAAATTTTGTGGCTCTCACGGGAAAGAAGAGGAGGTACAAATATTTCGAAAAAATTCAGAAGTGATATGCTAGTCAATAGACAATTTTCGCTACCAAGTACTATTTGATAGGACAACTTTTAATTTTTTCTCTCCTCCCTACCGACCATAGGCATTGGAAGAACTGTTTTAAATTAATGGAAATTAAATATTTAATTAATTGACATAAAACTTCACTAAAACCGTCTTTATGCATCATAGTACTTGTGAGCAAAATTTAAAGAAAGTCTATTCAGTAGTTCATAGTTCTATAGCATACTAAAAAATTGATGTTTCAGTTTTGTTTATATGGATTGGTAAACAAAATTTATAGTGTTTAATAGAGTCTTCTGGAAGTTAGGATTTTGCGTAATTGATTAATTTCTTCGGAAACATACTGCTGAAACCATTTATAGAGCATTTTGTGAAAAAGAAATTCAGATTGCATTCATAATTAAAATTTGAATTTATTAAAATTCTAATAATAATTTCTGATTTTTAACGAAATATCTTTCCCTAAGATTTTGCCATAACCAAGGGGCATGCTGATCTTTGACCGATTTAAAAATATTCGGAACGCTCTATAACATCATTCCATACTCCGTTGGAACAGTACTAAAATGCCCTGTTTTCAAATAATCTGATATAAGCCTAAATCAAGTTAATAGGCAAATGCATAGTTTTTTTCTTCTGAAACTGATAGACCTCCTGAAATATATTAAGCTCAACTTTCTTTCTTTATAGCTAGTGATAGTTAATTTGGTACTTGGCGGAAAAAGAATTTTAATTAGTTGCCAAATGAGAGACTGTAATACACCTATTTAAGATAATTTTCTTCTTTCAGATCTCAACGCCGCTATATCCATTGATGTGACTCATTACTTATAAAATATAGCCGCCGTTTTTCTTCTAAGGAAAAAGTGATGTCTGTAGATAATAGACCATTAAATTGCGCTGAAAGTGTCCTCTTAAGCGGGGATGAGGAAAGGACACTTAAGGGCCATTACTTCAAATCTTTCGGCATAAGGATCAAGGGGTCTGATATTGGAGGGGATATATATCAAAATCTGCTGTGAAATTTAAAAACAACTTAGATGTTATTTAGAGATTTTCTTTGCTTCTATAGTTTCCTCCCCTTTAAGTATGAAATAATGTTCTTAGACTTCTTTTCTAACATGCTAGGCCCTTTTTAATCAAATATAAAATAGATTTAAGATTAATAAT